>JASTWF010000072.1:406730-456793 GCA_030390025.1 Squalus acanthias
CTCCAATTCTGGCCTCTTGCGCATCCCTGATTTTAATCGCTCCACCATTGGCGGCCGTGCCTTCAGCTGCCTGGGCCCTAAGCTCTGGAATTCCCTCCCTAAACCTCTCCGCCTCTCATACGTCATAGGAATTAGGAGCAGGAGTAGGCCACTCGGCCCCTCGAGCCTGCTCCGCCATTCTATAAGAGCGTGGCTGATCCGATTACTCTACATTCCCGCCTACCCCCGATAACCTTTCACCCGCTTGCTTATCAAGAATCTATCTCCCTCTGCCTTCAAAATATTCAAAGACTCTGCTTCCACTGCCCTCTGAGGAAGAGAGTTCCAAAGACTCACCACCCTCTGTGAGAAAAAATGTCTCCTCATCTCTGTCTTAAATGGGCGACCCCTTATTTTTAAACAGTGACCCCCTAGTTCCAGATTCTCCCACAAGAGGAAACATCCTCCCCACATCCACCCTGTCAAGACCCTCTCCGTCTCTTTTTCCTCCTTTAAGACGCTCCTTAAAACCGACCTCTCTGACCAAGCTTTTGGTCACCTGTCCTAATATCTCCTTATGTGGCTCGGTGTCAAATTTTGGCCGATAATCGCTCCTGTGAAGCATAAGAACATAAGAAATAGGAGCAGGAGTAGGCCAATCGGCCCCTCGAGCCTGCTCCGCCATTCAACAAGATCATGGCTGATCTGATCCTCACCTCAAATCTAAAGAACACAAGAAGTAGGAGCAGGACCCGGCCACTCAGCCCCTGGGCCCGCTCCGCCACCCACAGGGCCTTGACCGATCCGAACTCAGCCTCATGTCCAATTTCCTGCCCGTGCCCCGTAACCCCTAATTCCCTTTACTTCTAGGAAACTGTCTATCTCTGTTTTAAATTTATTTAATGATGTAGCTTCCACAGCTTCCTGGGGCAGCAAATTCCACAGACCCACTACCCTCTGAGTGAAGAAGTTTCTCCTCATCTCAGTTTTGAAAGAGCAGCCCCTTATTCTAAGATTATGTCCCCTAGTTCTAGTTTCACCCATCCTTGGGAACATCCTCACCGCGTCCACCCGATCAAGCCCCTTCACAATCTTATATGTTTCAATAAGATCGCCTCTCACTCTTCTGAACTCCAATGAGTAGAGTCCCAATCTACCCAACCTCTCCTCATATGTCCACCCTCCCATCCCCGGGATTAACTACGTCAAAGGCGCTATGTAAATGCAACGTGGACGCGGGGCGGAGGACGGGACCAGGCCTCAGGGGGCCAGTCTCCCGCCCAGCGTCGAAATGCGTCCCGCCGCAGACTGACTGCGCGCGCACAGGGGAGTTTGGCCGCCTCGCGCCAAGCAGCCGTTGAGAGGGCCGGCAGGAGCCCCGTCAACCGCAACCCGGCAACGGACGGCGGGGCAGGCGGGTCGGATAAAAGGAATGACGTTCTTCAAGTGGGGCAGCCGGGCAGAAACTGCCCCGTCAGCTCGCTGTGAATCAGCAGCAAGCGACAGGTGCGCGCGTGCCAAAGCGAGAGCGGCCGATCGAGCTGAAGGATGGGATCAGAGGTTAAACCCATTATTTACCCAGGGCATCCTCAGCTTAGTCAGGCACTGCAGTCAACTCCTCATTAGTGATATTCAATCATACTTAAGGAGTCCTCCAGTGCTGTCAGTCATCCCGATATTAGTGGTTTTCAGGGGGGAAAAAAAAACCTCACAAGAAACAATACTATTAACGGGAGGATGTGTCTGGTGATTAATCATCCCGAAATATCCAGAAATTTACAGCGAGGCGTTACAGCAGGAATGTGAAGCTGACAAAAGGAAGCATGTTCGAGTACCATTCAGTCTTATTATCAGTCATTATGGAGGGGAGGCCACCCACTGGTTAGATAATGGAAATTGGCACAGCGTTGTGATACCTCAGGTTTTCTGTCTCATTCAGATGATGCAGCAGCTCCTTCCCCCGCAGGAATAAGGAAAATGCAGACCAAGCTCTGTCCGAGACCGCGAGGTCGATTGACGCCAGACTGGAGGAGAGCGCTGGCAGTGGTCTGAGGTTGCCTTTCCGGTCAAAGCTCGGAGAGGGCAATTGGAAAGGTCGGCAATGGGAGTTTGGAAGATCTCATTGAAACGGATAAGATTCCGAGGGGGGATTGACAGGGGTGGATGCTGAGAGGTTGTTTCCCCCTGGCTGGGGAGTCTAGAACCAGGGGTCACAGTCTCAGGATAAGAGGTCGGCCATTTTGGACTGAGATGAGGAGGAATTTCTTCACTCAGAGGGTGGTGAATCTTTGGAATTCTCTACCCCAGAGGGCTGTGGATGCTCAGTCGTTGAGTATATTCAAGGCTGAGATCGATAGATTTTTGGACTCTAGGGGAATCAAGGGAATCGGGCGGGAAAGTGGAGTCGAGGTCGAAGATCAGCCACGATCTTATTGAATGACGGAGCAGGCTCGAAGGGCCGAATGGCCTCCTCCTGCTCCTAATTCTTCTGGAGTCCAGATAAACAGAGAGATTCCACTGCGTGGCTGAGACAGGAATCATTGAGCGAAATAACTTGCATTTCTACAGCGCCTTTCACAACCTCAGGACGCCCCAAGGCGCTTCACAGCCAATGAAGCACTTTTCAAGGTCAAAATCCTGGAACTCCCTCCCGAACAGCGCTGTGGGAGCACCTTCACCACACGGACTGCAGCGGTTCAAGAAGGCGGCTCACCACCACCTTCTCAAGGGCAACTAGGGATGGGCAATAAATGCTGGGCCTTGCCAGCGACGCCCACATCCCAGGAATGAATTTTTAAAAATTAATATCGTGGTAATTAACACAATCGTTGACAGGAGGAGTCATAGAAACATAGAAGATAGGAGCAGGAGTCGGCCATTCAGCCCCTCTAGCCTGCTCCGCCATTCAATGCGATCATGGCTGATCATCCAAATTCAGTACCCTGTCCCTGCTTTCTCCCCATATCCCTTGATCCCTTCAGCCTTAAGAAATATATCCAACTCCTTCTTGAATATATTTAATGAATTGGCCTCTACTGCCTTCTGTGGTAGAGAATTCCACAGGTTCACCACTCCCTGGGTGAAGAAATTCCTCCTCATTTCTGTCCTAAATGGCTTACCCCTTATCCTTAGACTGTGACCCCTGGTTCTGGACTCCCCGGCCATCGGGAACATCCTTCCTGCATCTAGTCTGTCCAGTCCTTTCAGAATTTTATAAGTTTCAATGAGATCCCCTCTCATTCTTCTAAACTCTAGCGAGTATAAGCCCAATCGACCCAATCTCTCCTCATACGTCATTCCTGCCATCCCAGGTATCAGCCTGGTGAATCTTCGCTGAACTCCTTCCATGGCAAGAACCTCCTTCCTCAGATAAGGCGACCAAAACTGCACACAACACTCGAGGTGTGGTCTCACCAAGGCCCTGTACAACTGCAGCAAGACATCCTTGTTCCTATACTCAAACTCCATTATAGGAAGGGTCTCAGAGCTATTGATGGGATATGGCAGTGATTCCTAGTTGGGTTTTATTCCCTGGGACACAGATAGTTAAGGGGAGACTTAAGAGTGGTTTTCAAACCTCCGGCAGGATTATGATGGTTAATAATGAAAGATTGTTGGGGAATCGGTCCTAACAGGGTGTAGAAAGGAGAGACTTGCCTTTACACAGCACCTTTCAAGACCTCAGGATGTCCCAAAGCCCTTTACAACCAATGAAGTACTTATGAAGTGCAGTCACTGTTGTAATGTAGGAAATGCGGCAGGCAATTAGCGCACAGCAAGCTCCCACAAACAGCAATGTGATAACAACCGGAATCTTATCTGTTTTTTTTTAAGTGATGTTGGTTGAGGGATATATGTTGGCCCAGGACACTGGGGAGAACTTCCCCCTGCTCTTCTTCGAAATAGTGGCCGTGGGATCATTTACGCCGACCTATATATTCAAGATTACCACCAGAGGAACAAAGGGGGAAATTAGAAGTTGTTGTATCAAACTGAGCTGATTAAAACATCGCTTTACCGCGAGATCAGAACATCATTTAGCAGAAAAGTGGAGAAGCATTTGAAAGGAAGAATATAAAGCGATGTGCGCAAGGGCAGGGAAATGGGATAAGATTACATTCGATTAGATGAGATGAGATTAGATGAGATTAGATTAGATACGATTAGAGAGCTCCAGTTGATAGCTGGCTCAACCAGGGATGTGATATGGCAAATGGCTTCGCTCTGAACTCAGCTGTCAGCCAATGGCTCAGTGGGTAGCACCCTCACCTTGCTGAGTCATGAAGGTTGGGGGTTCAAATTCCAGTCCATGAGATGTGAGCACAAAAATCCAGGCTGACACTCCCAGTGTCAGTACTGAGGGAGCGCCGCACTGTCGGAGGGGCAGTACTGAGGGAGCGCCGCACTGTCGGAGGGGCAGTACTGAGGGAGCGCCGCACTGTCGGAGGGGCAGTACTGAGGGAACGCTGCACTGTCGGAGGGGCGGTACTGAGGGAGCGCCGCACTGTTGGAGGGGCAGTAGTGAGGGAGTGCCGCACTGTCGGAGGGGCAGTACTGAGGGAGTGCCGCACTGTCGGAGGGGCAGTACTGAGGGAGCCCCGCACTGTCGGAGGGGCAGTACTGAGGGAACGCTGCACTGTCGGAGGGGCGGTACTGAGGGAGAGCCGCACTGTCGGAGGGGCAGTACTGAGGGAGTGTTGCACTGTCGGAGTTGCCGTCTTTCGGATGAGACGTTAAACCGAGGCCCTGTCTGCCCTCTCAGGTGGATGTAAAAGATCCCACGGCCACTATTGGAAGAAGAGCAGGGGGAGTTCTCCCCAGTGTCCTGGGGCCAATATTTATCCCTCAACCAACATCACTAAAAAACAGATGATCTGGTCATTATCATAGTGCTGTTTGTGGGAGCTTGTTGTGCGCAACTTGTCTGCTGAGTTTCCTACATTACAACAGTGACCACACTTCAAAAAGTACTTCAGTGGCTGTAAAGCGCTTTGGGACATCCTGAGGTTGTGGAAGGTGTCGTGTTAATGCGAGTTCTTGGTCCACTCTCTCTGATATATTTATGAACAAGCTGGAAGCATCTGGAGTGCTTCTCTTGCTCATATAGGTGGGAGCATCTGTGAATCTGTGGCAGGACATAAATACTGCACCAGTTTCAATTCAACCTTGCCAAGGGGTAATTGGACCTGTGGTCTAAGCCAAGGCTGTCGAAGCATCTTTCAAAGATTTACAATAGGGACAATTTCTATTAATCGGCACCCCGTCCACCGCCTTAAACATTCACTCCCTCCACCACCGGCGCACCGTGACTGCAGTGTGCACCATCTACAAGATGCACTGCAGCAACTCGCCAAGGCTTCTTCGGCAGCACCTCCCAAACCCGCGACCTCTACCACCTAGAAGGACAAGGGCAGCAGGCGCATGGGAACACCACCACCTCCAAGTTCCCCTCCAAGTCACACACCATCCTGACTTGGAAATCTATCGGCCGTTCCTTCATCATCGCTGGGTCAAAATCCTGGAACTCCCTCCCTAACAGCACTGTGGGGGCACCTTCACCACACGGACTGCAGCGGTTCAAGAAGGCGGCTCACCACCACCTTCTCAAGGGGCAATTAGGGATGGGCAATAAATGCTGGGCCTTGCCAGCGACGCCCAGATCCCATGGATGAATAATTTTTAAAAAAAATATTAGAAGGCCAGTAGACAATGGGCTCGAGGGCTAACCGGGTTCTGTCATCGAGTTTGAAAGAGCTTTTCCTCTCAAATACATGTCTTGTGAAAAGATCCTGTACATTTTGATCGGGCAGTGCGTACAGGAATGTATGTTTGTAGGTTAGATTTCCTGCGCTGATTATGCAGGCCTCTGAGGTGAGGTGAGCAGATTGCTTCAGTTTATTCACTGAGGTTCGGGGTGAGAGCGTGATTCACTTTAGTAGGAAGAATGACAAAGCAAATGATTATTTAAATGGAGTGAGACTACAGAATACTGCAGTACAGAGGGATCTGGGGGTCCTCGTACATGAAACACAAAAAGTTAGCATGCAGGTACAGCAAGTAATTAGGAAGGCTAATGGAATGTTGGCCTTTATTGCAAGGGGGATGGAGTATAAAAGTAGGGAAGTCTTGATGCAACTTTACATGGCGTTGGTGAGACCACACCTGGAGTACTGCGTACAGTTTTGGTCTCCTTATTTAAGGAAGGATAGACTTGCATTGGAGGCAGTGCAGAGAAGGTTCACTAGGTTGATTCCTGGGATGAAGGTGGTTGGCATATGATGAATGGTTGAGCAGGTTGGGCCTTTACTCATTGGAGTTTAGAAGAATGAGAGGTGATCTTATTGAAACATATAAGATTCTGAGGGGGATTGACAGGGTAGATGCAGAGAGGATGTTTCCCCTCGTGGGGGTATCTAGAACGAGGGGGCACAGTCTCAGGATAAGGGGTCGCCCATTTAAGACGGAGATGAGGAGGAATTTCTTCTCTCAGAGGGTCGTGAATCTTTGCAATCTCTACCCCAGAGAGCTGTGGAGGCGGAGTCATTGAATATATTTAAGGTGGAGATTGACAGATATTTGAGCTACAGGGGAGTCGAGGGTTATGGGGAAGAGAGCGGGAACATGGTGCTGAGGCCAAGTTTGGATCAGCCATGATCTTATTGAATGTCGGAGCAGGCTCGAGGGGCCGATTGGCCGACTCCTGCTCCCGTTTCTTATGTTCTTATGAGAGGAAGTCCTGACCAGTTACTATGTCCGTTGATTAGGGTTGCTGTGACTCCTGAGGTTTGAGTGTGTTACCGGCCCATCGAGTCTGCGCCGGCTCTTTCGAAGAGCGATCCCATTAGTCCCACTCCCCCCGCTCTCTCCCCATATCCCTGCAATTTTTTTCTCCTTCCAGTATTTATCCAATTCCCTTTTGAAGGCTCCTATTGAATCTGTGTCCACCGCCCTATCAGGCAGCGCATTCCAAATCCTAACCACTCGCTGCGTAAAAAAATTTCTCCTCGTGTCGCCTCTGGTTCTTTTGCCAATCACCTTCAATCTCTGTCCTCTGGTTCTCGACCCTTCAGCCATTGGAAACAGTTTCTCTTTAATTACTCCATCTGAACCCTTCATGATTTTGAACACTTCTATTAAATCTCCTCTTAACCTTCTCTGCTCCAAGGAGAACAACCACAGCTTCTCCAGTCTCTCCACGTAACTGAAGTCCCTCATCCCTGGTACCATTCTGGTCAATCTCCCCTTAACACTCTCTAAAGTCTTCACATCCTTCCTAAAGTGTGGGGCCCAGAATGGGACACAAGACTCCAGCTGGGGTTGAACTAGTGTTTTATAAAGGTTCAGCATAACGTCCTGGCTTTTGTACTCTATGCCTCTATTTATAAAACCCAGGATCTCATGTGCTTTAATAATGTCAGCTGTGGCTCAGTGGGCAGCACTCTGTTGCCTCTGGGTCCGAAGGTCGTGGGTTCGAGTCCCACTCCAGAGACTTGAGCACAAAAATCTAGGCTGACACTCCCAGCGCAGTGCTGAGGGATCGCCGCACTGTCGGAGGGGCAGTGCTGAGGGAGCGCCGCACTGTCGGAGGGGCAGTACTGAGGGAGCGCCGCACTGTCGGAGGGGCAGTACTGAGGGAGCGCCGCACTTTCGGAGGGGCAGTACTGAGGGAGCGCCGCACTATCGGAGGGGCAGTACTGAGGGAGCGCTGCACTGTCAGAGGGGCAGTACTGAGGGAGCGCTGCACTGTCGGAGGGGCAGTACTGAGGGAGCGCCGCACTGTCAGAGGGGCAGTACTGAGGGAGCGCTGCACTGTCGGAGGGGCAGTACTGAGGGAGCGCCGCACTGTCGGAGGGGCAGTACTGAGGGAGCGCCGCACTGTCAGAGGGGCAGTACTGAGGGAGCGCTGCACTGTCGGAGGGGCAGTACTGAGGGAGAGCCGCACTGTCCGAGGGGCAGTACTGAGGGAGCGCCGCACTGTCAGAGGGGCAGTACTGAGGGAGCGCCGCACTGTCAGAGAGGCAGTACTGAGGGAGAGCCGCACTGTCGGAGGGGCAGTACTGAGGGAGCGCCGCACTGTCGGAGGGGCACTACTGAGGGAGCGCCGCACTGTCGGAGGGGCAGTACTGAGGGAGTACCGCACTGTCGGAGGGGCAGTACTGAAGGAGCGCCGCACTGTCAGAGAGGCAGTACTGAGGGAGCGCCGCACTGTCGGAGGGGCAGTACTGAGGGAGCGCCGCACTGTCGGAGGGGCAGTACTGAGGGAGCGCCGCACTGTCGGAGGGGCAGTACTGAGGGAGCGCCGCACTGTCGGAGGGGCAGTACTGAGGGAGCGCTGCACTGTCGGATGGGCAGTACTGAGGGAACGCCGCACTGTCGGAGAGGCAGTAATGAGGGAGCGCCGCACTGTCAGAGGGGCAGTACTGAGGGAGTACCGCACTGTCGGAGGGGCAGTACTGAGGGAGCGCCGCACTGTCGGAGGGGCAGTACTGAGGGAGCGCCGCACTGTCAGAGGGGCAGTACTGAGGGAGCGCTGCACTGTCGGAGGGGCAGTATTGAGGGAGAGCCGCACTGTCCGAGGGGCAGTACTGAGGGAGCGCTGCACTGTCGGAGGGGCAGTACTGAGGGAGCGCCGCACTGTCAGAGGGGCACTACTGAGGGAGCGCCGCACTGTCGGAGGGGCAGTACTGAGGGAGTGCCGCACTGTCGGAAGTGCTGTCTTTCGGATGAGATGTTAAACCGAGGCCCTGTCTGCCCTCTCAGGTGGACGTAAAATATCCCATGGTGCTATTTCGAAGAAGAGCAGGGGGAGTTATCCCCGGTGTCCTGGCTAATGTTTATCCCTCAACCGACATAACAAAAGCAGATTATCTGGTCACGATCACATTGCTGTTTGTGGGAGCTTGCTGTGTGCAAATGAAAGTGGTGAAAGGCGCTGTTGAAAGTTCTTTCTCTCTATCTTTTCTAGATCTATTTTTAGCTTCTGTGATTCGGAATGCCCTGACAGACAAGCCCTAGTCCTGAGAAGAGTTGCACTTGCCCCGCTATTTAGGGCAATTACGACCAGGATAACATACAGGACACCCTTGTTTAGACTGCAGTCGCTGGTTCAATCCCATGCCTTCTCTTCCCTTGAATACCAAATAGGTTTATTGAAACAGTAAATGAGTGGTTGAATAAATATCAGTATTCCCAAGACCGCCTATTTCCACCTCCGTAACATCGCCCATCTCCGCCCCTGCCTCAGCTCATCCGCTGCTGAAACCCTCATCCATGCCTTTGTTACCTCCAGACTGGACTATTCCAACGCACTCCTCCCACATTCCACCCTACGTAAAGTTGAGGTCATCCAAAGCTCTGCTGCCCCGTGTCCTAACTCGCACCAAGTCCCGTTCACCCATCACCCCCTGTGCTCGCTGACCTACACTGGCTCCCTGTTAAGCAACGCCTCGATTTCAAAATTCTCATCCTCGTGTTCAAATCCCTCCATGGCCCTCGCCCCTCCCTATCTCTGTAATCTCCTCCAGCCCCACAACCCCCCGAGATCTCTGCGCTCCTCCAATTCCGCCCTCTTGAGCATCCCTCGATTTTAATCGCTCAACCATTGGCGGCCGTGTCTTCAGCTGCCTGGGGCCCTGAGCTCTGGAATTCCCTCCCTAAACCTCTCCGCCTCTCTCTCCTCCTTTAAGACGCTCCTTAAAACCGCCCTCTTTGACCAAGCACTTGTCCTAATATCTCCTTATGTGGCTCGGTGTCAAACTTTGTTTGATAATCGCTCCTGTGAAGCGCCCTGGGACGTTTTACTACTTTAAAGGCGCTGTATAAATACAGGGTGTTGTTATTGGTGGAAAAGGTGTGCATAGAAACATAGAAACATTGAGAAATAGGAGCAGGAGTCAGCCATTCGGCCCTTCGAGCCTGCTCCGCCATTCAATATGATCATGGCTGATCCTCTATCTCAATACCATATTCCCGCTCTCTCCCCATACCCCTTGATGCCTTTTGTGTCTAGAAATCGATCTATCTCCTTCTTAAATATATTCAGTGACTTGGCCTCCACAGCCTTCTGTGGTAGAGAATTCCACAGGTTCACCACCCTCTGAGTGAAGAAATTTCTCCTCATCTCAGTCCTAAATGTCCTACCCCGTATCCTGAGACTGTGACCCCTCGTTCTAGACCCCCCAGCCAGGGGAAACATCCTCCCTGCATCCAGTCTGTCTAGCCCTGTCAGAATTTTATACGTTTCAATGAGATCCCCTCGCATTCTTCTAAACTCGAGTGAATACAGGCCTAGTCGACCCAATCTCTCCTCATACGACAATCCCGCCATCCCAGGAATGTTGGCCTTCATAGCAAAAGGGTTTGAGTATAGGAACAGGGATGTCCTGCTGCAGTTGTACAGGGCCTTGGTGAGACCACACCTTGAGTATTGTGTGCAGTTTTGGTCGCCTTATCTGAGGAAGGATGTTCTTGCCATGGAAGAAGTTCAGCGAAGATTCACAAGGCTGATACCTGGGATGGCAGGAATGACATATGAGGAGAGATTGGGTCGATTGGGCTTATACTCGCTGGAGTATAGAAGAATGAGAGGGGATCTCATCGAAACATATAAAATTCTGACAGGTCTGGACAAACTAGATGCAGGAAGAATGTTCCCGATGGTCGGAGAGTCCAGAACCAGGGGTCATAATCTAAGGATAAGGGGTAAGCCATTTAGGACAGAAATGAGGAAGAATTTCTTCACCCAGAGAGTGGTGAACGTGTGGAATTCTCTACCACAGAAGGTAGTTGAGGCCAAGTCATTAAATATATTCAAGAATGAGTTAGATATATTTCTTAAAGCTAAAGGGATCAAGGGATATGGGGAGAAGGCAGGGACAGGGTACTGAGTTTAGATGATCAGCCATGATCTCATCGAATGGTGGAGCAGGCTCGAGGGGCCGAATGGCCTACTCCTGCTCCTATCTTCTATGAATCAGTCTGGTGAACCTTCCCTTCCCCACAGCAGCTTGCAAAATATCGATAACACCCATGACTCGAAGAGAGAGTTGGTGGAGAACTTTAAGGACGAGCCACTGAGGGTTGAGTCAGACCTTGTATGTCATTCTCTCCTGTGGGGCATGATGTCACTGCAAGGGGAATGAGAGACACAGCACGCTCGAACACCATCTGCTCGCTGCTGGGATCCTGGTCCAACTCCAGCCCTCGCCATTATGACAGGGTGCCGTACTTTGTCTGTACGCTTAACTTGCTGCTCCGGGACCTGGGCTCCCCTCCGTCACCCTAACACGGACTGAAATAAATCACTCGCTCGTGAAATGAGCCTGCCTTCATCTTAACCCAGTTGCTCAGCGCAAGCCGACCGATAATTCGCGTGGGATGGATGACGTGGGGAAATGGAGGATCTCAAGTTGATGCAGTCAACTGGTGCTCTGATGGGCTTGTAGCCAATGGACCCTTGGGGGTGATATTTCCGCCATCACTAATCTCAATGCAGCATGAATGACAAATGCCAATTTTTTAATCGACTGTTGTCTACCTTTTCGCTAAAGGCTACCTTATCTTCATCTAGAGCCATCTTTTGTTTCTTAACTTGTCCCATTACCATCGCCTTATTGCCTCGCACCATCTCTTAATCTCTCTTAATCTCTCCGGCCTTCCACCCTATCACAGACCTTCCCTTTTGTTCTTTCCTCCACCTCCCCACTCTCCCTGCCCCCTACACCTGCTTAAAAACCTGTTCCATCTCCAACTTTTTCCAGTTCTGACGAAAGGTCATCGAGCTGAAACGTTAACTCTGTTTCTCCCTCCGCAGATGCTGCCTGACCTGCTGAGTATTTCCAGCATTCTCTGTT
The DNA here is from genome assembly GCA_030390025.1 of Squalus acanthias. Classification (NCBI taxonomy): domain Eukaryota; kingdom Metazoa; phylum Chordata; class Chondrichthyes; order Squaliformes; family Squalidae; genus Squalus; species Squalus acanthias. The sequence goes on from JASTWF010000072.1 coordinate 418,562, forward strand.
TTTACTTCTATTCCTTTCTCCCTCATGTGTTTATCGAGCTTCCCCCTTAAAGGCATCCATGCTAGTCACCTCAACCACTCCCTGTGGTAGCGAGTTCCACATTCTCACCACTCTCTGGGTGAAGAAGTTTCTCCTGAATTACCTATCGGATTTATTAGTGACTATCTTGTATTGATGGGCCCTAGTTCTGGTCTCATCCCACAAGTGGAAACATCTTCTCTACGTCTAGCCTATCGAACCCTTTCATAATCTTAAGACCTCGATCAGGTCACCCCTCAGCCTTCTCTTTTCTAGAGAAAGAGCCCCAGCCTGTTGAGCCTTTCTTGATAGTTATAGCCTCTCAGTTCTGGTATCAGCCTTGTAAATCTTTTTTTTGCCCCTTCTCCAGTGCCTCGCTATCCTTTTCGTAATATGGAATCAGAGCGGTATAATGTAACACCGCTAAATCGTGCATTCAGCACATGGGTGTTAATTTGGCTGAAAGGGTCAGGTGTCAGTCGTGGCTCAGTGGGTAGCACTCTCTCTGTCTCGCCTCTGAGTCAGAAGATTGTGGGTTCAAGTCCCACTCCAGAGACTTGAGCACAAAATCCAGCCTGACTCTCTCTAGTGAAATGCCATCTCTACATATGTTAACCTGCTGAGATCTCTGCGCTCCCCCAATTCTGGCATCTTGAACATCTCCAATTTCCATCGCTCCACCATTGGCGGCCGTGCCTTCAGCTGCCTGGGCCCTCAGCTCTGGAATTCCCTCCCTAAACCTCTCCACCTCTCTCTCCTCCTTTAAAACCAACATAAGAAGCAGGAGTCGGCCAATCGGCCCCTCGAGCCTGCTCCGCCATTCAATAAGATCATGGCTGATCCAATCTTGGCCTCAACACCACTTTCCCGCTCTCTCCCCATACCCCTTGACTCCCCTGTCGCTCAAATGTCTGTCAATCTCCGCCTTGAATATATTCAATGACCCAGCCTCCACAGCTCTCTGGGATGGAGAATTCCAAAGATTCACAACCCTCTGAGAGAAGAAATTCCTCCTCATCTCCGTCTTAAATGGGCGACCCCTTATTCTGAAACTATGCCCCCTAGTTCTAGATTCCCCCACGAGGGGAAACATCCTCTCTGCATCTGCCCTGTCAATCCCCCTCAGAATCTTATATGTTTCAATAAGATCCCCTCTCATTCTTCCAAACTCCAATGAGTATAGGCTCAACCTTTTGTCATACGTCAACCCCTTCATCCCAGGAATCAACCTCGTGAACCTTCTCTGAACTGCCTCCAATGCAAGTATATCCTTCCTTAAATATGGAGACCAAAACTGTAGGCAGTACTCCAGGTGCGGTCTCACCAGCGCCCTGTAAAGTTGCATCAAAACTTCCCTACTTTTATACTCCATCCCCCTTGCAAATAAGGCCAACATTCCATTAGCCTTCCTAATTACCTGCTGTACCTGCATGCTAACTTTTTGTGTTCCATGTACAAGCTTTTGGTCATCTAGCTCTAAGTGTGCTCCCTCAGTACTGGCACTGGGAGCGTCAAGCTAGATTTTGTGCTCAAGTCTCTGGAGTGGGACTTGGAACCCACAGCCTTCTGACTCAGAGGCGAGGGTGCGACCCGAACAAGCCACGGCTGACATCTGGCCTGCAGATGTGGCTCGGTGTCAAATTTTGTCCGGTAACGCTCCTGTGAAGTGCCTTGGGATGTTTTACTACGTTAAAGGTGCTGCATAAATGCACGTTGTTGATAGGGTGGGATAGATTAAGATGGGAGGAGGCTGGTGTGGAGCAGAAACGCCGGCACGGACCAGTTGGGCCGAATGGCCTCTTTCTGTGCTGTGAATACTCTGTAACCTTGCTGACGGAAGAAAACTACTGGGCACTTGGTCTAAGCGTTAAACAAAGCTTTAATCAACTGTTTTTCAACATGGAGATCTAGTTGTGTCCTTCACTAGTTCCTGTTAAAGAATGTCCTGAGCAAGCTGGGCCCATGCCCGAGTATTTATACTCTCCCTGGACAGCGCCACCAGCAGGCCGCCCAGTATTACTGCATACATGAATGACAAGATTCATGTCGCTTCCTTTACCAGAACCCATAAATTCTCAGCCCACTGGCTGCAACAGATTGAGAATCAGACAGATTCTGCGATGAGCGATCCGCTCTGAAAACGGGCATTTCTCCCACTGCGTATAAACCACTCCCAAAAGGTAAAGTTCGATCTCTGATAGCGGCCGCTGGGGTTAGCCACAAAAGTTAGGAAAGGAAAACCATTCAGGACTCGGTCTCCGAATCATAAAGAAAGATCTTGGAGATGGAACATGTTTTTAAGCAAGTGCAGGGGGGCAGGGAGAGGGGAGAGGGGAGGAAAGAACAAAAGGGAAGGTCTGTGATAGGCTGGAAGGCAGGAGAGATTGACTGACAAAAGGGATGATGGCGCGAGGCAAAAGGAGATGGTGGATATGTTGATGGGGTGAGATGAAGAGGGGTGAGAGGAGGCTTTAACGTAGTCAAACATCCCAAGGCGCTTCACAGGAGCGTTATCTAACAAAATTTGACACAGAGCCACAGAAGGAGATATTAGGACAGGAAGCTTGTTCAAACAGGTAGGTTTTAAGGGGCGTCTCGGCAATTCTTTACTGATGTGTTCAAAATGTGCATTGCCGTCCGCTTTAGTTCCTCCTGCATCCAGTGGTGTGCTTGTGCGATCTGCTCAGGGTGTTGAGGTGTTTAAGAGTTGGCCCTTAGAGCGACAATGGGCCAGAAATTCGGCCCTTGCCGGGTGAGTACGCGCTGTGTACTCACCCGTAAGGCCTCCTGAAGTGCCGGTTTCCTGCATGCACTGCGCATGCGCGGGAAACCGGAACTTCCGGTCTGGTGAAGGGAGCGGTTCAGAGGTGAACCGCGTGCGCGGGAGAGGCTGCGCGCACGCAGCAAACTCCGTTTTTTTTTTCAGGTTTCTCCGGGAGGGTAAGTATTGAAGAAGCTGCGCTTTTAAAAAGGAGGCGCAGGGCCTGTTTTCAACAAGGTAAGTGGTTAATTAATTATAATTTAACAAAATTTTCAACAGGTTTATCTTTTTTAGATACTTTAAAGAAAGGTAAGTTTATTTTTAGCACTGTTAAAAAGTATTTTAATTTTTTCAAAAATTTTAATTTTTGTTTAAAGTAATTAATTTATTTAACTTATACTTATTTTATAAATGTGATGGTTTTTTTAAAATTTATTTGCAGTTTAGCTGTTCTTTTGGGGCCGATTTCAATTCATAGATTTGACAGGTCTTCCTGTCAAATCTATGAATGAAAGATGGTCTGCTGCCATTGGCTCTCCATGGCCCACGTGATCCCAGGGGACGCATCGCACTAACTGCGCCCCTGGGACACGCAAGCACTGCGCGCCGGCAGCTGCAGGAGGCCCAGGAGCTGAAGTCCCCGTGGGCCCAGAGGTCAACGGCAGGTGCGGTAGGTAAGTGCGTGCGCGCGGGATCCTTGCACCCGTGGGAAGCCGGAGAGGCGAATTTCAGGGCCTATTTGTCTCTCTCTCTCTCTCTCTTCCTCTCTCTCTTTCTAAATGTTCTCCCCGTCTTTTCAAAAGGCCCTGACTCTTGCCGGGGGTTGGGTTCCAAGAAACTCGCATTTCTCCAGTCGCCTTTCACCACCTCAGGACGTCCCAAAGCGCTTTACAGCCAATGAAGTACTTTTTTTGAAGTGTGGTCACTGTTATAATGTCGGAAACGCGGCAGCCAATTTGCGCACAGCAAGCTCCCGCAAACACTACTGAGGAAGAGCTGCACTGTTGGAGGGCAGTACTAGATTTTTGTGCTCAAGTCTCTGGAGGGGGGGCTCGAACCCACGACCTATCTGACTCAGCGGCCCTGAGCCGGGGCTGACACCTAACTGTCGGGGGGGGGGGGGGGGGGGTGTGATGCATGCTGCCGTGCGATGAAGACTCAAGCAACTCGTGGTGTGCTGGGACGCCTCGGATAAACCATGCTCATTGATGCCTTGCTGCATTCATGCAAAATTCAGTGTTGCACTGAGTCCCAGTGAACGAGCGCATCTCAGCAGGAGCAGTGAAGTAGGTGGGAAAAACGAGCCTCATTCTACAATTGGGCAAGAGACAGGGGGGACTGTTAACCCAGATTCCGACTCTCCATTACTATTCGGTGAACCCTTCAGGTGTGGGGACGCCAGGCTTGGGTGCGATGCCGCCCACAGCGGAAAAGCCTGGCAACACTCGCACATGAAGGTTGGCCTTCATAAACTTCAGCTCATCCAAAACTCGGCTGCCCCCGTGTCCTAACTCGCACTGAGTCCCGTTCGCCCATCGCCCCCTGTGCTCGCTGACCGACATTGGCTCCCGGTCCGGCAACGCCTCGATTTTTAAAATTCTCATCCTTGTTTTCAAAACCATCAATGGCCTCGCCCCTCCCTATCTCTGTAACCTCCTCCAGCCCCACAATCCTCCGAGATCTCTGCGCTCCTCCAATTCTGGTCTCTTGAGCATCCCCCGATTTTAATCGCTCCACCATTGGCGGCCGCGCCTTCAGCTGCCTGGGGCCCTGAGCTCTGGAATTCCCTCCCTAAACCTCTCCGCCTCTAACTCCTCCTTTAAGACGCTCCTTAAAACCTAACTCTTCGACCAAGCTTTTGGTCACCTGTCCTAATATCTCCTTATGTTTCTCGCTGTCAAATTGTGATTGATAATCGCTCCTGTGAAGCGCCTTGGGACGTTTTACTACGATAAAGGCGCTGTACAAATGCAGGTTGTTGCTGTTGATCACTTCGGCAAAGTAACCAGGGCCGTTTGGGATCTTTGGAACCCAACCCCCAGCAAGAGTCAGGGCCTTCTGAAAAGACGGGGAGAACATTTAGAAAGAGAGAGAGGAAGAGAGAGAGAGAGAGACGAACACTTTGTCGCTCTAACAGCCAACTCTTAAAAACCTCAACACCCTGAGCAGATCACACAAGCACACCACTGGATGCAGGAGGAACTAAAGCGGACAGTAGTGCAAATTTTGAACACATCAGTAAAGAATTGCTGAGTGCTTTGTAAACTGAATTATTGAAAGCACTCTGGAGAACTCGTTTGAGTGGCAGGTCCAAATTTGAAAATGAATTTCGGTAGATTTAATATTTAATATCACAAAAAGGTGCCAACAATTCAATCTACAAACCAGTTCAATTCTTTTATTCGTTGTTTACCTCCATATCTTACCATCTACAGGCAATGATTCCTTGTTGGGTGCTGGTTGGATTTTGTTTTATTCATTCCTGGAATGTGGGCATGACCCAGCATTTATTGCCCATCCCTAGTTGCCCCTTGAGAAGGTGGTGGTGAGCCGCCTTCTTGAACCGCTGCGGTCCGTGTGGTGAAGGTGCTCCCACAGCGCTGTCAGGGAGGGAGTTCCAGGATTTTGACCCAGCGACGATGAAGGAACGGCCGATATATTTCCAAGTCAGGATGATGTGTGACTTGGAGGGGAACTTGGAGGGGTGATGTTCCCATGCGCCTGCTGCCCTTGTCCTTCTAGGTGGAAGAGGTCGTGGGTTTGGGAGGTGCTGCCGAAGAAGCCATGGCGAGTTGCTTCAGTGCATCTTGTAGATGGTACACACTGCAGCCACGGTGCACCGGTGGTGGAGGGAGTGAATGTTTAAGGTGGTGGATGGGGTGCCGATCAAGCGGGCTGCTTTGTCCTGGATGGTGTCGAGCTTCTTGAGTGTTGTTGGAGCTGCACTCATCCAGGCAAGTGGAGAGTATTCCATCACACTCCTGACTGGTGCCTTGTAAATGGTGGAAAGGCTTTGGGGAGTCAGGAGGTGAGACACTCGCCGCGGAATACCCAGCCTCTGACCTGCTCTTGTTGCCACAGTATTTATGTGGCTGGTCCAGTTAAGTTTCTGGTCAATGGTGACCCCCAGGATGTTGATAGTCCTTGCCCAGGGAAATATTAGCAATGGCAGTGAGTGCAAGCAGGCTATTCGACCATGTATCACATTCTAGGCCAACACCAATCCCATCCTCACCCAACATCAGTTAACAGAGCCAGCCTTGGCTCCATTGATAGCACTCTTGCCTCTGAGTCAGAAGGTTGTGGGTTCAAGTCCTATTCCAGAGACTTGAGCACAAAAATCTAGGCCAGCACTCCAAGTGCCAGTACTGAGGGAGCGTCGCACTGTCGGAGGGGCAGTACTGAGGGAGCGCCGCACTGTCGGAGGGGCAGTACTGAAGGAGCGCAATACTGTCGGAGGGGCAGTACTAAGGGAGCGCCGCACTGTCGGAGGGGCAGTACTGAGGGAGCGCCGCACTGTCGGAGGGGCAGTACTGAGGGAGCGCCGCACTGTCGGAGGGGCAGTACTGAGGGAGCGCCGCACAGTCGGAGGGGCAGTACTGAGGGAGCGCCGCACTGTCGGAGGGGCAGTACTGAGGGAGCGCCGCACTGTCGGAGGGGCAGTACTGAGGGAGCGCCGCACTGTCGGAGGGGCAGTACTGAGGGAGTGCTGCACTGTCGGAGGTGCATTTTTCGGATGAGACATTAAACCGAGGCCCTGTCTGCCCTCTCAGGTGGATGTAAAAGATCACACGGCCACTATTGGAAGAAGAGCAGGGGGAGATCTCCCCGGTGTCCTGGGGCCAATATTTATCCCTCAACCAACATCACTAAAACAGATGATCTGGTCATTATCACATTGCTGTTTGTGGGAGCTTGCTGTGCGCAAATTGGCTGCTGCATTTCCCACATTACAACAGCGACTACACTTCAAAAAGTAATTCACTGGCTGCAGAGTGCTTTGGGACATCATGAAAGGCACTATATAAATGCGAGTCTTTCGTTCTCTATTTATTTCTTTCAAAAAGTGCTTGCAAAAAAAGGACAGATTGCCTGTATTTTCTAAGCAGAGTTCATCTCCGCCTGTCTGGTCCCAGAACAGCAATGAAATAAATGGACCAGATCATCTACTTTAGGCTGAGGGATAAATATTGGCCAGGACACTGGCTGTCTGGTCCAAAGGAACAAGCATAGGTACGAGACGGGATAAATCAAGACTCCAGACATTGCATTGATGGGCGAACGCTGATGTGTGCTGAATAAAGTGTTTTTTGTAGCTCTCTGGTTAGTCTCCTGATCAGTTATTCCGCTGGTTGGGGAGTCGAGGACTAGGGGGCATAGTCTAAAAATTAGAGCCAGGATTTAGACAAGTTGAGTGAGCGGGCACATACATGGCAGATGCCGAATAACGTGGATAAATGTGAAATTATCCACTTCGGTCGGAAAAACAGAAAGGCAGAGTATTATTTAAATGGTGATAGATTGGGAAATGTTGATGTACAGAGGGACCTGGGTGTCCTTGTACACCGGTCACTGAAAGCAAACATGCAGGTGCAGCAAGCAGTTAGGAAGGCATATGGTATGTTAGCCTTCATTGCAAGAGGATTTGAGTACAGGAGCAAGGATGTCTTACTACAGTTATACAGGGCCTTGGTGAGACCACACCTGGAGTACTGTGTGCAGTTTTGGTCTCCTTACCTAAGAAAGGATATACTTGTCATAGAGGGAGTGCAGCGAAGGTTCGCCAGACTGATTCCTGGGATGGCAGGACTGTCGTACGAGGAGAGATTGGGTCGACTAGGCCTGTATTCACGAGAGTTTAGAAGAATGAGAGGGGATCTCATTGAAACGTATAAAATTCTGACAGGGCTAGACAGACTGGATGCAGGGAGGATGTTTCCGCTGGCTGGGGGGGTCCGGAACGAGGGGTCACAGTCTCAGGCTACGGGGTAGGACATTTAGGACTGAGATGAGGAGAAATTTCTTCACTCAGAGGGTGGTGAACCTGTGGAATTCTCCACCACAGAAGGCTGTGGAGGCCAAGTCACTGAATATATTTAAGAAGGAGAGAGATCGATTTCTAGCCACAAAAGGCATCAAGGGGTATGGGGAGAGAGCGGGAATATGGTATTGAGATAGAGGATCAGCCATGATCATATTGAATGGCGGAGCAGGCTCGAAGGGCCGAATGGCCGACTCCTGCTCCTATTTTTTCTATTTTTCTCTATGTTACAGGAGTGAAGTTAGGAAACACTTCTACACACAAAGGGTGGTAGAAGTTTGGAACTCTCTTCCACAAACGGCAATTGATGCTAGAGCAATTGTTAATTTTAAATCTGAGTTTGATAGATTTTTGTTAACCAAAGGTATTAAGGGATACGGGGCAAAGGCGGATAGATGGAGTGAGGTCACAGATCAGCCGTGATCTCATTGAATGGCGGAACAGGCTGGAGGGGCTGAATGGCCTCCTCCTGTTCCTATGGTAACAGGCTGGAGGGGCTGAATGGCCTCCTCCTGTTCCTATGGTAACAGGCTGGAGGGGCTGAATGGCCTCCTCCTGTTCCTATGGTAACAGGCTCGAGGGGCTGAATGGCCTCCTCCTGTTCCTATGGTAACAGGCTGGAGGGGCTCAATGGCCTCCACCTGTTCCTATGGTAACAGGCTGGAGGGGCTGAATGGCCTCCTCCTGTTCCTATGGTAACAGGCTGGAGGGGCTAAATGGCCTCCTCCTGTTCCTATGGTAACAGGATGGAGGGGCTGAATGGCCTCCTCCTGTTCCTATGGTAACAGGCTGGAGGGGCTGAATGGCCTCCTCCTGTTCCTACGCTTCTAATGTTATTCCTTTGATCAGGACTACCAACACCTGGCAGAAAAGTCAAGCCTGAGATGCAACTCTTACACACCATCCCACCCTAGCAACGACATCTCACCTGTGTGGGCAGCATGGCCACATTCCCCAGGCGAGTGAGAGGAAGCAAAAGGTGTCTATGTAGGGCGAGCTATGCCAGCATCCATAGCAGTTGTGGAAGCTCTGGAGCAAAGGTACCGCCCCCTCTGATTTCAACCAGGAGGCTTTCATTACCGCTATGGATGCTGGGATGCCCGCGGCCTCCCTCTTTGCCTCACCTGGCAGCCAGAGACCGCAAGAGGAGGTTCTTAAAATATCCCACAGCTGGGCAGGCTTGGGGGGAGACGTGGGGAGGCCAGAAAAAGATGAGAGGAGACTATATTAACGGCACTCAGCCATCTCCCGTGGCCTACGCCACAGGGGCAGCAGGCCACTTTGAACCGCACTTACATTTACGCACAGGTAGCTGCCCCCAGGTACGTGGCTCACAGTTGGAAATCACACAATCAGAGAACGGTGCAGCACAGAAGGAGGTCATTCGGCCCATCGAGTCTGCGCCGGCTCTCTCTCAGAATAGGAACAGGAGGAGGCCATTGAGCCCCTCGAGCTTGGATTGCTCTTCGAGAGAGTCCCACTCCCTCGCTCTTTCCCCATATCCCTGCAATTTTGTCTCCTTCCAGCATTTATCCAATTCCCTTTTGAAGGCTCCTATTGAATCTGTGTCCACCGCCCTATCAGGCAGCGCATTCCAAATCCTAACCACTCGCTGCGTAAAAAATGTTTTTCCTCGTGTCACCTCTGGTTCTTTCACCAATCACCTTAAATCTGTGTCCTCTGGTTACCGACCCTTCAGCCATTGGAAACAGTTTCTCCTTATTTGCTCTGTCTAAACCCTTCATGATTTTGAACGCCTCTATCAAATCTCCTCTTAGCCTTCTCTGCTCCAAGGAGAACAACCCCAGCTTCTCCAGTCTCTCCACGTAACTGTAATCCCTCATCCCTGGAACCATTCTGGTAAATCTCTTCTGCACCCTCTCCAAAGCCTTCACGCCCTTCCTAAAAAAAAGTGTGAAGTTGCACAACACCAGGTTTTAGTCCAACAGTTTTATTTGAAACCACAAGCTTTCAGAGCGCTGCTCCTTCGTCAGGTGAAGTGAAGAGATGCATATAGGCACAGCATATATAGTCAGAGAACACTGCCAGGTGATTACAGTTAATCTTTCCATCTCTTCACTTCACCTGACGAAGGAGCAGCGCTCCGAAAGCTAGTGATTTCAAATAAAGCTGTTGGACTATAACCTGGTGTTGCGCGACTTCTCACATTTGTCCACCCCAGTCCAACACCGGCATCTCCACATCATAAAAAAAGTGTGGCAGCCGTTATTGGCCGCTCCGATAACAACTCATGAGAAAGTGACCCAGCCTAGCTACAGGGCGACCAACGTGAGTCAGCGAGGGATTGGGCAAAGTCTCATTTCATCGGCACAGAAGCTCCACAACACAGCAAATCCCAATCCATTAATAAAACACAGGGATGAGGGGGAGGGATTAAAAAATAGATCGAGACTATAAAATAGTCTCATTTTTCAGGGAGTCAAGGAGACAGATAATCAGTTATCCATCAGATCGATACAAGGCTGCTTTTTCCAGTAAAACTATGCAGGATGCAAGCAAACGATTATTTTTTTCCTCTTGTGCGCAAAGATAAGGCTATTAGTGGGACTCTTGCCATTTCAGCCGCGCAGAGTCAGGTTTCAAGCTTTCCCAGGTCGGGGGCGGCACTGCCCATTGAAGGGTAAAGCCCCCCTCCCACTCTGTCCCCAACACTCAGCCCCCGCCCCGAAACACAGCCACTATTGCACCAGTGTGACAGTACTGGTCCCACTCCCCAATGTATGACCTCCCCACCGAACGTCAGATTGCCACACATTGAAAGGTTATACCCAGGTCCCGTCTGCCCTCTCAGGTGGACGTAAAAGAGCCCATGGCCACAATTGGAAGAAGAGCAGGGGGAGTTCTCTTCCCGATGTCCTGGGCCAAAATTGATCCCTCAACCCGCGACCTCTTCCACCTAGAAGGACAAGGGCAGCAGGCGCACGGGAACACCACCACCTCCAAGTTCCCCTCCAGGTCACACACACCATCCCGACTTGAGAAATAGATCGGCCGTTCCTTCATCGTCGCTGGGTCAAAATCCTGGAACTCCCTCCCTAACAGCGCTGTGGGAGCACCTTCACCACACGGACTGCAGCGGTTCAAGAAGGTGGCTCACCACCACCTTCTCAAGGGGCAATTAGGGATGGGCAATAAATGCTGGGCCTTGCCAGCGACATCCGCATCCCAGGAACGAATAAAATAAATACGCTGATCTGATAATAAGCTGCCCCACTTGACAGCCTTCATCACTCTAGACCATAATAAGTAACTGCACGCTATGGTACTCCTAACCCAACCATGTGAGCAACAACAGCATTCAACTTGCATTTATATAGCGCCTTTAATGCCCCAACGCGCTTCACAGGAGCGATTATCAGACTAAATTTGTCCCCGAGCCACATTAGGAGATATTAGGACAGGTGACCAAAAGCTTGGTCAAAGAGGCAGGTTTTAAGGAGCGTCTTAAAGGAGGTGACAAGAGTAGGGAGGTGAGAGGGGTAGAGAGTCGGAGAGGTTTAGGGAGGGAATTCCAGAGCTTAGGGCCCAGGCAGCTGAAGGCACAGCCGCCAAATGGTGGAGCGATGGGAGTCCGGGATACTCAAGAGAGCAGAATTGGAGGAGCGCAGAGATCTCGGAGGGTTGCAGGAGGTTACAGAGAGAGGGAGGGGGAGGGTGAGGCCATCCCTGCAATACTCCAGCCCCAGTGGTTACCTACACACTGGATTTTCTGAATGGGAAGCTTTTGGAGGCGGGACTGCTGCTTGCCGGTTTTCAGTCCCGCCTCCATCAGCTTCTGGCCAACCAGCGGGAATTTCCCCTGACTGACCTTGTTAAGCCCGCCCGGCGGGCTCAGCAGGCCAATTAGGGGGAAGTCAGTGACAGAGCACGTCAACGTATGACGTGTCATCAGTCAAGAACTTTTGAAAGAAGAAATGTCATCGTTTGACAGCTCTGTGAAGCTGTCAAACACTGACATTCTGTGTAGTTTGATGAGCCTTGGTGTTCAGGACTCATCAAACCTTTCTAAGTTGCAGAAATCAGCTGGCTGTTGGATCGGCGGATGTAACAGCCAGTCTGTGAAATCTACAATGGAGATGTCGGGGACTCTGGCTCCACAGCGGCTGAAGGCTGTAGGTAGAAACAAAGGTAAGTGAACATTTTCTAACACTTTACACTCACCTCACATACTTACCACTCCACACTTGCACCCATCACTCACCTCTACATCGCACTTTCAGACCCCTCCGACCCCCGCAGACCTCCTATTCGTCTCCTACACCCCGGCGGGGTTCCCCCAGGTCGGGAAGCCCGCACTTCAGGACGAAAAATGGGGATAATCCTATTTTCTGCCTGTTAACAGGCAGTTAATAGGCTATAATCCCTTCCCGCCTCCAAGGAGACGGGACCAAGCGCGGGACGGCTTCCCGCCTCCTGGCAAGAGGGCACGGTGGCGGGTTGGGGGCGGGTTTGCCACCTGCGCCCAAAATCTGCAACTTTCCCGGCAGTCCCGCCTCCATACCCGTATTTGGACTTTCAAACGGCTTTCGATAAGGTCCCGCATAAGAGATTAGCGTGCAAAGTTAAGGCACATGGGATTGGGGGCAAGGTATTGACTTGGATAGAGAACTGGTTGGCGGACAGAAAGCAGAGCACAGGAATTAATGGGTCTTTTTCCGAGTGGCAAGCAGTGACTAGTGGGGTACCGCAGGGATCGGTCCTTGGACCCCAGCTATTCACAATATACATTAATGATCTAGATAAGGGAACTAAATGTAATATCTCCAAGTTTGCAGATGACACAAAGCTGGGTGGGCGTGTGTGCTGCGAGGAGGATACCGAGAAACTCCAGGATGATTTGGACAGGTTGGGTGAGTGGGCAGAAGCGTGGCAGATGCAATATAACGTGGATAAATGCGAGGTTATCCACTTTGGTGTCAAAAACAGAAAGGCAGACTATTATCTGAATGGCAATAGATTGGGAGAAGGGGAAGTGCAACGAGACCTGGGTGTCCTTGTGCACTAGTCGCTGAAGGTAAGCATGCAGGTGCAGCAGGCAGTGAAGAAGGCAAATGGTATGTTGGCCTTCATAGCGAAAGGGTTTGAGTATAGGAACAGGGATGTCCTGCTGCAGTTGTACAGGGCCTTGGTGAGACCACACCTTGAGTACTGTGTGCAGTTTTGGTCGCCTTATCTGAGGAAGGATGTTCTTGCCATGGAAGGAGTTCAGCGAAGATTCACAAGGCTGATACCTGGGATGGCAGGAATGACATAGGAGGAGAGATTGGGTCGATTGGGCTTATACTCGCTGGAGTATAGAAGAATGAGAGGGGATCTCATCGAAACATATAAAATTCTGACAGGTCTGGACAAACTAGATGCAGGAAGAATGTTCCCGATGGTCGGAGAGTCCAGAACCAGGGGTCATAATCTAAGGATAAGGGGGAAGCCATTTAGGATAGAAATGAGGAAGAATTTCTTCACCCAGAGAGTGGTGAACCTGTGGAATTCTCTACCACAGAAGGTAGTTGAGGCCAAGTCATTTAATATATTCAAGAATGAGTTAGATATATTTCTTAAAGCTAAAGGTATCAAGGGTACTGAGTTTAGATGATCAGCCATGATCTCATCGAATGGCGGAGCAGGCTCGAGGGGCTGAATGGCCTACTCCTGCTCCTATCTTCTATGTTTCTATGTTTTATGCCTCCTCGGGGCCGTGAAACTCCAGCCCACTGTTTCCCAGCTGAGCTGCACCTTAACTGGAGAGACAACACAATCCACTAACCCGGCAAAGAGGCTGGTCTATAAATCTTCCTCACAAAGCTCGGAGAACAATATGAGCAATCCTCTCACGCTGTAGAGAAGAATTGAGCTGATTCTCCTCATTAAATATTGACGGACCAAACATTACTGCCTTTCTGGGTTCTTTTCGTTGATTAATACACAAGCGCTGGCCCGAATGTCTCCATAGATTATTTATATGGTGCTCTGTGAGAACTAACATTTCTTTCGAAGTTTTCTTTGAATTTCACCAGTGCATTAGGGAAAACATCAAGCATTCAGCCAACCTAACACGTTCAGATCAAACGTACAGTGCCCCGATATATACAGTGCGTCTTCCTGTTTTTCAAATGATTCCGTGGATTTTGTCCATTCCTAGTGCCGAGCATTTAGTCACAGAGTCATAACGGCACAGAAGGAGGCCATTCGGCCCATCGAGTCCGTGCCGGCTCTCTGTAGAGCAATCCAGTCAGTCCCACTCCCCCGCTCTATCCCCGTAGCCCTGCAAGTTTATTTCCCTCAAGTGCCTATCCAGTCTCCCTTTGAAAACATCGGGTGTCTCCGCTTCCACCACTTCCGTCGGCAGCGAGTTCCAGGTCCTCACCACTCGCTGCATAAAAAAGTTTTCCCTCACGTCCCCCCCTGTATCTCTTGCCCAAAACCTTAAATCTGTGTCCCCCTAGTCCTTGTACCATCAACTAGTGGGGGACAGCCTTTCCCCGTCTAGCCTGTCCAAACCCGTCATAATCCTGTACACCTCTATCAAATCACCCCTCAACCTCCTTTGCTCTAATGAAAACAAATCCAGCTTCTCCAACCTGTCCTTGTAGCTAAGATCCCCCATCCCCGGAACCATTCTGGTAAATCTCCTCTGCACCCTCTCAAGTGCCTGCACATCCTTCCTAAAGTGTGGTGACCAGAACTGGACGCAATACTCCAGTTGTGGCCTAACCAGCGCTTTATAAAGGTTCAGCATAACTTCTCTACTTTTGTACTCAATACCTCTATTTATGAAGCCCAAGATCCCATATGCTTTGTTAACCACTCTCTCAATATGTCCCGCCACCTTCAGGGACCTATGCACATTAACTCCCAGGTCCCTCTGTCCCTGCACACTCTTTAAAACTGTGCCATTAAGTGTATATTGCCTCTCCCTGTTCTTTCTGCCAAAATGCATCACCTCACACTTCTCTGTATTAAATTCCATCTGCCACTTGTCTGCCCATTCTGCTAGCCTTTCTATGTCCTGTTGCAGTCGATTGGTATCATCCTCACTGTTTGCCACACCCCCAAGTTTGGTGTCATCGGCAAATTTAGAAATTCTACTCTGTATTCCAATATCCAGGTCATTTATATATATATCTCAAAAAAAGCAGTGGCCCCAGCACTGACTCTTGGGGAACACCACTGTCTACCATCCTCCAGTCTGAAAAACAGCCATTTACCACAACTCGCTGTTTTCTGTCCTTAAGCCAATTCCTTATCCAAGCTGCCACTGACCCACCTATTCCATGAGCCTCAATTTTGTTAACCAGCCTTCTATGTGGTACTTTGTCAAACGCCTTATAGGAACTCAGGAACAGGGGGAGGCCATAGAAACATAGAAACATAGAAGATAGGAGCAGGAGTAGGCCATTCGGCCCCTCGAGCCTGCTCCGCCATTCGATGAGATCATGGCTGATCATCCAAACTCAGTACCCTGTCCCTGCCTTCTCCCCATATCCCTTGATACCTTTAACTTTAAGAAATATATCTAACTCATTCTTGAATCTATTTAATGACTTGGCCTCAACTACCTTCTGTGGTAGAGAATTCCACAGGTTCACCACTCTCTGGGTGAAGAAATTCTTCCTCATTTCTGTCCTAAATGGCTTACCCCTTATCCTTAGACTGTGACCCCTGGTTCTGGACTCTCAGACCATCGGGAACATCCTTCCTGCATCTAGTTTGTCCAGCCCGTCAAGCCTGTTCCGCCATTCAGTTAGATCATGGCTCATCTGTTCCTCAACTCCATATCCCTTGTTACCGTCACCGAACGAACATCTATTGATCTCAGTCTTGAAAGGTCAAATTAATCCTTAGCATCCACAGCCTTTTGAGGGAGAGAGTTTCAGCTTTCCACTACCCTTTGTGTGAAAAGTGCGATGTGATTGCCCTCTTGTGTGGCCTGGCTCTAATTTTAAGGTGATACCCGCCCTGGTTCTTAATTCCCTACAGGCAGAAATATTGCCCGGATTTTTTTGCGACCCCCACGGGTGCGTTCGAGTTGCGCGCCCGCCCGTAGGGGCCGCGCACATGCCGGTTTCAGGCACGCGGAACCCGTGCGCTGAAAAGCGGCCCTTGCGATCTGTCAAGACTTCTCTCGACAGATCCCCAGCCCACCCAAGGAAAGGGCCTCTGCGGGTGGAGAGTTGCGCCATTTGCTCAAATTCCGCCCGCTGAATGCCTGGCAAATTCTGACGCCTGGCAGAAGCGTGCGTGAGGCCTGTTTTTACCAGCTTAAGCGTTTTAAAAAATAAGAAAAATGAAATTTGATAACTCATTTCTAAATTAAAAATACTCTTCAAAAAGGTACCTTTATTTTTAGCCCCGTAGAAACATTTAATTTCCCCCTCCGCAAAAATTAATTTTTGTTTAAAATATTTAACGAAATGGCATTTTAATTAATTTTAAATATGTAATTTAAAAAACAATTTATTTCATGTGTTGGTGTCTTTTTTAGGTGATTCCGCATTCATACTTTTGACAGTTCCGTACGTACGGACCTGTCAAAAGGCTGAATGGGGGATTCCCTTCTTCCATTGGTTGGGTCGGCCCACGTGATCCCGGGAGCGCCTACGAACCGTTTGCGCCCCTGGGAGACGTGGGGCTCTGCGCAAGCCGCCATTCTACCCGGGCCACCAGGCAAATTCGTGGACCTTTTTGCAGGTCGGAAGCCTCCGATCGCAAACGTTGGCCCCTTGTCTCTGTATTCACCTATCGAATCCTATTACCATTATAAACACCTTGGTCAGATCACCCATCAATCTTCATAAGACCATAAGACGTAGGAGCAGGAGTCGGTCATTTTGGCCCCTCGAGCCTGCTCTGCCATTCAATGAGATCATGGCTGATCTGCTCTTGGCCTCAACTCCACTTCCCTGCCCGCTCCCTGACATGAATCTTATCATTCATGTATGAAGTAACACTGGGCGGTCTGCTGGTGGCGCTGTCCAGGGAGAGTATAAATACTCGGGCATGGGCCCAGCTTGCTTAGGACGTTCCTCAACAGGAACTAGTGAAGGACACAACTAGATCTCTATGTTGAAAAACAGTTGATTAAAGCTTTGTTTAACGCTTAGACCAAGTGCCTAGTAGTTTTCTTACATCACTCCCCATAACCCTCGACTCCCTTATCGTTCAAAAATCTGTCTATCTCCACCTTAAATATATTCAATGACCCAGCCTCCACAGCTCTCTGGGGAAGAGAATTCCACAGATTCACCACCCTCTGAGAGAAGAAATTCCTCCTCATTTCCAATTGAAATGGGTGCCCCCTTATTCTGAAATTATGCCCCCCTAGTTCTAGATTCCCCCACGAGGGGAAACATCCTCTCTGCATCTACCCTGTCAATCCCGTTCAGAATCTTATATGTTTCAATAAGATCCCCTCTCATTCTTCTAAACTCCAATGAGTATAGGCCCAACCTGCTCAACCTTTCCTCATAAGACAACCCCCTCATCTCTGGAATCATCCCTTCGAAACACAAGGGAATACAAACCACGTTTGTGTGAAGGAAACCTTCCCAAAATACTTCCCAAGTTCTTGCCTTTTGCCAAACCTGATATTTGAGAAAACATGACATGAGAGAAAGTTGGGTCCATACTCTCTGGAGTTTAGAAGAACGAAAGGTGATCTCATTGAAGCATGTCAGATTCTGAAGGGGATTGACAGGGTAGATGCTGAGAGGCTGTTTCCCCCTGGCTGTGGAGTCTAGAACCAGGG
This sequence comes from Squalus acanthias, assembly GCA_030390025.1. Taxonomy (NCBI): domain Eukaryota; kingdom Metazoa; phylum Chordata; class Chondrichthyes; order Squaliformes; family Squalidae; genus Squalus; species Squalus acanthias. Next base: position 436,148 of record JASTWF010000072.1, read on the forward strand.
GTCACAGTCTCAGAATAAGGGGTCGGCCATTTAGGACTGAGATGAGGAGAAATTTCTTCACTCAGAGGGTGGTGAATCTTTGGAATTCTCTGCCCCAGAGGGCTGTGGAGGCTCAGTCATTCAAAAAGGAGATCGATAGATTTTTAAATATTAAGGGAATCAAGGGATATGGGGATCGGTCGGGAAAGTGACTCCAAAGCCTTTCTACCATCAACAGGGCAAAAGTCAGGAGTGTGATGGAATACTCTCCACTTGCCTGGATGAGTGCAGCTCCAACAACACTCAAGAAGCTCGACACCATCCAGGACAAAGCAGCCCGCTTGATTGGCACCCCATCCACCACCTTAAACATTCACTCCCTCCACCACTGGCGCACCGTGGCTGCAGTGTGTACCATCTACAAGATGCACTGCAGCAACTTGCCAAGGCTTCTTCGGCAGCACCTCCCAAACCCGCGACCTCTTCCACCTAGAAGGACAAGGGCAGCAGGCGCATGGGAACACCACCAACTCCAAGTTTCCCTCCAAGTCACACACACCATCCTGACTTAGAAGCATATTGCCAATCCTTCATCGTCGCTGGGTCAAAATCCTGGAACTCCCTCCCTAACAGCACTGTGGGAGCACCTTCACCACACGGACTGCAACGGTTCAAGAAGGCGGCTCACCACCACCTTCTCAAGGGGCAATTAGGGATGGGCAATAAACGCTGGGCCTTGCCAGCGACGCCCAGATCTCAGAAAAATGAATTTAAAAAAAAAGTGGAGATGAGGTCGAAGATCAGCCATGATCTCATTGAATGGCGGAGCAGGCTCGAGGGGCCGAATGGCCGACTCCTGCTCCTAATTCTTATGTTCTTACGCTTGCAATCATTTGGAGTGTACGACACTTGGAAGATGATTTTGCCGTAAACATTTAAACATTTCACTGAGATTCACCTGCTAACAATTCCTCATTTGGAAGAAATTGTCTTCCGTTCCATCAATGGGGCTCCAGGTTGCCCCTTAGAGATCAGAATCATAGAATCTTACAGCACTGAAGGAGGCCATTCGGTCCATCGTGCCTGTGCCGGCTCTTTGAAAGAAGCTCTCCAATTAGTCCCACTCCCCCCTGCTCTTTCCCCACAGCCCTGCACATTTTTCCTTTTCGAATATTTATCCAATTCCCCTTTTGAAAGTTACTATTGAATCTGCTTCCACCGCCCCTTCAGGCAGCGCGTTCCAGATCACAGCAACTCGCTGCGTTCAAAAAATATCTTCGACGTCACGTGTCAAGCTCGAGTCGCTGGAGGTGAGGGACACCCACGTAAATATCACCTCCACAGAGAGTTCACGTATGAGCGCGAAAGACTTGTCCAGAAATACATTCAGGACCACAGGGACATGGAGTGATTGTACAGTACACCATCAATTCAGCAGTTTCCAACATTATACCAGCTGGGATCCTCAACATCAAACAATCTTCTCAGAATCGCTGCGGCACTGGGCGATGGCAAAGATCTGGTGGGATTTTTCCAGACCCTTCGGACGTTTACCGGGGGTATCGGTCGGGGAATTTCAGGCTCTGCGGTGAGTTATCTTTACCTGGGATGACCTCCCTTGCAAAGCTGCTCGACATCTGAAAAAAAAATCTCCCAGCCCTCCATGGTTGGGCAGGCACTCTGAAGATGAACTGGCTGTTCATCTCATGACTAATTGGGAGATCTTGTACCGGCGCATTCACCTACCTGACAACAGTCACTGGGTTTGAAATGAATACATTGTCTGTAGAGTGCTTTGAAATGTTTCGAAGGGAAGTGAGCACTCCAAGTCTTTCTTTCTGCTATTGTAAAGAAACATAGAAACATAGAACATAGAAAAATAGGAGCAGGAGTCGGCCATTCGAGCCTGCTCCGCCATTCAATATGATCATGGCTGATCCTCTATCTCAATACCATATTCCCGCTCTCTCCCCATACCCCTTGATGCCTTTTGTGTCTAGAAATCTATCTATCTGCTTCTTAAATATATTCAGTGACTTGGCCTCCACAGCCTTCTGTGGTAGAGAATTCCACAGGTTCACCACCCTCTGAGTGAAGAAATTTCTCCTCATCTCAGTCCTAAATGTCCTACCCCGTATCCTGAGACTGTGCCCCCTGGTTCTAGACCCCCCCAGCCAGGGGGAACATCCTCCCTGCATCCAGTCTGTCTAGTCCTGTCAGAATTTTATACGTTTCAATGAGATCCCCTCTCATTCTTCTAAACTTTAGTGAATGCAGGTCTAGTCGACTCAATCTCTCCTCATACGACAGTCCTGCCATCCCAGGAATCAGTCTGGTAGACCTTCGCTGCACTCCCTCTATGACAAGTGTCGGAGGGGCAGTACTGAGGGAGGGCTGCATTGTTGGAGGGGGCAGTACTGAGGGACTTACATTTCTCCAGCGCCCTTCACAGCCGCCGGACGTCTCAAAGCGCTTTACAGCCAATGAAGTACTTTTTGAAGTGTAGTCGCTGTTGTAATGTAGGAAACGCGGCAGCCAATTTGCGCACAGCAAGCTCCCACAAACAGCAATGTGATAATGACCAGATCATCTGTTTTAGTGATGTTGATTGAGGGATAAATATTGGCCCCAGGACACCGGGGAGAACTCCCCCTGCTCTTCTTCCAATAGTGGCCGTGGGAGCTTTTACATCCACCTCAGAGAGCAGATGTTTAACGTCTCATCCTCCGACAGTGCGGTGCTCCCTCAGTACTGCCCCTCCGACAATGCGGTGCTCCCTCAGTACTGCCCCTCCGACAATGCGGCGCTCCCTCAGTACTGCCCCTCCGACAATGCGGCGCGCCCTCAGTACCGCCCCTCCGACAGTGCGGCGCTCCCTCAGTACTGTCCCTCCGACAGTGCGGCGCTCCCTCAGTACCGCCCCTCCGACAGTGCGGCGCGCCCTCAGTACCGCCCCTCCGACAGTGCGGCACTCCCTCAGTACTGACCATCCGACAGTGCGGCGCTCCCTCAGTACTGCCCCTCCGACAGTGCGGCGCTCTCTCAGTACTGACCCTCCGACAGTGCGGCGCTCCCTCAGTAATGCCCCTCCGACAGTGCGGCGCTCCCTCAGTACTGCCCCTCCGACAGTGCGGCGCTCCCTCAGTACTGCCCCTCCAACAGTGAGGCACTCCCTCAGTACTGCCCCTCCGACAGTGCGGCGCTCCCTCAGTACTGCACTGGAGTGTCAGCCTAGCATTATGTGCTCAAGTCTCTGGATTGGGACTTGAACCCACGACCTTGTGACTCAGAGGCAAGCGTGCTACCAACTGTGCCACAGCTGACACTGCAAGGGCTTGCATTTATACGAGCCTTTCACAACCTCAAGAGCTTTCAAATCCTAGACATGGATGAGAATTTAAAAAATCGAGGGATTGCTTCACCGGGAGCCAGTGTAGGTCAGCGAGCAGAGGGGGAGATGGGTGAACGGGACTCGGTGCGAGTTAGGACACGGGACAGCCGAACTTTGGATCACCTCAAGTTTATGCAGGGTGGAAGACGGGTGGCCGGCCAGGAGAGGGCTGGAAAGTGTGCAGCAAGAGCCCGTCCTGTGAGCGGCCTGTCCACTCGCCGTTCTACTGTTGCAGCCTGATCAGTGAGCGGACGGGCATTGACGAGACCGAGCACACATAGAGAGGGTGTCCAGGGCAATCCCCACCGGGGCAGCAAGTGCCAAAGCTGGCCACCCAAGAGGAACAAGTCAAGAACCCGGTGAGTAAAGAGGGGACTGTCCTTCCCAACTTTCTCTTGTAGGTAGCTAACCTGTCACAGACTGGGGATTCAAGTGAGGCCTTCTGTCCTGTATTTACTAGAATGGTTCCAGGGATGAGGGACTTCAGTTACGTGGAGAGACTGGAGAAGCTGGGATTGTTCTCCTTGGAGCAGAGAAGGCTAAGAGGAGATTTGATAGAGGTGTTCAAAATCATGAAGGGTTTAGATCGAGTAAATAAGGAGAAACTGTTTCCAATGGCTGAAGGGTCGATAACCAGAGGGCACAGATTTAAGGCGATTGACAAACGAACCAGAGGTGACACAAGGAAAAGCTTTTTTACGCAGCGAGTGGTTAGGATTTGGAATGCGCTGCCTGATAGGGCGGTGGAGACAGATTCAATAGGAGCCTTCAAAAGGGAATTGGATAAATACTTGAAGGAGAAAAAATTGCAGGGATATGGGGAAAGAGCAGGGGGAGTGGGACTAACTGGATCGCTCTTCGAAAGAGCCGGCACAGACTCGATGGGCCGAATGGCCTCCTTCTGTGCTGTATAATTCTCTGATTCTATGGAATGATCAGCTAATCTGTTTCTTGGTGGAAATGATTGAGAGAGGAATGTTGGCCAGGGCACTTTTGAATAGCACGATGGGATCTTTAACATCCACCTGAGCACTTGGCATGTAAGACCCTTGGCTTAAACACCTCATCTGAAGAACATAGAGTCATAACGGCACAGAAGGAGGCCATTTGGCCCATTGAGTCCATGCCGGCTCTCTGTAGAGCAATCCAGTCAGTCCCATTCCTCCGCTCTATCCCCGTAGCCCTGCAAGTTTATTTCCCTCCAGTGCCTATCCAGTCTCTCCTTGAAAACATTGAGTGTCTCCGCTTCCACCACTTCCGTCGGCAGCGAGTTCCAGGTCCTCACCACTCGCTGCATAAAAAAGTTTTCCCTCACATCCCCCCCTGTATCTCTTGCCCAAAACCTTAAATCTGTGTCCCTTAGTCCTTGTCCCATCAACTAGTGGGAACAGCCTTTCCCCGTCTAGCCTGTCCAAACCCGTCATAATCTTGTACACCTCTCTCAAATCACCCCTCAACCTCCTTTGCTCTAATGAAAACAAATCCAGCTTCTCCAACCAGTCCTTGTAGCTAAGATCCCCCATCCCCGGAACCATTCTGGTAAATCTCCTCTGCACCCTCTCAAGGGCCTTCACATCCTTCCGAAAGTGTGGTGACCAGAGCTGGACGCAATACTCCAGTTGTGGCCTAACCAGCGCTTTATAAAGGTTCAGCATAACTTCTCTACTTTTGTACTCAATACCTCTTATTTATGAAGCCAAAGATCCCATATGCTTTGTGACATGAATCTTGTCATTCATGTGGAAATTACTTATGAAGTAATACTGGGCGGCCTGCTGGTGGCGCTGTCCAGGGAGAGTATAAATACTCGGGCATCGGCCCAGCTTGCTCAGGACATTCCTCAACAGGAACTAGAAAAGGACACAACTAGATCTCCATGTTGAAAAACAGTTGATTAAAGCTTTGTTTAACGCTTAGACCAAGTGCCCAGTAGTTTTCTTACGTCACTTTGTTAACCCACTCTCTCAATATGTCCCGCCACCTTCAGGGACCTATTCACATTAACTCCCAGGTCCCTCTGTCCCTGCACACTCTATAAAACTGTGCCCTTAAGTGTATACTGCCTCTCCCTGTTCCCTCTGGCAATGCTGCACTCCCTCAGTACGGTGCCGGAGTCTCTGGAGTGGGGCGTGAAGCCACAACGTTCAAGCCAGAGGCGAGAGAGCGACCAACATGCGGGGAAGAGGCCAGAGCACAGAACCGAAAGAGACAGATGCTCTCAGTCTGTAAAACCAAGTGCAGATTTTAGGAACAGTGAAAAGGTCCGGCCAGCCTGCTCTTCTTTAAGAAAAATAAATCAATCTCAAGTATCTTCTCAACGTGTCCCTGAAACCCTTCTCTCACAGAAACATATCCAATTGCCTCTTAAAACCCACTTATCCGTTTTGCTTCATAAGCATTGAAGACAGCTTAATTTTGAAAATATGGATCTATCATATTATTTACATTGATTGCATCTGTCACATTATATACTTGAGATATTATTTTAACTCGGTTTCCAATTCTGTATTTTCTAAAAATAGAAAGAGAGGCTTGCATTTATATAGCGCCTATCAAGAGCTGAGGACGTCCCAAAATGTCGTGGAGCCAATTAATTACTTCTGAAGTGGAGTCACTGCAGTAATGTGGGAAACGCAGCAGCCAATTTGCACGCAGCAAGCTCCCATATAATGGCCAGATCATCTGCTTTTGTGATGTTGGTTGACGGATAAATATTGGCCCCAGGACATCGGGGAGAACTCCCCCTGCTCTTCTTCCAATAGTGGCCGTGGGATCTTTTACATCCTCCTTGGAGGGCAGAAGGGGCCTCAGTTTAACGACTCATCCGAATACATAGATACATAGAAGATAGGAGCAGGAGTAGGCCATCCGGCCCTTCGAGCCTGCTCCGCCATTTAATGAGATCATGGCTGATCCTTCAATTCAGAATGATGGCACCTCCGACAGTGCAGCACTCCCTCAGTACCGCCCCTCCGACAGTGCGGCGCTCCCTCAGTACTGCCCCTCCGACAGTGAGGCACTCCCTCAGTACCGCCCCTCCGACAGTGCGGCGCTCCCTCAGTACCGCCCCTCCGACAGTGCGGCGCTCCCTCAGTACCGCTCCTCCGACAGTGCGGCGCTCCCTCAGTACCGCTCCTCCGACAGTGCGGCACTCCCTCAGTACTGCCCCTCCGACAGTGCGGCGCTCCCTCAGTACTGCCCCTCCGACAGTGCGGCGCTCCCTCAGTACTGCCCCTCCGACAGTGCGACGCTCCCTCAGTACCGCCCCTCCGACAGTGCGGCGCTCCCTCAGTACTGCCCCTCCGACAGTGCGGCGCTCCCTCAGTACCGCCCCTCCGACAGTGCGGCGCTCCCTCAGTACCGCCCCTCCGACAGTGCGGCGCTCCCTCAGTACCACCCCTCCGACAGTGCGGCGCTCCCTCAGTACCGCCCCTCCGACAGTGCGGCGCTCCCTCAGTACCGCCCCTCCGACTGTGCGGCGCTCCCTCAGTACTGCCCCTCCGACAGTGCGGCGTTCCCTCAGTACTGCCCCTCCGACAGTGCGGCGCTCCCTCAGTACTGCCCCTCCGACAGTGCGGCGTTCCCTCAGTACTGCCCCTCCGACAGTGTGGCGCTCCCTCAGTACTGCCCCTCCGACAGTGCGGCGTTCCCTCAGTACTGCCCCTCCGACAGTGCGGCGTTCCCTCAGTACTGCCCCTCCGACAGTGCAGTGCTCCCTCAGTACTGCCCCTCCGACAGTGCGGCGCTCCCTCAGTACTGCCCCTCCGACAGTGCGGCGCTCCCTCAGTACTCCCCCCTCCGACAGTGCAGTGCTCCCTCAGTACTGCCCCTCCGACAGTGCGGCGCTCCCTCAGTACCGCCCCTCCGACAGTGCGGCGTTCCCTCAGTACTGCCCCTCCGACAGTGCGGCGCTCCCTCAGTACCGCCCCTCCGACAGTGCGGCGTTCCCTCAGTACTGCCCCTCCGACAGTGCGGCGCTCCCTCAGTACCGCCCCTCCGACAGTGCGGCGCTCCCTCAGTACTGCCCCTCCGACAGTGCGGCGCTCCCTCAGTACCGCCCCTCCGACAGTGCGGCGCTCCCTCAGTACCGCCCCTCCGACAGTGCGGCGCTCCCTCAGTACCACCCCTCCGACAGTGCGGCGCTCCCTCAGTACCGCCCCTCCGACAGTGCGGCGCTCCCTCAGTACCGCCCCTCCGACTGTGCGGCGCTCCCTCAGTACTGCCCCTCCGACAGTGCGGCGTTCCCTCAGTACTGCCCCTCCGACAGTGCGGCGCTCCCTCAGTACTGCCCCCCCGACAGTGCGGCGTTCCCTCAGTACTGCCCCTCCGACAGTGCGGCGCTCCCTCAGTACTGCCCCTCCGACAGTGTGGCGCTCCCTCAGTACTGCCCCTCCGACAGTGCGGCGTTCCCTCAGTACTGCCCCTCCGACAGTGCGGCGCTCCCTCAGTACTGCCCCTCCGACAGTGCAGCGCTCCCTCAGTACTGCCCCTCCGACAGTGTGGCGCTCCCTCAGTACTGCCCCTCCGACAGTGCGGCGCTCCCTCAGTACTGCCCCTCCGACAGTGTGGCGCTCACTCGGTACTGCCCCTCCGACAGTGCGGCGCTCCCTCAGTACCGCACTGGGGGTGTCAGCCTAGATTTTTGTGCTGAAGTCTCTGGAGTGGGACTTGAACCCTCCCGACCTTCTGACTCAGAGGCGAGAGTGATACAGACTGAGCCACAGTTGGCACTCGTGCTGAATTGCATATTGAACAACGGGCGCTGTGCAGGGAGCTCCAGGGGTTTCACTAAATGGACGAAGGGGAGGGCCGAACTGGACATACGAGGTGTTTCACACCCTCACTCTATTGAAACTGGGACCCATTCTTTCCTTGCCTCTTTCACTCTCTGCTCCGCAGGTTCAGCAACACCTCTCCACTGCTGTTTCAACTATCTCATCGTCTCTTCAACCTCAGGACTCCATGGACCTTATCCCTTGGCCATTGTTTCGCAATAAGGAGGTCACATATTACTTGGAAAATAAGAAACTAAATAGGCTAGAGGTAGCAAAGGGATCTGGGAGTACAAATACACAAATCACTAAATGTTGTGACACAGGTTGATAAGGCCATAAAAAAGCAAACCAGGCACTAAGGTTTATTTCTAGAGGGATAGAATTGAAAAGTAGGGAAGTTATGCTAAACCTGTCTCGAACCTTGGTTAGACCACACTTGGAGTACTGCGCACAGTTCTGGTCTCCATATTATAACAAGGATATCGAGGCACTGGAGAGGGTGCAGAGAAGATTCACTAGAATGATACCAGAACTGAGAGGTTACAGGTAAAAGGAAAGGATGAACAGGCTGGGTCTCTTTTCTCTTGAAAAGAGAAGGCTGAAGGGTGGCCTAATAGATGTCTTTAAAATGATGAAAGGTTTTGATGCAGTGGATACAGAGAGAGTGTTTCCACTTGTGGGGAAGAGCAAAGCTAGGGGCCATCAATATAAGATCGTCACCAAGAAATCCAATAGGGAATTCAGGAGAAACTTCTTTACCCAGAGAGTGGTGAGAATGTGGAACTCGCTACCACAGGGAGTGGTTGAGGCGAATAGTATAGATACATTTAAGGGGAGGCTAGATAAGCATATGAGGGAGAAGGGGATAGAAGGTTATGCTGATAGGGTGAGACGAGGATGGACGGGAGGAGGTTCGAGTGGAGCATAAGCGCCGCCGGCATGGACTGGTTGGGCCGAATGGCCTGTTTCTGTGCTGTAAATGCTATGAAAGAGTAGGAGGATCCAAAGATTGAATCACAGCCTGTAGCTCCCTGAAGTGCATCCCCTACCGCTGCAATGGAAGCCAGGCAGCACTTCCATTGGGAATGACTGAACTTGAGAGGCGTGCAGTTATTGCGAGTTTACTCGGAAGCCAGTTGGTGGGAAGACACAACATGATTGACAGTAGCCTTTGCCCAGGTCAATTCTGATACACTGCTCGGCAAGATGTTCGACTGAGGCCCCGTCTGGTGGAAGTAAGAGATCCCAAGAAGAGTAGGGAGTCCTACTCATCTTCGGGCCAACATTCCTCCCTCAACCTTACCTTCTGTTTGTGGGACCTTGCTGTGCGCATGTTGGCTGCGGTTGAGGGGTGATTTGATGGAGGTGTACAAGATTATGACGGATTTGCACAGGCTAAACAGGGTGTTCCCACTAGTTGATGGTACAAGGACTAGGGGACACAGATTTAAGGTTTTGGGCAAGAGATACAGGGGGGGATGTGAGGATAAACTTTTTTACGCAGCGAGTGGTGAGGACCTGGAACTCGCTGCCGACGGAAGTGGTGGAAGCGGAGACACTCAATGTTTTCAAGGGGAGACTGGATAGGCACTTGAGGGAAATAAACTTGCAGGGCTACGGGGATAGAGCGGGGGAATGAGACTGACTGGATTGCTCTGCAGAGAGCCGGCACGGACTCGATGGGCCGAACGGCCTCCTTCTGTGCCATTATGACTCTGTGACTATGTTGGCCTATAAAACAGTGACGGCACTGGTATGAAATGCTTAGGCTCAAACGTTAAAAGACTTACATTTCTCCAGCGCCTTTCACAACCTCTGGACGTCCCAAAGCTCTTCACAGCCAATGAAGTACTTTTTTGAAGTGTGGTCACTGTTGTAATGTGGGAAACGCGGCAGCCAATTTGCATACAGCAAGCTCCCACAAACAGCGATGTGATAATGACCAGATAATCTGTTTTAGTGATAAATATTGGCCCCAGGACACAACTCTCCTGCTCTTCTTCCAATAGTGGCCATGGGATCTTTTACATCCACCTGAATTGCCCTTGAGAAGGTGGTGGTGAGCTAGAGTCACATACCGGCCAGACCAGCAGATTTCCTTCCCAAAAGGACATTAGTGAACCAGATGTTTTTTTTCCAATGACAATTAGGTAGTTACACAGTCTTTTTATTCTAGATTTATTTAATTAACTGAATTTAAATTTCCCTGCAGTCCTGGTTGGATTTGAACTTGTGTCTCGGATCAAGATCATTAATCCAAACCTCTGGATTACTAACCTAGCAACATAACCACTATGCTACCGTTCCCGGTCAATTGGAGGTATATAGTGAGGTGGCTAGGGGATTATTGTGCTGGCGGCCATTTTTATAGTGGAGAATATTGATTGGTTGTCATGGCCTTTCTTCACAGTAAATGGACCAGCACTTTACATTGCGATGCCATTCATCCATGCCGGTGTTTATGCTCCTCTCGAGCCTCCTCCCGTCTTTCCTCATCTAAATCTATCAGCCTATCCTTCTATTCCCTTCTCCCTCATATGCTTGTCCAGCCTCCCCTTAAATGCATCGATACTATTCGCCTCAACCACTCCCTGTGGTAGCGAGTTCCACATTCTCACCACTCTCTGGGTAAAGAAGTTTCTCCTGAATTCCCGATTGGATTTCTTGGTGACTATCTTATATTGATGGCCTCTAGTTATGCTCTTCCCCACAAGTGGAAACATTCTCTCTGTATCCACTCTCTCAAAACCTTTCATCATTTTAAAGACCTCTATTAGGTCACCCCTCAGCCTTATCTTTTTTCAGGAGAAAAGAGACACAGCCTGTTCATCCTTTCCTGATATGTATACCCTCGCATTTCTGGTATCATCCTTGTAAATCTTCTCTGCCCCCTCTCCAGTGCCTCTATATCCTTTTTATAATATGGCGACCAGAACTGTGCACAGTGCTCCCAGTGTGGTCTAGCCAAGGTTCGATACAGGTTTAGCATAACTTCCCTACTTTTCAATTCAATCCCTCTAGAAATAAACCCTAGTGCTTGACTTGCTTTTTTTATGGCCTTGCTAACCTGTGTCGCAACTTTTAGTGATTTGTGTATTCGTACTCCCAGATCCCTTTGTTCCTCTACCCCACCTAGACTCGCACCCTCCAAGTGATAAGTGACCTCCCTATTCTTCCGAGCAAAATGTAATACCTCACATTTATCTGTAGGTTTTTATAATGGGTTAGGCAAGCCTGCAGGAGAATGTATGCATGAAAGACTCCCATTTCTCCAGCGCCTTTCACCACCTCAGGACGTCTCAAAGCGCTTCACAGCCAATGAAGTACTTTTTGAAGTGTGGTCACTGTTGTAATGTAGGAAACGCAGCAGCCAATTTGCGCACAGCAAGCTCCCACAAACAGCAATCTGATAATGACCAGATCATCTGTTTTAGCGATGTTGACTGATAAACAAATATTGTCCCCGGACACCGGGACAACTCCCCCTGCTCTTCTTCGAAATAGTGGCCGTGGGATCTTTTACGTCCACCTGAGAGGGCAGACTGGGTCTTGGTTTAACGTCTCATCTGAAAGAGGGCAACTCCGACAGTGCGGCGCTCCCTCAGTACCGCCCCTCCGACAGTGCGGCGCTCCCTCAGTACTGCCCCTCCGACAGTGCGGCGCTCCCTCAGTACTGCCCCTCCGACAGTGCGGGGCTCCCTCAGTACTGCCCCTCCGACAGTGCGCCGCTCCCTCAGTACCGCCCCTCCGACAGTGCAGCGCTCCCTCAGTACCGCCCCTCCGACAGTGCGGCGCTCCCTCAGTACTGCCCCTCCGACAGTGCGGCGCTCCCTCAGTACTGCCCCTCCGACAGTGCGGCGCTCCCTCAGTACTGCCCCTCCGACAGTGCGGCACTCCCTCAGTACTGCCCCTCCGACAGTGCGGCACTCCCTCAGTACTGCCCCTCCGACAGTGCGGTCTCCCTCAGTACTGGCACCGGGAGTGTCGGCCTGGATTATGGGCTGAAGTCTCTGGTGCGGAGCTCAGAACTCACGAACTGTCAGAACTCAGAGGCGAGAGCGCTGCCCACTGATCCACAATTATTTTGCAGTGAACATTGAGCATTGATTTTTTTTTCCCCAACATAAACAAACAGGGAATCACTTCAACCAATGGCCGTGATTATTAATGTCTCGGGTTAGCACAGTGGAAGTGATGGCTTACCAGGATTTCTCCGTGTCACTGGTTTGAATTTACTTCGAATCGATACATTGCCAGTCTCTCCACCCATGGGTAGAGCTCCCATTATCGATCCTAGTCACTGTCTCAACTGATGAACAATATTGGCCCGTATTTTCCGATGCCTATGGGTGTGTACGCGCTGTGCACCCACCCGTACGGACACCGGAACTGCTGGTTTCAGGCATGCACAGCGCATGCGCTGAAAACCGGCATTTCCGATCTGTCAAGAATCCTTTTGACAGATCGGACGCCTGCCCTGGAGAAGGGCCTCTGCGGGTAGAGAGTTCCGCTTTCCGCAGAACCTGCGCACCGCTGAAAACACTTAAAAATCTTACGCCTGGTCCTGCTTTTACCAGCGTAAGAGTTGAAAATAATTTTTTTTCACTCATTTATAATTTAAAAATACTTTAAAAAAGGTTAAGTTTATTTTTAGCCCCGTAAAAAACTTTAATTATTTGTTTCAAAGAATCAAATTTTTGGTTAAAACATTGAACTTAACGTAATTTTAACTCATTTTAAAAACTCATTTTAATTTATTGAAAGTTTTACTGTGTTTTTGGGGTGATCTCCGTTCGTATATTTGACGGGTCTATCTGTCAAAAGTATGAAGGGAGATTTCCTTCTCCTATTGGCTCCCCATGGCCCACGTGATCCCAGGGACGTTCGCGAACCGCCCGCACCCCCTGGGATACGACTGTGGAGAGGCCCAGGATCGGAGGTGTCTGGACCTCGGGAGCCCTCAGGTAAGAGCACAGATTTTTTTCCGATAGGAGGGGACATAAGAAAACTACTAGGCACTTGCTCTAAGCGTTAAACAAAGCTTTAATCAACTGTTTTACAACATGGAGATCCAGTTGTGTCCTTCACTGGTTCCCGGTAAGAATGTCATGCGCAAGCTGGGCCCGTGCCTGAATATTTATACTCTCCCTGGACATCGCCACCCGCAGGCCACTCAGTATTATTTCATAGAAACATCGAAGATAGGAGCAGGAGGAGGCCATTCAGCCCCTCGAGCCTGCTCCGTCATTTAATGAGATCATGGCTGATCATCCAAATTCAGTACCCTGTCCCTGCTTTCTCCCCATATCCCTTGATCCCTTTAGCTTTAAGAAATATATCTAACTCCTTCTTGAATATATTTCATGAATTGGCCTCAACTGCCTTGTGTGGTAGAGAATTCCACAGGTTCACCACTCTCTGGGTGAAGAAATTCCTCCTCATTTCTGTCCTAAATGGCTTACCCCTTATCCCTAGACTGTGACCCCTGGTTCTGGAGTCCCCCGCCATCAGGAACATCCTTCCTGCATCTAGTCTGTCTAGTCCTGTTAGAATTTTATAAGTTTCAATGAGCTCCCCTCTCAATCTTCTAAACTCTAGCGAATATAAGCCTAATCGACCCAATCTCTCTTCATACGTCATTCCTGCCATCCCAGGTATCAGTCTGGTGAATCTTCGCTGCACTCCCTCCATGGCAAGAACATCCTTCCTCAGATAAGGCGACCAAAACTGCACACAATACTCAAGGTGTGGTCTCACGAAGGCCCTGTACAACTGCAGCAAGACATCCTTGCTCCTGTACTCGAATCCTCTCGCTATGAAGGCCAACATACCATTTGCCTTCTTAACCGCCTGCTGCACCTGCATGCTTACCTTCAGCGACTGGTGCACAAGGACACCCAGGTCTCGTTGCACTTCCCCTTTTCCCAATCTATTGCCATTCAGATAATAATCTGCCTTCCTGTTTTTGCCACCAAAGTGGATAACCTCGCATTTATCCACATTATACTGCATCTGCCATGCAATTCATAAGTCTTTCTTTCATGAATGACAGATTCATGTCAGGAGGCATCCGCGCGCAGGAAACCACGGATCGGAAATTACGGGCCGTTGTATTATGTGAAGGCTTATTACCCGGAGGCAGCCTGAGGTTCTGCTACGGTCCCTCCCGCTGAAGATCGACGTCCATCTACAGGCCCATCTGGAACCTCCCGTTCCCTGCTGCCCTGTTGGAGGCAATGCTCAAACGCACCGTTCAGGCGAGGCTCCAAGTCAGGTACGTCTCAAGTCCATCGGTTCCAAATGTGCACCGCAGCCAATGTAGCACGTTTTTTCGAAGTGTGGCCACTGTTGTAATGTGGGAAACGCGGCAGCCAGTTTGCGCACAGCAAGCTCCCACAAACACCCACAATGTGACAACGACCGGATAATGGCCCAACATTTGCGATCGGAGGCTTCCCGCGGGCGGATGCCTCCGACTTGTAAAATATCGACGCATTTACCTGGTGGCCCGGGAGCTGCGCAGCCCTTACGGGTCGCAAATTACGGTCGATTTTTTTTAGTGATGTTGATTGAGAGATAAATATTGGCCCCAGGACTCCAGGGAGAACTCCCCCTGCTCTTCTTCCAATAGTGGCCCTGGAATCTTTTACGTCCACCTGGGACGGCAGACAGGCCCTCGGTTTAACGTCTCATCTGAAAGACGGCACCTCCAACAGTGCGGCGCTCCCTCAGTACTGCCCCTCCGACAGTGCGGCGCTCCCTCAGTACTGCCCCTCCGACAGTGCGGCGCTCCCTCAGTACTGATCCTCTGACACTGCGGCGCTCCCTCAGTACAGCCCCTCTGACAGTGCGGCGCTCCCTCAGTACTGCCCCTCCGACAGTGCGGCGCTCCCTCAGTACAGCCCCTCTGACAGTGCGGCGCTCCCTCAGTACTGCCCCTCCGACAGTGCGGCGCTCCCTCAGCACTGCCCCTCCGACAGTGCGGCGCTCCCTCAGTACAGCCCCTCTGACAGTGCGGCGCTCCCTCAGTACTGCCCCTCCGACAGTGCAGCTCTCCCTCAGTACTGCCCCTCCGACAGTGCGGCGCTCCCTCAGTACTGATCCTCTGACACTGCGGCGCTCCCTCAGTACTGAGCCTCCGACAGTGCAGCTCTCCCTCAGTACTGCCCCTCCGACAGTGCGGCGCTCCCTCAGTACTGATCCTCCGACAGTGCAGCTCTCCCTCAGTACTGTCCCTCCGACAGTGCGGCGCTCCCTCAGTATTGCCCCTCCGACAGTGCGGCGCTCCCTCAGTACCGCCCCTCCGACAGTGCGGCGCTCCATCAGTACTGTCCCTCCGACAGTGCGGAGCTTCTTCAGTACTGCCCCTCCGACAGTGCGGCACTCCCTCAGTGCTGCCCCTCCGACAGTGCGGCGCTCCCTCAGTACTGCCCCTCCGACAGTGCGGCGCTCCCTCAGTACCTGCCCCTCCGATAGTGCGGCGCTCCCTCAGTACCGCCCCTCCGACAGTGCAGCACTCCCTCAGTACCGCCCCTCCGACAGTGCGGCGCTCCCTCAGTACCGCCCCTCCGACAGTGCGGCGCTCCCTCAGTACCGCCCCTCCGACAGTGCGGCGCTCCCTCAGTACCGCCCCTCCGACAGTGCAGCTCTCCCTCAGTACTGACCCTCCGACAGTGCAGCGCTCCCTCAGTACCGCCCCTCCGACAGTGCGGCGTTCCCTCAGTACCGCCCCTCCGACAGTGCGGCGCTCCCTCAGTACCGCCCCTCCGACAGTGCGGCGTTCCCTCAGTACCGCCCCTCCGACAGTGCGGCGCTCCCTCAGTACTGCCCCTCCCACAGTGCAGCGCTCCCTCAGTACCGCCCCTCCGACAGTGCGGCGCTCCCTCAGTACCGCCCCTCCGACAGTGCAGCGCTCCCTCAGTACCGCCCCTCCGACAGTGCGGCGCTCCCTCAGTACTATCACTGAGTGTGTCAGGCCTAGATTATGTGCTTAAGTCTCTGGGGTGGGCCTCAAACCCACAGGCCTTGTAACTCCCAAGCGAGAAGTGCTACCCACTGAGCCACGACTGACATCGTGAACGTCGGTGGGAGAGGGAGAAAGAGGGTGGAGAGAGAGGAGAAAGCTCAGTAGCTGACACGGCGGGACAGGCGGAGAGAAACAGACTTGAGGGTTACAAGGCAGAGGAAGACAAAGAATGGCAGAAAGCAGAGAACGCAACTATCAGAAGACTCACGCACGAATGCTCTAAACTCACTCCAGCAATGGCAAGGGAGAGCCCAGAACCCGATAGCCCCTGCAAGGAAGCCCTCATGAGGTCTAAACACAAAAAACAAGTTGTGCAGGAACTCACTGGCACTTTGGTAGGAAGAATGAAAAAGCAAATGATTATTTCAATGGAGAGAGACTACAGAATGCTGCGGTACAGAGGGATCTGGGGGTCCTAGTACATGAAACACAAAAAGTTGGCATGTAGGTACAGCAAGTAATTAGGAAGGCCAATGGAATGTTGGCCTTTATTGCAAGGGGGATGGAGTATAAAAGTACTGAAGTCTTGCTACAACTGTACAGGGCGCTGGTGAGACCACACCTGGAGCACAGCGTACAGTTTTGGTCTCCTTATTTAAGGAAGGATATACTTGCATTGGAGGCAGTTCAGAGAAGGTTCACTAGGTTGATTCCTGGGATGAAGGGGTTGTCTTATGAGGAAAGGTCGAGCGGGTTGGGCCGATAATCATTGGAGTTTAGAAGAATGAGAGGTGATCTTATTGAAACATATAAGATTCTGAGGGGGCTTGGCAGGGAGGATGTTTCCCCTCGTGGGGGAATCTAGAACGAGGGGGCACAGTTTCAGAATAAGGGGTCGCCCATTTAAGACGGAGATGAGGAGGAATTTCTTCTCTCAGAGGGTCGTGAACCTTTGGAATTCTCTTCCCCAGAGAGCTGTGGAGGCTGGGTCATTGAATATATTCAAGGTGGCGATAGACAGGTATTTGAACGATAAGGGAGTCAAGGGTTATGGGGAGCGGGCAGGGAAGTGGAGTTGAGGCCAAGATCAGATCAGCCATGATCTTATTGAATGGCGGAGCAGGCTCGAGGGGCCGATTGGCCGACTCCTGCTCCCGTTTCTTATGTTCCTTTGTTCACTGTTAGATGAAAAATATCCGGCCAATCTCTTAAAGTATAATGAAAACTCGTTGAGCACACCTCAGACTCTCAGGAGCCTGGATGGTGCACCCTCGTGATTGATGGGAGGATGGACCGGAGCAAGAAAATCATAAAATCACCAAGTTAGCAAAGTAGAAATCTATCGCTCCCTTTCCTTGTGGTAATCGCCCTGCTGTGCATTTTCATCGCCTTCTCCTTCTTATTAAGGAAAATCGATGCATTGATACCCAGCAACAAGGCTTTTCACAGAACGACTCCGAATGGTGTCTCCTAACTCATCGCGCTTCCTGCTCTTTCCGACCTGCGCTCCTGACTGGGTTGTCTCCGAGTGCGCTACTGGAATAATAAGAACATAAGAAATAGGAGCAGGAATAGGCCACTCGGCCCCTCGATCCTGCTCCGCCATTCAATAAGATCAGGGCTGATCTTGGGGGCTCAAAGCCACTTCCCTGCCCGCTCCCCATAACCCTTCACTCCCTTATCTTGCAAAAATCTGTCTATCTCCACCTTAAATGTGTTTAATGACCCAGTCTCCACAGCTCTCTGGGGCAGAGAATTCCACAGATTTACGACCCTCTGAGAGAAGAAATTCCTCCTCATCTCAGTTCTAAAAGGGCGAACCTTTATCCTGAAACTATGCCCCCGAGTTCTAGATTTCCCCACGAGGGGAAACATCCTCTCTGCATCTACCTTGTCGAGCTCCTTCAGTATCTGGTACGTTTCAATAAGATCACCTCTCATTCTTCTAAATTCCAACGCGTATAGGCCCAACCTGCTCAACCTTTCCTCATAAGTCAACCCCCTCATCTCAGGAATCAACCTGAATGAAGGCTTCTTCAGAAAGTGCAGCGAAGAGGTGCAGTCATGCGCTCAAAGGCCACTCGCCTGTGAAGGGGCCTCTCCACTGCTTCACAGCGGTAAAGCAACAGAAGATCCAGGAAAGGGGAACACTGTGGTGCGAATCCCTCACCCACGTTCCTTCAAGCATGAAGTCTGGGACTGTTGAACGCAGCATATAAGTTCAGTACAAGGAAAGTGCTTGTTGAGTTCATACTGCGCCTTTAACGTAGTAAAACGTCCCAGGGCGCTTCACAGGAGCGATTATCAGACTAAATTTGACACCGAGCCACATAAGGAGATATTAGGGACAGGGGACCAAAAGCTTGGTCAAAGAGGTTGGTTTTAAGGAGCGTCTTAAAGGAGGAGAGAGAGGCGGAGAGGTTTAGGGAGGGAATTCCAGAGCTCAGGGCCCCAGGCAGCTGAAGGCACGGCCGCCAATGGTGGAGCGATTAAAATCGGGGGATGCTCAAGAGGCCAGAATTGGAGGAGCGCAGAGATCTCGGAGGGTTGTGGGGCTGGAGGAGGTTACAGAGATAGGGAGGGGCGAGGGCCACGGAGGGATTTGAAAACCAGGATGAGAATTTTGAAATCGAGGCGTTGCTGGACCGGGAGCCAATGTAGGTCAGCGAGCACAGGGGGTGATGGGTGAACGGGACTCGGTGCGAGTTAGGACACGGGGCAGCAGAGTTTTGGATGAGCTCAAGTTTACGTAGGGTGGAATGTGGGAGACCGGCCAGGAGTGCATTGGAATAGTCGAGTCTGGAGGTAACAAAGGCAATGGATGAGGGTTTCAGCAGCGGATGAGCTGAGGCAGGGGCACTGAAGAGCTCAGCTCAGTCTGAAGTGCAGTTGAACATTAATTAGCCTAGATTTTACACTGTGGCACCTCGAGGGTCGCAACTCTGGTTCGATGTACTACTGAAGGTTTCATCTCATGACCACCTGCCTCCAACGTCCCGCCCCCACTCTCCCGCTTTGGTAACCCACCATGTCCAATCTCGAGCCACCTTTCCTTCCTGCAGCCAATTGGTAAGTGACTAGAGTCTTCATTAGTTACCGAGACCCGAAGCTCTGGCCTCTTGAGCATTCCCCGATTTTAATCGCTCCACCATTGGCGGCCGTGCCTTCAGCTGCCTGGGGCCCTGAGCTCTGGAATTCCCTCCCTAAACCTCTCCGCCTCTCTCTCTCCTCCTTTAAGACGCTCCTTAAAACCGACCTCTTTGACCAAGCTTTTGGTCACCTGTCCTAATATCTCCTTATGTGGCTCGGTGTCAAATTTTGTTCGATAAACGCTCCTGTGAAGCGCCTTGGGACGTTTTACTATGTTAAAGGCGCTATATAAATGCAAGTTGTTGTTGTTGATTCCAACCCTGTCCTCACCCAAGAAGGTTAAGGGGAGATTTAATGGAGGTGTTCAAGATTATGAGGGGTTTTGAGAGAGTAGATGGGGAGAATCTGTTCCCAGTGGCAGGAGGGTCGGTAAGCAGAGGACACAGGTGAAAAGTAAGTGGTCAAAAGGTCGAGAGGTCAGATGTGGAGATGTTTTTAACGCAGCGAGTTATGTGGCTTGGTGTCAAATTTTGTTTCACTGGAGCGCTACAAGTTGTTGTTAATGATCCGATTGGATGGGTTAGTCCCCGTCTCCAATATTTTTAGAACTAATTAGCGAAAGTGTTTGCAAGAAAGCTTAGAAAAACGCAACGATGTTATTGCCCCTCCGACTTATCTCCCTGCTGTTGCCCCCAGCAGTGTCCTGGAGATTGGCCTTCAATTCCTGGAGACTCCAAGACAATCCTGGGCATCTCCTGCGGGTCGAGCAGGATGGGACGTCAGGCCACCCAACAGACGTGGCAATGACCCCAGCGAATTTTCCAGGTGTGGGAGGTGGGCAGGGCAGGGGGGGGTCTCCTGGGCCGATAGTTATCCCTCAATCGGCATCACCCCCATAGCATCTCCCATCTCTCAATAAACTGGTGCAGTTCCTCAACTGAATGCCTGCCCCTTGAGCCGGATCCATACCACCAACTCAACCCATGACGGCTCAGTGGGCAATGACATGAATCTTGTCATTCATTTATGAAGTAATACTGGGCGGCCTGCTGGTGGCGCTGTCCAGGGAGAGTATAAATACTCGGGCATGGACCCAGCTTGCTTAGGACATTCCTCAACAGGAACTAGGGAAGGACACAACTAGATCTCCATTTTGTAAAACAGTTGATTAAAGCTTTGTTTAACGCTTAGACCAAGTGCCTAGTAGTTTTCTTACCTCAGGCAGCACAGTCGCCACTGAGTCATTGAGGTTGTGGGTTCAAGTCCCACTCCAGAGACTAGAGCACAAAACTCGAGGCTGACTCTCCCAGTGCAGTACTGAGGGAGCATCGCACTGTCGGAGGGGCGATACTGAGGGAGCGCCGCACTGTCGGAGGGGCGGTACTGAGGGAGCGCCGCACTGTCGGAGGGGCTGTACTGAGGGAGCGCCGCACTGTCGGAGGGGC
>JASTWF010000072.1:456993-569493 GCA_030390025.1 Squalus acanthias
CCGACAGTGCGGCGCTCCCTCAGTATTGCCCCTCCGACAGTGCGGCGCTCCCTCAGTACCGCCCCTCCGACAGTGCGGCGCTCCATCAGTACTGTCCCTCCGACAGTGCGGAGCTTCTTCAGTACTGCCCCTCCGACAGTGCGGCACTCCCTCAGTGCTGCCCCTCCGACAGTGCGGCGCTCCCTCAGTACTGTCCCTCCGACAGTGCGGCGCTCCCTCAGTACTGCCCCTCCGATAGTGCGGCGCTCCCTCAGTACCTGCCCCTCCGACAGTGCAGGCACGGTCCCTCAGTACCGCCCCTCCGACAGTGCGGCGCTCCCTCAGTACCGCCCCTCCGACAGTGCGGCGCTCCCTCAGTACCGCCCCTCCGACAGTGCGGCGCTCCCTCAGTACCGCCCCTCCGACAGTGCAGCGCTCCCTCAGTACTGACCCTCCGACAGTGCAGCGCTCCCTCAGTACCGCCCCTCCGACAGTGCGGCGTCCCTCAGTACCGCCCCTCCGACAGTGCGGCGCTCCCTCAGTACCTGCCCCTCCGACAGTGCGGCGCTCCCTCAGTACCGCCCCTCCGACAGTGCGGCGCTCCCTCAGTACCGCCCCTCTGACAGTGCGGCGCTCCCTCAGTACTGTCCCTCCGACAGTGCGGCGCTCCCTCAGTACCGCCCCTCCGACAGTGCGGCGCTCCCTCAGTACTGCCCCTCCGACAGTGCGGCACTCCCTCAGTACTATCACTGAGAGTGTCAGGCCTAGATTATGTGCTTAAGTCTCTGGGGTGGGCCTCAAACCCACAGGCCTTGTAACTCCCAAGCGAGAAGTGCTACCCACTTAGCCACGACTGACATCGTGAACGTCGGTGGGAGAGGGAGAAAGAGGGTGGAGAGAGAGGAGAAGGCTCAGTAGCTGACACGACGGGACAGGCTGAGAGAAACAGACTTGAGGGTTACAAGGCAGAGGAAGACAAAGAATGGCAGAAAGCAGAGAACGCAACTATCAGAAGACTCACGCACGAACGCTCTAAACTCACTCCAGCAATGGCAAGGGAGAGCCCAGAACCCGATCGCCCCTGCAAGGAAGCCCTCATGAGTTCTAAACACAAAAAACAAGTTGTGCAGGAACTCACTGGCACTTTGGAAGGAAGAATGAAAAAGCAAATTATTATTTAAATGGAGAGAGACTACAGAATGCTGCGGTACAGAGGGTTCTGGGGGTCCTCGTACATGAAACACAAAAAGTTAGCATGCAGGTACAGCAAGTAATTAGGAAGGCCAATGGAATGTTGGCCTTTATTGCAAGGGGGATGGAGTATAAAAGTACTGAAGTCTTGATGCAACTTTACAGGGCGCTGGTGAGACCACACCTGGAGCACTGCGTACAGTTTTGGTCTCCTTATTTAAGGAAGGATATACTTGCATTGGAGGCAGTTCAGAGAAGGTTCACTCGGTTGATTCCTGGGATGAAGGTGTTGACATATGAGGAAAGGTTGAGCAGGTTGGGCCTATACTCATTGGAGTTTTGAAGAATGAGAGGTGATCTTATTGAAACATATAAGATTCTGAGGGGGATTGACAGGGTAGATGCAGAGAGGATGTTTCACCTCGTGGGGGAATCTAGAACCAGGGGGCATAGTTTCAGAATAAGGGGTCGCCCATTTAAGACGGAGATGAGGAGGAATTTCTTCTCTCAGAGGGTCGTGAACCTTTGGAATTCTTTACCCCAGAGAGCTGTGGAGGTTGGGTCATTGAATATATTCAAGGTGGCGATAGACAGGTATTTGAACGATAAGGGAGTCAAGGGTTATGGGGAGCGGGCAGGGAAGTGGAGTTGAGGCCAAGATCAGATCAGCCATGATCTTATTGAATGGCGGAGCAGGCTCTAGGGCCCGATTGGCCTACTCCTGCTCCCGTTTCTTATGTTCCTTTGTTCACTGTTAGATGAAAAATATCCAGCCAATCTCTTAAAGTATAATGAAAACTCGTTGAGCACACCTCGGACTCTCAGGAGCCTGGATGGTGCACCCTCGTGATTGATGGGAGGATGGACCGGAGCAAGAAAATCATAAAATCACCAAGTTAGCAAAGTAGAAATCTATCGCTCCCTTTCCTTGTGGTAATCGCCCTGCTGTGCATTTTCATCGCCTTCTCCTTCTTATTAAGGAAAATCGATGCATTGATACCCAGCAACAAGGCTTTTCACAGAACGACTCTGAATGGTGTCTCCTAACTCATCGCGCTTCCTGCTCTTTCCGACTTGCGCTCCTGACTGGGTTGTCTCCGAGTGCGCTACTGGAATAATAAGAACATAAGAAATAGGAGCAGGAATAGGCCACTCGGCCCCTCGATCCTGCTCCGCCATTCAATAAGATCAGGGCTGATCTTGGGGGCTCAAAGCCACTTCCCTGCCCACTCCCCAGAACCCTTCACTCCCTTATCTTGCAAAAATCTGTCTATCTCCACCTTAAATGTGTTTAATGACCCAGCCTCCACAGCTCTCGGGGGCAGAGAATTCCACAGATTTACGACCCTCTGAGAGAAGAAATTCCTCCTCATCTCAGTTCTAAAAGGGCGAACCTTTATCCTGAAACTATGCCCCCAAGTTCTAGATTTCCCCACGAGGGGAAACATCCTCTCTGCATCTACCTTGTCGAGCTCCTTCAGTATCTGGTACGTTTCAATAAGATCACCTCTCATTCTTCTAAATTCCAACGCGTATAGGCACAACCTGCTCAACCTTTCCTCATAAGTCAACCCCCTCATCTCAGGAATCAACCTGAATGAAGGCTTCTTCAGAAAGTGCAGCGAAGAGGTGCAGTCATTCGCTCAAAGGCCACTCGCCTGTGAAGGGGCCTCTCCACTGCTTCTCAGCGGTAAAGCAATAGAAGATCCAGGAAAGGGGAACACTGTGGTGCGAATCCCTCACCCACGTTCCTTCAAGCATGAAGTCTGGGACTGTTGAACGCAGCATATAAGTTCAGTACAAGGAGAGTGCTTGTTGAGTTCATACTGCGCCTTTAACGTAGTAAAACGACCCAAGGCGCTTCACAGGAGCGATTATCAGACTAAATTTGACACCGAGCCACATAAGGAGATATTAGGGACAGGTGACCAAAAGCTGGGTCACAGAGGTCGGTTTTAAGAAGTGTCGAAAAGGAGGAGAGAGAGGCGGAGACGTTTAGGGAGGGAATTCCAGAGCTGAGAGCCCAGGCAGCTGAAGGCACGGCCGCCAATGGTGGAGCCATTATAATCAGGGGATGCTCAAGAGGCCAGAATTGGAGGGGCGCAGAGATCTCGGGGGGTTGTGGGGGCTGGAGGAGATTACAGAGATAGGGAGGGGGGCGAGGCCATTGATGGATTTGAAAACAAGGGTGAGAATTTTAAAATCGAGGCGTTGCTGGACCGGGAGCCAATGTCGGTCAGCGAGCACAGGGGGTGATGGGTGAACGGGACTCGGTGCGAGTTAGGACACGGGGGCAGCAGAGTTTTGGATGAGCTCAAGTTTACGTAGGGTGGAATGTGAGAGGCCGGCCAGGAGTGCGTTGGAATAGTCGAGTCTGGAGGTAACAAAGGCAATGGATGAGGGTTTCAGCAGCGGATGAGCTGAGGCAGGGGCACTGAAGAGCTCAGCTCAGTCTGAAGTGCAGTTGAACATTAGATAGCCTAGATTTTACACTGTGGCACCTCGAGGGTCGCAACTCTGGTTCGATGTACTACTGAAGGTTTCATCTCATGACCACCTGCCTCCAACGTCCCGCCCCCACTCTCCCGCTTTGGTAACCCACCATGTCCAATCTCGAGCCACCTTTCCTTCCTGCAGCCAATTGGTAAGTGACTAGAGTCTTCATTAGTTACCGAGACCCTAAGCTCTGGCCTCTTGAGCATCCCCTGATTTTAATCGCTCCACCATTGGCGGCCGTGCCTTCAGCTGCCTGGGCCCTAAGCTCTGGAATTCCCTCCCTAAACCTCTCCGCCTCTCTCTCCTCCTTTAAGACGCTCCTTAAAACCGACCTCTTTGACCAAGCTTTTGGTCACCTGTCCTAATATCTCCTTATGTGGCTCGGTGTCAAATTTTGTTCGATAATCGCTCCTGTGAAGCACCCTGGGACGTTTTAATACGTTAAAGGCGCTATATAAATACAAGTTGTTGTTGTTGATTCCAACCCTGTCCTCACCCAAGAAGGTTAAGGGGAGATTTAATGGAGGTGTTCAAGATTATGAGGGGTTTTGAGAGAGTAGATGGGGAGAATCTGTTCCCAGTGGCAGGAGGGTCGGTAAGCAGAGGACACAGGTGAAAAGTAAGTGGTCAAAAGGTCGAGAGGTCAGATGTGGAGATGTTTTTAACGCAGCGAGTTATGTGGCTTGGTGTCAAATTTTGTTTCACTGGAGCGCTACAAGTTGTTGTTAATGATCCGATTGGATGGGTTAGTCCCCGTCTCCAATATTTTTAGAACTAATTAGCGAAAGTGTTTGCAAGAAAGCTTAGAAAAACGCAACGATGTTATTGCCCCTCTGACTTATCTCCCTGCTGTTGCCCCCAGCAGTGTCCTGGAGATTGGCCTTCAATTCCTGGAGACTCCAAGACAATCCTGGGCATCTCCTGCGGGTCGAGCAGGATGGGACGTCAGGCCACCCAACAGACGTGGCAATGACCCCAGCGTATTTTCCAGGTGTGGGAGGTGGGCAGGGCAGGGGGGGGGGGTCCTGGGCCGATAGTTATCCCTCAATCGGCATCACCCCCATAGCATCTCCCATCTCTCAATAAACTGGTGCAGTTCCTCAACTGAATGCCTGCCCCTTGAGCCGGATCCATACCACAAACTCAACCCATGACGGCTCAGTGGGCAATGACATGAATCTTGTCATTCATGTATGAAGTAATACTGGGCGGCCTGCTGGTGGCGCTGTCCAGGGAGAGTATAAATACTCGGGCATGGACCCAGCTTGCTTAGGACATTCCTCAACAGGAAATAGAGAAGGACACAACTAGATCTCCATTTTGTAAAACAGTTGATTAAAGCTTTGTTTAACGCTTAGACCAAGTGCCTAGTAGTTTTCTTACCTCAGGCAGCACATTCGCCACTGAGTCATTGAGGTTGTGGGTTCAAGTCCCACTCCAGAGACTAGAGCACAAAACTCGAGGCTGACTCTCCCAGTGCAGTACTGAGGGAGCATCGCACTGTCGGAGGGGCGATACTGAGGGAGCGCCGCACTGTCGGAGGGGCAGTACTGAGGGAGCGCCGCACTGTCGGAGGGGCAGTACTGAGGGAGCGCCGCACTGTCGGAGGGGCAGTACTGAGGGAGCGCCGCACTGTCGGAGGGGCAGTACTGAGGGAGTGCTGCACTGTCGGAGGTGCAGTACCGAGGGAGTGCCGCACTGTCGGAGGGGCAGTACTGAGGGAGTGCTGCACTGTCGGAGGGGCAGTACTGAGGGAGTGCCGCACTGTCGGAGGGGCAGTACTGAGGGAGTGCTGCACTGTCGGAGGTGCAGTACCGAGGGAGCGCCGCACTGTCGGAGGGGCAGTACTGAGGGAGCGCCGCACTGTCGGAGGGGCAGTACTGAGGGAGCGCCGCACTGTCGGAGGGGCCGTCTTTCGGATGAGACGTTGAACTGAGGCCCCATCTGCCCTCTCAGGTGGATGTAAAAGATCCCACGGCCACTATTGGAAGAAGAGCAGGGGGAGTTCTCCCCGGTGTCCTGGGGCCAACATTTATCCCTCAATCAACATCGCTAAAAACAGATGATCTGGTCATTATCACATTGCTGTTTGTGGGAGCTTGCTGTGCGCAAATTGGCTACCGCGTTTCCCACATTACAACAGTGACCACACTTCAAAAAGTACTTCATTGGCTGTGAAGCGCTTTGGGACGGCCTGAGGTGGTGAAAGGCGCTGGAGAAATGGGAGTCTGTCTTTTTATTTCAACGTTTATCCTCCTGTACCCTCCGCAGGGGGAGCGGAAAATCCCTCCGGCTGCAGGCTTCTGCCGACTCCGGGAGACGCCTGTGGGAGTTCCAGGTGCGTGAGGTTCAGCAGGCTATTCGGGCATGGGGGGAATTACAATCGAGCCCAATCCTGTCCGCACCCAAACACTTTCCACTGGGGCGGGGTCACTGAATAATGATCAGTAGCAGGAACATGGCGAGTTATTCACCCCCACCTCGTTCCTTAGCGGCTGTTGCACCAGCCCGGCTGAAGTGAGCGGACGGAGCGCAGAGGAGGGACCGATCCCGGACAGCAGAATGTGGCATTTTACTCGTTCGGCCACCGGGGACGGCTGCAGGCTTTTATTTCTTCGCTCGATGCAGTTTCAGACTGGGAGTTGTGTCGGCAGCTTAGAAATTAGCCGTCTCACGATTGATGGTCGGAGCCAGACCGCACCAAATGTTAAAACGTTACATCGAATGGCAGAGAACTTACAGCACAGAAACAGGCCGTTCGGCTCAACCAGTCCATGCCGGCGTTTGTGCTCCACTCCAGCCTCCCCTCATCCTTTCCTCATCTCACCCTCTCAGCCTAACCCTCTATTCCTTCTCCCTCGTGTGTTTATCTAGCCTCCCCTTAAATGCATCTATACTATTCGCCTCAACCACTCCCTGTGGTAGCGAGTTCCACATTCTCACCACTCTCTGGGTAAAGAAGTTTCTCCTGAATTCCCGATTGAATTTCTCGGTGACTATCTTCTATTGATGGCCTCTAGTTATGCTCTTCCCCACACAAGTGGAAACACTCTCTCTGTCTCCACTCTCTCAAAACCTTTCATCATTTTGAAGACCTCTATTAGGTCGCCCCCTCAGCCTTCTCTTTTCAAGAGCAAAGAGACCCAGCCTGTTCGCCCTTTCCTGATAGGTATCCCCTCGCATTTCTGGTGGGGTCCTTGTAAATCTTTTTTCGCACCCTCTCCAGTGCCTCGCTATCCTTTTCATAATATGGATCGTAATTAACGATCATGACAGCGATTAAAAAAAAGCGGGCCGTTTTGACAGCTGCCTCAGCTCGTTTCTGCGCCGCTTTCTCGGGACTTAAGACGGGCGAAGGCGAGAGACAGCAGGGGCCTCCGCTTTGTGACCGTGTTAGCCCACGTGTGAGGCCAGCCCATTCTGGGGCGAGGGGTGCGGGCCAGAAACCCCTGCACTTCCAAAATAGCTCCAAAGAACCTCCAGGGGAATCACAACGATCCCACTGCCAGCAGTCCCACCATCCCTCACCTTATCGAGCGCAAAGAAAAGGCTTAGCGAGGTAATGATTTGTACAGAGCGTGGCAGTCGGAGGCTCATCAAGGTGCAGAATGGAAATCAGGCCTTGCTCCAGCTCCACGCAGTTCTCAGCCTGTCCTCTGTCCCCATAATTTCCTTCTTTCCCTTAACTCTTTGAATCCCGAGTTTCACTTGCACCTTGTTGCAATTTGTGTGAATTTGGTGCTCATTAAGGAGAAGATGCTGGGGTATTGAACCCACTGCATTACAGGCACCCACTGTCCCCATCAAACACTCCCAGGGCAGGTACAGCACGGGGTTAGATACAGAGTAAAGCTCCCTCTACACTGTCCCATCAAACACTCCCAGGGCAGGTACAGCATGGGTTAGATACAGAGTAAAGCTCCCTCTACACTGTCCCATCAAACACTCCCAGGGCAGGTACAGCACGGGTTAGATACAGAGTAAAGCTCCCTCTACACTGTCCCATCAAACACTCCCAGGGCAGGTACAGCACGGGTTAGATACAGCGTGAAGCTCCTCTACACTGTCCCATCAAACACTCCCAGGGTAGCTACAGCACGGGTTAGATACAGAGTAAAGCTCCCTCTACACTGTCCCATCAAACACTCCCAGGGCAGGTACAGCATGGGTTAGATACAGAGTAAAGCTCCCTCTACACTGTCCCATCAAACACTCCAGGGCAGGTACAGCACGGGTTAGATACAGAGTAAAGCTCCCTCTACACTGTCCCATCAAACACTCCCAGGGCAGGTACAGCACGGGGTTAGATACAGAGTAAAGCTCCCTCTACACTGTCCCATCAAACACTCCCAGGGCAGGTACAGCACAGGTTAGATACAGAGTAAAGCTCCCTCTACACTGTCCCATCAAACACTCCCAGTGCAGTACTGAGGGAGCGCTGCACTGTCAGAGGGGCAGTACTGAGGGAGCGCCGCACTGTCGGAGGGGCAGAACTGAGGGAGCGCCGCACTGTCGGAGGGGCAGTACTGAGGGAGCGCCGCACTGTCGGAGGGGCGGTACTGAGGGAGTGCGGCACTGTCGGAGGGGCAGTACTGAGGGAGCGCCGCACTGTCGGAGGGGCGGTACTGAGGGAGCGCCGCACTGTCGGAGGGGCGGTACTGAGGGAGCGCCGCACTGTCGGAGGGGCAGTACTGAGGGAGCGCCGCACTGTCGGAGGGGCAGTACTGAGGGAGCGCCGCACTGTCGGAGGGGCAGTACTGAGGGAGCGCCGCACTGTCGGAGGGGCAGTACTGAGGGAGCACCGCGCTGTCGGAGGGGCAGTACTGAGGGAGCGCCGCACTGTCGGAGGGGCAGTACTGAGGGAGCGCCGCACTGTCGGAGGGCGGTACTGAGGGAGCGCCGCACTGTCGGAGGTGCCGTCTTTCAGATGAGACGTTAAACCGAGGCCCCGTCTGCCCTCTCAGGTGGATGTAAAAGATCCCACGGCCACTATTGGAAGAAGAGCAGGGGGAGTTCTCCCCGATGTCCTGGGGCCAATATTTATCCCTGAACCAACATCACTGAAACAGATGATCTGGGTCATTATCACATTGCTGTTTGTGGGAGCTTGCTGTGCGCAATTTTGGCTGTCGCGTTTCCTACATTACAACAGTGACCACACTTCAAAAAAAGTACTTCATTGGCTGTAAAGTGCTTGGGGACATCCTGAGGTGGTGAAAGGCGCTGGATAAATGCAAGTTTCTTGTGCTTTACTTTGTATGAGATTGGGTCGGATTTCAAACCAGGTCGGAGAAGTGAATGAGCAGTATCTACCCCAACGCATCAACAGATCCTTCCACCACCCGCCTCCGAAGCATCCCCTAAGGATTGGTCCTGTCCTGTACAAGTGTGGAATATTAAGCAGAGCTGGATAAATGCAGAACATTTCTCAATTTAAAATCTTTTGTCTTGTTCCAGTAGTTCAGCTTATCTGATGGGCATTCTCAAATTCAGTCTTTCTCCCTCATTATCGCCTGCTTCTCATCCCCTGCTGGCTGCTGACTGGCGTACGTGAGATTTCGCGCACTTGAAGAGAGGGCACAAGCGCCTCGGCAGGGATTCCATCTGCTCCTGAGGCCTTGTTGCTCTCCAGTGGTCGGATGGCCTTTTCAACCTCATGCCGGGCTGGGGTTGTGCTGAGGTGGTGGCGGGTGGCGTGCTGCGGGATGGAGTTGAGGACACTCGCGTCGAAGCTCATGGTCTACAGAGCAGCAGTGATACCCGCCCTGCTGTATGCCTCAGAGACATGGACCATGTACATCGAGTCATAGAGTTATCCAGCACAGAAAGAGGCCCTTCGGCCCATCGTGTCCGCGCCGGCTATCAAGCCCTGTCTATTCTAATCACATTTTCCAGCACTCGTTCCGTAGCCTTGTATGCTATGGCGTTTCAAGTGCTCATCTAAATGCTTCTTGAATATTGTGAGGGTTCCTGCCTCTCCCACCCTTTCAGGCAGTGAGTTCCAGATTCCAACCACCCTCTGGGTGAAAAAGTTTTTCCTCAAATCCCCTCTAAACCTCCTGCCCCTTACCTTGAAACTATGTACAGCAGGCACCTCAAAGCATTGGAGAGGTACCACCAACGCTGCCTCCGCGAGATCCTAAAAATCCATTGGCAGGATAGGCACACCGACGTCAGTGTTCTCGCTCAGGCCAACATCCCCAGCATCGAAGCTTTGACCACGCTCGATCAGCTCCGATGGATGGGCCACATCGTCTGCATGCCTGATACGAGACTCCCGAAACAAGCGCTCTTCTCGGAGCTCCGACACAGCAAGAGAACCCCAGGTGGGCAGAGGAAACGCTTCAAGGACACCCTCAAAGCCTCCTTGAAAAAGTGCAACATCCCCACCACCGACACCTGGGAATCCCTGGCCCAAGACCGCACAAAGTGGAGGAGAAGCATCCGGGAAGGCGCCGAACACCTCGAGTCTCTTCGCCGGGAGCAAGCGGAAGCCAAGCGCAAACAGCAGAAGGAGCGCACGTCAACCCAAGCACCCCACCCACCCGCCCCTTCAACCACCGTCTGCCCCACCTGTGACAGAGACTGTCGGTCCCGCATTGGACTCATCAGTCACCTGAGAACTCATTTTTAATGTGGAAGCAAGTCATCCTCGGTTCCGAGGGACTGCGTAAGAGGAAGAAGAAGAAGAAGACAGGCGCACGAGTAAGATCTCACTGCTGTCAGCCTGCAACCATCAACCACGGGCAGAGCAAACTTGCTCTTTTCACATCTTCAAGAATCAATCAAGATCTTCAGTGATAATTTGGTTTCCCTAAAGTGCAGCCACTGCTGTTAGACAGACCGAACTCAGGCAGTTTCTTTTTTCCCTGCTCCTGCCGTCTTTGATGACGGATCATCAGCTTAAAACTGTTACCAGCGACTGAAGATAAACCTTCGGAGATTTTTTTTTCAGCAAGTTTATTGGCGCATGGGTCGCTTTGCCATCGGAAGTGCATAACATCAGAACATAAGCAACAGGAGCAGGAGTCGGCCATTCGGCCCCTCGAGCCTGCTCCGCCATTCAATGAGATCATGGCTGATCTTCGACCTCATCTCCACTTTCCTGCACTATCCGCATATCCCCTGATTCCCTTAATATTCAAAAATCTATCGATCTCTGTCTTGAATATACTCAACGACTGAGCCTCCACAGCCCTCTGGGGTAGAGAATTCCAAAGATTCACCACCCTCTGAGTGAAGAAATTCCTCCTCATCTCAGTCCTAAATGGCCGACCCCTTATTCTGAGACTGTGACCCCTGGTTCTAGATTCCCCAGCCAGGGGAAACAACCTCCCTGCATCTACCCTGTCAAGCCCTGTAAGAATTTTATATGTTTCAATGAGATCACCTCTCATTCTTCTAAACTCCAGAGAATATAGGCCTAGTCTACTCAATCTCTCCTCATAGGACAATCCCCCCATCCCAGGAATCAGTCTGGTGAACCTTCGTTGCACTCCTTCTATGGCAAGTATATTCTTCCTGAGGTAAGGAGACCAAAACTGTACACAGTACTCCAGGTGTGGTCTGATCTGGTTGAGGTGGACACCATTGCAAACTTTAAGCGGAAAATTGGAAAGTATTTCAAGCAGAGGATGATACAGGGCTATGGGGAGAGAGCGGGGCAGTGGGATTAGTTTGGGATTGATGCAAGGCTATGGGAAGAGAGCAGGGCAGTGGGATTAGTTTGGGATTGATACAGGGCTATGGAGAGAGAGCGGGACAGTGCGATTAGTTTGGGATTGATACAGGGCTATGGGGAGAGAGCTGGGCAGTGGGATTAGTTTGGGATTGATACAGGGCTATGGGGAGAGAGCGGGACAGTGCGATTAGTTTGGGATTGATACAGGGCTATGGGGAGAGAGCGGGGCAGTGGGATTAGTTTTAGATTGATACAGGGCTATGGGGAGAGAGCGGGGCAGTGGGATTAGTTTTCGATTGATACAGGGCTATGGGGAGAGCGCGGGGCAGTGGGATTAGTTTGGGATTGTTACAGGGAGATGGGGAGAGAGCGGGGCAGTGGGATTAGTTTGGGATTGATACAAGGCTGTGGGGACAGAGCAGGGCAGTGGGATTAGTTTGTGATTGATACAGGGCTATGGGGAGAGAGAGGGGCAGTGGGATTAGTTTGGGATTGATACAGGGCTATGGGGAGAGAGCGGGGCAGTGGTCATCAGTTTGGGAATTACAGGGCAATGGGGAGAGAGCGGGGCAGTGGGATTAGTTAGGGATTGATACAGGGCTATGGGGAGAGAGCGGGACCGTGTGGATTAGTTTGGGGATTGATACAGGGCTATGGGGAGAGAGTGGCAGTGGGATTAGTTTGGGATTGATACAGGGCTATGGGGAGAGAGCGGGGCAGTGGGATTAGTTTGGGGATTGATACAGGGCTATGGGGAGAGAGCGGGGCAGTGGGATTAGTTTGGGATTGATACAGGGCTATGGGGAGAGAGTGGCAGTGGGATTAGTTTGGGGATTGATACAGGGCTATGGGGCGAGAGCGGGGCAGTGGGATTAGTTTGGGGATTGATACAGGGCTATGGGGAGAGAGCGGGGCAGTGGGATTAGTTTGGGATTGATACAGGGCGATGGGGAGTGAGCGGGGCAGTGGGATTAGTTTGGGATTGATACAGGGCTATGGGGAGAGAGCGGGGCAGTGAGATTAGTTTGAGATTGATACAGGGCTATGGGGCGAGAGCGGGCCAGTGGGATTAGTTTGAGATTGATACAGGGCTATGGGGAGAGAGCGGGGCAGTGGGATTAGTTTGGGATTGATACAGGGCTATGGGGAGAGAGCGGGGCAGTGGGATTAGTTTGAGATTGATACAGGGCTATGGGGAGAGAGCAGGGCAGTGGGATTAGTTTGGGATTGATACAGGGCTATGGGGAGAGAGCGGGGCAGTGGGATTAGTTTGGGGATTGATACAGGGCTATGGGGAGAGAGTGGGGCAGCGGGATTAGTTTGGGGATTGATACAGGGCTATGGGGAGAGAGCGGGGCAGTGGGATTAGTTTGGGATTGATACAGGGCTATGGGGAGAGAGCGGGGCAGTGGGATTAGTTTGGGATTGATACAGGGCTATGGGGAGGGAGCGGGACAATGGGATTAGTTTGGGATTGATACAGGGCGATGGGGAGTGAGTGGGGCAGTGGGATTAGTTTGGGATTGATACAGGGCTGTGGGGAGAGAGCGGGGCAGTGGGATTAGTTTGGGATTGATACAGGGCTATGGGGAGGGAGCGGGGCAGTGGGATTAGTTTGGGATTGATACAGGGCGATGGGGAGTGAGTGGGGCAGTGGGATTAGTTTGGGATTGATACAGGGCTGTGGGGAGAGAGCGGGACAGTGGGATTAGTTTGGGATTGATACAGGGCTATGGGGAGAGAGCGGGGCAGTGGGATTAGTTTGGGGATTGATACAGGGCTATGGGGAGAGAGTGGGGCAGCGGGATTAGTTTGGGGATTGATACAGGGCTATGGGGAGAGAGCGGGGCAGTGGGATTAGTTTGGGATTGTTACAGGGAGATGGGGAGAGAGCGGGGCAGTGGGATTAGTTTGGGATTGATACAAGGCTGTGGGGACAGAGCAGGGCAGTGGGATTAGTTTGTGATTGATACAGGGCTATGGGGAGAGAGAGGGGCAGTGGGATTAGTTTGGGATTGATACAGGGCTATGGGGAGAGAGCGGGGCAGTGGTCATCAGTTTGGGATTGATACAGGGCAATGGGGAGAGAGCGGGGCAGTGGGATTAGTTAGGGATTGATACAGGGCTATGGGGAGAGAGCGGGACCGTGTGGATTAGTTTGGGGATTGATACAGGGCTATGGGGAGAGAGTGGCAGTGGGATTAGTTTGGGATTGATACAGGGCTATGGGGAGAGAGCGGGGCAGTGGGATTAGTTTGGGGATTGATACAGGGCTATGGGGAGAGAGCGGGGCAGTGGGATTAGTTTGGGATTGATACAGGGCTATGGGGAGAGAGTGGCAGTGGGATTAGTTTGGGGATTGATACAGGGCTATGGGGCGAGAGCGGGGCAGTGGGATTAGTTTGGGGATTGATACAGGGCTATGGGGAGAGAGCGGGGCAGTGGGATTAGTTTGGGATTGATACAGGGCGATGGGGAGTGAGCGGGGCAGTGGGATTAGTTTGGGATTGATACAGGGCTATGGGGAGAGAGCGGGGCAGTGAGATTAGTTTGAGATTGATACAGGGCTATGGGGCGAGAGCGGGCCAGTGGGATTAGTTTGAGATTGATACAGGGCTATGGGGAGAGAGCGGGGCAGTGGGATTAGTTTGGGATTGATACAGGGCTATGGGGAGAGAGCGGGGCAGTGGGATTAGTTTGAGATTGATACAGGGCTATGGGGAGAGAGCAGGGCAGTGGGATTAGTTTGGGATTGATACAGGGCTATGGGGAAAGAGCGGGGCAGTGGGATTAGTTTGGGGATTGATACAGGGCTATGGGGAGAGAGTGGGGCAGCGGGATTAGTTTGGGATTGATACAGGGCTATGGGGAGAGAGCGGGGCAGTGGGATTAGTTTGGGATTGATACAGGGCTATGGGGAGAGAGCGGGGCAGTGGGATTAGTTTGGGATTGATACAGGGCTATGGGGAGGGAGCGGGACAATGGGATTAGTTTGGGATTGATACAGGGCGATGGGGAGTGAGTGGGGCAGTGGGATTAGTTTGGGATTGATACAGGGCTGTGGGGAGAGAGCGGGGCAGTGGGATTAGTTTGGGATTGATACAGGGCTATGGGGAGGGAGCGGGGCAGTGGGATTAGTTTGGGATTGATACAGGGCGATGGGGAGTGAGTGGGGCAGTGGGATTAGTTTGGGATTGATACAGGGCTGTGGGGAGAGAGCGGGACAGTGGGATTAGTTTGGGATTGATACAGGGCTATGGGGAGAGAGCGGGGCAGTGGGATTAGTTTGGGGATTGATACAGGGCTATGGGGAGAGAGTGGAGCAGCGGGATTAGTTTGGGGATTGATACAGGGCTATGGGGAGAGAGCGGGGCAGTGGGATTAGTTTGGGATTGATACAGGGCTATGGGGAGAGAGCGGGGCAGTGGGATTAGTTTGGGATTGATACAGGGCTATGGGGAGGGAGCGGGACAATGGGATTAGTTTGGGATTGATACAGGGCGATGGGGAGTGAGTGGGGCAGTGGGATTAGTTTGGGATTGATACAGGGCTGTGGGGAGAGAGCGGGGCAGTGGGATTAGTTTGGGATTGATACAGGGCTATGGGGAGGGAGCGGGGCAGTGGGATTAGTTTGGGATTGATACAGGGCGATGGGGAGTGAGTGGGGCAGTGGGATTAGTTTGGGATTGATACAGGGCTGTGGGGAGAGAGCGGGGCAGTGGGATTAGTTTGGGATTGCTGTAGCCAAGAGCTGACACCGATGCGATGGGCCAAATGGTGTCCTTCTGTCTTGTAAACCTCTTCGCTTTATCAAAGGCAGAAAGCTGGGATTCTGTAGAGTTCCCCAGGTGGCATTCTACTTGACGCTGTTCCGAGTGCCATGCAAATTGGCTGCCACAAATCACAAACCTACGGCCCCTGGGTAAGGAACAATGGTCCTATCACTCCTACGGCCTGTCCACCACAACACATCCTGACTCTCTCTCCCCTACACCTCCAATTTCTTCCTCTCCGACAGCCACTGATAGCAGAAGAACATAAGCAATAGGAGCAGGAGTAGGCTCTGCGGCCATTCGATCCTGCTCCACACCCAAGTGGCCACGCGTCATGCAAAAGGGCCTGACTGCTGAGTCCGAATCGACCCTCGCCTGACCTCCACACGTGCAGACTCGCCATCAAGAAAGACTTACATTTCTCCAGCGCCTTTCACGACCACCGGACGTCCCAAAGCTCTTTACAGCCAATGAAGCACATTTTGAAGTGTGGTCACTGCTGTAATGTGGGAAATGCGGCTGCCAATTTGCGCACAGCAAGCTCCCACAAACAGCAATGTGATAATGACCCAGATCATCTGTTTTTAGTGACTTTGATTGAGGGATAAATATTGGCCCCAGGACACCGGGGAGAACTCCCCCTGCTCTTTTTCCAATCTTTTACGTCCATCTGAGAAAGCAGGGTGGTAGAAGTTTGGAACTCTCTTCCGCAAATGGCAGTGGGTAGCACTCCTGCAGCATAAGTTCTGCCCCCTTGTATTCTAGATGCTGAAATTCCAGCCACTTCTTTGAGCATGCCACCTGACAATAGAGCATAAAAGGAGGCCATTCGGCCCATCGTGCCTGTGCCGGCTCTTTGAAAGAGCTTTCCAATGAGTCTCACTGCCCCCCTGCTCTTTCCCCGTAGCCCTGCAAATGTCTCCCTTGCAAGAATTGATTCGCACAACACCAGGTTATAGTCCAACAGCTTTATTTGAAATCACAAGCTTTCGGAGCGTTGCTCCTTCGTCAGGTGAAGTGAAGAGATGCATATAGGCACAGCATATATAGTCAGAGAACACTGCCAGATGATTACAGTTAGTCTTTCCAACTGCCCTTTATCACACCTTGGCAGAGAGACAATCACGGCAATCAAAGGTGTGGATGGTGTCCAAACAGGGCAGTTAGAAAGATTAACTGTAATCACCTGGCAGTGTTCTCTGACTATATATGCTGTGCCTATATGCATCTCTTCACTTCACCTGACGAAGGAGCAGCGCTCCGAAAGCTTGTGATTTCAAATAAAGCTGTTGGACTATAACCTGGTGTTGTGCGACTTCTCACATTCGTCCACCCCAGTCCAACACCGGCATCTCCGCATCAAGAATTGATTCAACTCTTTTCTCTTGAAAAGAGAAGGCTGAGGGGGTGACCTGATAGAGGTCTTTAAAATTATGAAAGGTTTTGATAGAGTGGATACAGAGAGAATGTTTCCACTTGTGGGGAAGAGCTTAACTAGAGGCCATCAATATAAGATAGTCACCAAGAAATCCAATGGGGAATTCAGGAGAAACTTCTTTACCCGGAGAGTGGTGAGAATGTGGAACTCGCTACCACAGGGAGTGGTTGAGGCGAATAGTATAGATGCATTTAAGGGGAGGCTGGATAAGCACATGAGGGAGAAGGGAATAGAGGGTTATGTTGATAGATTTAGATGAGGAAAGACGGGAGGAGGCTCGAGTGGAGCATTAACGCCGGCATGGACTGGTTGGGCCAAATGGCCTCTTTCTGTGCCATATACCCTGTGGAATTCCCCTTTTGAAAGTTCCAATGAATCTGCTTCCACCGCCCTTACTTGCAACAACAACAGCTTGTATTTACACAGCGCCTTTAACGTAGTAAAACGTCCCAAGGCGCTTCACAGGAGCGATTATCAAAAAAAATTTGACACCGAGCCACATAAGGAGATATTAGGGACAGGCGACCAAAAGCTTGGTCAAAGAGGGAGGTTTTAAGGAGTGTCTTAAAGGAGCAGAGAGAGGCGGAGAGGTTTAGGGAGGGAATTCCAGAGCGTAGGGCCCCAGGCGGCTGACGGCGCGGTCGCCATTGGTGGAGCGATTAAAATCAGCGCCTTCCGGATCCGAAGAACTCGCTGCGTTGAATGAAAAAAAGCTCCTCCTCATCTCCCTCCGGCGCTTCGACCAATTAACCTAAATGATATTATCACTAGATTGTCTTAAACAGCGTGGACGCAAAGTGATATCAAGGGGGTTGTAATCTCACTGTACGCGATCACCAATGAGCTAATGTGCTCCTCCGACGCCCCGTTCTGGCACAGACTTGAGTGTCTTGTCCGCCAGTTGAAACGCTTCTGTTGCAAACAGCGGACAACAAGAATTCGGTAACAGGCGGGTTTGCGGCTGATTGTCCACGGCCGCTTCTGGATTCCACAGGATAATCAGGCTTAAACAGTTGCGTTTATAAATGAGGCACTCAAAGCAAGGCTGCCTTAATTATGTAGTGGCATAATATTGTGGGACTTTATTAATATTGCTTTACATGGACCTCGAGGTCAACTGCAAATTGAATAATGCAAAAATGAGACCAAATTGCAAAAGTCACTGATTTTTTTTTTTATTAAACGTCCATGTACACTCAAGGGAATGTGGTGCTAATAAGAGGCCATTAACAATGCAAATCAGAGGGTGAATGTACTTGTGAGTGCGGTACTGAGGCATACAGACACACGTCAGATCCCAAATTTTCTGCTGACCTACATTGGCTCCCGGTTAAGCAACGCCTCGATTTTAAAATTCTCATCCGTGTGTTCAAACGCCGCGCCATCAATGGCCTCGCCCCTTCCCCATCTCCGTAAACTCCTCCAGCCCCGCAACCCCTCCTAGATCTCTGCACCTCCTCCAATTCTGGCCTCTTGCGCGTCCCACCGATTTTAATCGCTCCCCCCTCAGCGCCCGTGCCTTCAGCTGCCGAGGCCCCAGTTGGCTTGCCTCCGCCATTGAGCTGATAAGGGTGGTACAGTTGGGCCCTCGAGGCCCCGGGCCAGGCAGTGACGGGCAGTGGGAAGGTGTCCTTATCTTCCCCGCCATCTAGAGACCCTTGCGGGTCAGTGCGCATGTGTGGGCGTTCAGGCGAGGACCGATTCAGGCTCAACTGTGATGCCTTCTGTGGCCAAATAGTCTGAATTCACCCGTGCAGGTTTGCGTGTCACACGTGGCTCAGTGGGTAGCACTCTCATCTCTGAGTCAGGAGGTTTGTGGGTTCAAGTCCCACTCCAGAGACTTGAGCCCGTAAATCTAGGCTGACACGCCAGTGCGGTACTGAGGAAGTGCCGCACTGTCGGAGGGGCAATACTGAGGGAGCGCCGCACTGTCGGAGGGGCAGTAATGAGGGAGCGCCACACTGTCGGAGGGGCAGTACTGAGGGAGCGCCGCACTGTCGGAGGGGCAGTAATGAGGGAGCGCTGTACTGTGGGAGGGGCAGTACTGAGGGAGCGCCGCACTGTTGGAGGGGCAGTACTCAAGGAGCGCCGCACTGTTGGAGGGGCGGTACTGAGGGAATGCTGTGCTGTCGGAGGGGCAGTAATGAGGGAGCGCTGTACCGTGGGAGGGGCAGTACTGAGGGAGCGCCGCACTGTTGGAGAGGCAGAACTGAGGGAGCGCCGCACTGTCGGAGGGGCAGTACTGAGGGAGCGCCGCACTGTCGGAGGGGCAGTACTGAGGGAGCGCCGCACTGTCGGAGGGATAGTACTGAGGGAGCGCCGTTATGTCGGAGTGGCAGTACTGGGGGAGTGCAGCACTGTCGGAGGGGCAGTACTGAGGGCGCGCCGCACTGTCGGAGGGGCAGTACAGAGGGAGCGCTGCACTGTCGGAGGGGCAGTACTGAGGGAGCGCCGCACTGTCGGAGGGGCAGTACTGAGGGAGCGCCGCACTGTCAGAGGGGCAGTACTGAGGGAGCGCCGCACTGTCGGAGGGGCAGTACTGAGGGAGCGCCGCACTGTCGGAGGGGCAGTACTGAGGGAGCGCCGCACTGTCGGAGGGGCAGTACTGAGGGAGCGCCGCACTGTCGGAGGGGCAGTACTGAGGGAGCGCCGCACTGTCGGAGGGGCAGTACTGAGGGAGCGCCGCACTGTCGGAGGGGCAGTACTGAGGGAGCGCCGCACTGTCGGAGGGGCAGTACTGAGGGAGCGCTGCACTGTCGGAGGGGCAGTACTGAGGGAGCGCCGCACTGTCGGAGGTGCCGTCTTTCAGATGAGACGTTAAACCGAGGCCCCGTCTGTCCTCTCAGGTGGATGTAAAAGATCCCACGGCCACTATTGGAAGAAGAGCAGGGGAGTTCTCCCCGGTGTCCTGGGGCCAATATTTATCCTTCAACCAACATCACTAAAAACAGATGATCTGGTCGTTATCACATTGCTGTTTGTGGGATCTTGCTGTGCGCAAATTGGCTGCCGTGTTTCCCACATTACAACAGTGACTACACTCAAAAAGTACTTCATTGGCTGTAAAGCGCTTTGGGACATCCTGAGGTGGTGAAAGGCGCTGGAGAAATGGGAGTCTTTCCTTTCATGAAGGACAGGCGATTGGGGGGGAAGCGCCACAAAGCCTGCCGAGGGTCTTTAAGAGAAGATTGGGAGGAAAGCAAATGGACGAATTCAAGTCAAAAGGTCAGACACGGGCTCCTCAACATCTCGACAGTTGATGTGAGAGCTCGGGATTGGAAACACGGAGTCTCGCCTTTTCTAACGGAGACGGCCCATCCGCGTTGCTCGTCTAGACAGAATCCCGACTCGGGCCCATCGCTCACCAGGGAGATCCGAGAGCGACAATGAAACTCAGGGCCCTGTGCATTACGTTCGAGGGCTTATTTCTGGGTCGGCGCCCAGCAATGAGACGCCCTCGCTGTTGAACAAGAAGATGGTCAAGTCGAGCGAAGCATTTCACACTGTTTATCAGCATGTTGGTGTGAAAGAGTATTAAATCATCAACGCGGAGACCCAGTCCTTTAAGATTCAGTGAATTCCTGCTCAGTGACGAGCCTGTTTTATCCGCCCTCCCCACACAATGCGTTAGTCACCTATTGGGAGCATTCATCTATGAAGGATATTGATCACAAGCGCTCATTTGATGCGATTACATTCCAACCCTGCAAAATGTTGCACAGGATTCGACACAACACTCCTACTCTTATTTTGCCATCCCGCCCAGCCCACACTCCCCGTCTCTGTCTAAGGACTCGAGCCCCCCCAGCTCTAGCCTCTGCGCCTCTTCAGTCCTCTTCACCCCTCCAACTTTGGGCCCCCGTTCAGAGAAAGCTCGTCGAAAGCGGGACTCTCTCATCCTCTGAGCCCGGAGTGAAAAGGCTGTGTTGCAGGTTCTCGAAGCTTCGAATCTTGAACTAATGTCCTCCCCTCTTCCCGCATCATGACTCTTTAAGGTGCTTATCCATGCAACAACAACGTCTTGTATTAATACAGCACCTTTAACGTAGTAAAACGTCCCAGGGCGCTTCACAGGAGCGATTATCGATCAAAATTTGACGCCGAGCCACATAAGGAGATATTAGGACAGGCGACCAAAAGCTTGGTCACAGAGGTCGGTTTTAAGGAGCGTCTTAAAGGAGGAGAGAGAGAGGCGGAGAGGTTTAGGCAGGGAATTCCAGAGCTCAGGGCCCCAGGCGGCTGAAGGCACGGCCGCCAATGGTGGAGCGATTAAAATCGGGGGGATGCGCAAGAGGCCAGAATTGGAGGAGCGCAGAGATCTCGGGGGTTGTAAGATAGTCAGTGTAAGAGAGTCACTAATAAATCCAATGGGGAATTCAGGAGAAACTTCTTTACCCAGAGAGTGGTGAGAATGTGGAACTCGCTACCACAGAAGAGCAGAGATACAGTTAAGGGGAAGCTGGATAAACACATGAGGGAGAAAGGGCTAGAAGGATACGTTGATTGGATGAGGAAAAGACAGATGGGAGGAGGCTCATAAGGAGCATAAACACCGGCATGGACTGGCTGGACAGAATGGCCTGTTTCTGTGCTGTGTGGATTCTCTGTAATGCAGGATTTTTAAAATATATCTTGAAAAAAATCTTTATGGAAAAGCAGAACATAACAACTACATGATGACCAGATGGTAGAAATTACAATGCATTAATCAAGTTGACAAGCGAGATTTGGCACCGATATAACATTTAGCAAGTATCTCACTTATTCAATTTGAGTGCAATCCAAACATAACAAGCCCATTGGCGATAGAACGGCGTGTAAATAGCACTGTAAAATTGTGGGAGTCGATTTCGCTAATGGCCTAACGAGACACAAGACGTCCCCGGTACCTGCCCGGGTCAACGGGACACCTTGAGCCCTTGTGCCAATTGAAGAGATGGGCCGGGTGTAGGGGGTTCGAGTACTGGAGCTGCCATCGCTGCTAGGTGACAATTCAATCATTTTTTAAATTCGTTTATGGGATGTGGGCATCGCTTGGCAAGGCCCAGCATTTATTGCCCATCCCTAC
Source organism: Squalus acanthias (assembly GCA_030390025.1). Classification (NCBI taxonomy): domain Eukaryota; kingdom Metazoa; phylum Chordata; class Chondrichthyes; order Squaliformes; family Squalidae; genus Squalus; species Squalus acanthias. The sequence goes on from JASTWF010000072.1 coordinate 478,620, forward strand.
TCGCCCCTTGAGAAGGTGGTGGTGAGCCGCCTTCTTGAACCGCTGCAGTCCGTGTGGTGAAGGTGCTCCCACAGTGCTGTTGGGGAGGGAGATCCAGGATTTTGACCCAGCGACGATGAAGGAATGGCCGATATACTTCCAAGTCAGGATGGTGTGTGACTTGGAGGGGAACTTGGAGGTGGTGGTGTTCCCATACACCTGCTGCCCTTGTCCTTCTAGGTGGAAGAGGTCGCGGGTTTGGGAGGTGCTGCCGAAGAAGCCTTGGCGAGTTGCTGCAGTGCATCTTGTAGATGGTCCACACTGCAGCCACGGTGCGCCGGTGGTGGAGGGAGAGAATGTTTAAGGTGGTGGATGGGGGGCCAAATCAAGCGGCCTGCTTTATCCTGGATGCTGTCGAGCTTCTTGAGTGTTGTTGGAGCTGCACTCACCCATGATGTTAATCGCCTCGATTATTAATTCTAACACGTGGAAGCCACGCCTCGATTTTAAAATTCTCATCCTTGTTTTCAAATCCCTCCGCCCCCCCTCCCTATCTCTGTAATCTCCTCCAGCCCTACGACCCTCCGAGATCTCTGCGCTCCTCCAATTCCGGCCTCTTGCGCATCCCCCCGATTTTAATCGCTCCACCATTGGCGGCCGTGCCTTCAGCTGCCTGGGGCCCTGAGCTCTGGAATTCCCTCCCTAAACCTCTCCGCCTCTCTCTCCTCCTTTAAGACGCTCCTTAAAACCGACCTCTTTGACCAAGCTTTTGGTCATCTGTCCCTAATATCTCCTTATGTGGCTCGGTGTCGAACTTTGTTTGATAATCGTTCCTGTGAAGCGCCCTGGGACGTTTTACTACGTTAAAGGCGCTATATAAATGCAAGTTGTTCTTGTTGTAGATCGGAAAAAAATGAGTTCCTTTTAAAAACAACATTTAAGTGTCCAATTTATTTATTAGTCATTTCAAGCCCAACTAAAAACTGTCGAGTCCAAAAATCGATGAGTGGGAGCCCGAGGCCCCGAACCCACTTCCCCCTCCCCAACATTCCGTTCCAGAACCTCTTACTCCTCCCTGTATTCTCAGCAATCACTGTCCGAAGTCATTCCTTTCAGGAACCTCAAAACCCTGGGACATCGCGAGCTCCCTCGCTCTTGCCTTTCTCCCACAACCCCAGGGATTTTAAGCCCCACCTTGGTTGGCGCCAAACTGCAATTTCTTCAGCGACACCTTGAGTATTGTGTGCAGTTTTGGTCGCCTTATCTGAGGAAGGATGTTCTTGCCATGGAGGGAGTGCAGCGAAGATTTACCAGACTGATACCTGGGATGGCAGGAATGACGTATGAAGAGAGATTGGGTCGATTAGGCTTATATTCGCTAGAGTTTAGAAGAATGAGAGGGGATCTCATTGAAACTTATAAAATTCGAACAGGACTAGACAGACTAGATGCAGGAAGGATGTTCCCGATGGCGGGGGAGTCCAGAACCAGGGGTCACAGTCTAAGGATAAGGGGTAAGCCATTTAGGACTGAGATGAGGAGGAATTTCTTCACCCAGAGAGTGGTGAACCTGTGGAATTCTCTACCACACAAGGCAGTTGAGGCCAACTCATTAAATATATTCAAGAAGGAGATAGGCATATTTCTTAAGGCTAAAGGGATCAAGGGATATGGGGAGAAAGCAGGGACAGGGTACTGAGTTTGGATGATCAGCCATGATCGCATTGAATGGCGGAGCAGGCTCAAGGGGCCGAATGGCCTACTCCTGCTCCTATCTTCTATGTTTCTATGATCTCACTTCCTCTCCTGTTCGCAACGCTGTAGGAGACAACACTCTCAGTTCATGGCCTTACCAACTAGGCCTCTGAAAGAACAAAATCCGACTGGAACAGATATTCAACTGCAACAACATGCATTTATATAGCGCCTTTAACCTAGTAAAACGTCCCAAGGCACTTCACAGGAGCGATTATCAAACACAATTGACACCGAGCCACATAAGGAGATATTAGGGACAGGTGACCAAAAGCTGGGTCAGAGAGGTCGGTTTTAAGCAGCGTCTTAAAGGAGGAGAGGCGGAGAGGTTTAGGGAGGGAATTCCAGAGCTCAGGGCCCCAGGCAGCTGAAGGCACGGCCGGCAATGGTGGAGCGATTAAAATCGGGGGATGCTCAAGAGGGCAGAATTGGAGGAGCGCAGAGATCTCGGGGGGTTGTGGGGCTGGAGGAGGTTACAGAGATAGGGAGAGGGGGCGAGGGCCATTGATGGATTTGAAAACAAGGATGAGGCTTTTAAAATCGAGGCATTGCCGGACCGGGAGCCAATGTAGGTCAGCGAGCACAGGGGGTGAAAGACTTTTAAAATGTGTCGAAAGTAAAGGCAGAGCATTAGAACACCGAACGCTCTTCATTGTTACAATGTCCTCCTGTCATATTGACAAACGCATTGACTCTATCGGAGGATTGACTTTCCGCCTGGCGACCGGGATGCTTTTACAAGCATCGCATAACATTAGGCTCAACAGTCTAGTCCTGTGGGAAGAACAGGTTAGTGAGGGTGAATTATTTGGATGGCAAGGAAGATTTGGGCGAGAGACAGGAACAAAATCGTTCAAGTTTGCTGCTCCTGACTGCATTCCTGTCTGGGTATCAGCATCTGCTGAAGGGCCCCTCATTCTCACTGCTCTGGTTCAATACACTGCCAATATACGAGGGCTTGGAGCGCACTTGAAGATTGTTATTTGTGCCCAGTAACTGCACCCCACAAAGATCCAACGCCAGTGGTACCCGTACCCCAGTGAGAGTCAGTGTGTGTGGAACCCGTACCCCAGTGAGAGTCAGTGTGTGTGGAACCCGTACCCCAGTGAGAGTCAGTGTGTGTGGAACCCGTATCCCAGTGAGAGTCAGTGTCTGTGGGACCCGTACCCCAGTGAGAGTCAGTGTGTGTGGAACCCGTACCCCAGTGAGAGTCAGTGTGTGTGGAACCCGTACCCCAGTGAGAGTCAGTGTGTGTGGAACCTGTACCCCAGTGAGAGTCAGTGTGTGTGGAACCCGTACCCCAGTGAGAGTCAGTGTGTGTGGAACCCGTACCCCAGTGAGAGTCAGTGTCTGTAGAACCCGTACCCCAGTGAGAGTCAGTGTGTGTGGAACCCGTACCCCAGTGAGAGTCAGTGCCTGTGGAACCCGTACCCCAGTGAGAGTCAGTGTGTGTGGAACCCGTACCCCAGTGAGAGTCAGTGTGTGTGGAACCCGTACCCCAGTGAGAGTCAGTGTGTGTGGAACCCGTACCCCAGTGAGAGTCAGTGTGTGTGGAACCCGTACCCCAGTGAGAGTCAGTGTCTGTAGAACCTGTACCCAAGTGAGAATCAGTGTCTGTGGAACCCGTACCCCAGTGAGAGTCAGTGTGTGTGGAACCCGTACCCCAGTGAGAGTCAGTGTGTATGGAACCCGTACCCCAGTGAGAGTCAGTGTGTGTGGAACCCGTACCCCAGTGAGAGACATTGTCTGTGGAACCCGTACCCCAGTGAGAGTCAGTGTGTGTGGAACCTGTACCCCAGTGAGAGTCAGTATCTGTGGAACCCGTACCCCAGTGAGAGTCAGTGTCTGTGGAGCCCGTACCCCAGTGAGAGTCAGTGTGTGTGGAACCCGTACCCCAGTGAGAGTCAGTGTGTGTGGAACCCGTACCCCAGTGAGAGTCAGTGTGTGTGGAACCCGTACCCCAGTGAGAGTCAGTGTGTGTGGAACCCGTACCCCAGTGAGAGTCAGTGTCTGTAAATCCATAGGGTCAGAATGGGCTGATATTCATATTTCTTCTCACTTCACCTCCCTTGCAATCGTTCCGAAATCGCAATATCATTGAACACTGAAAGGTTTGGGTTCTGATTTAAAATGAGACTGTATTTGTGTGGGCCAGTTCACCTGACGGAGGTAAAGGCCACGGGGGAAAGTCACCACTTCCCCAGGGGGTCATTAAGTGCAGAAAAGCAAATACAGTCACCTTGATCCAAGCTACACTGCATGAAGGATTTAAAAACTAACTCACCTACGCACGTGACCAAGCTGTCTGATGAAGGATGGATGCGTAGGAGTTGGTTTTGAGAGTAAAGTGCGGTCTCTAAAGTTATTGTCGAGCCACCTCCCTTGAATTTCTACTTTGCCCCAGACAAATCTCATCTCAGGAAGGATATACTTGCCTTAGAGGCGGTGCAACGAAGGTTCACTAGATTGATTCCTGGGATGAGATGGTTGTCCTATGAGGAGAGATTGAGTAGATTGGGTCGATACTCATAGTCATAGAGTCATAACGGCACAGAAGGAGGCCATTCGGCCCATCGAGTCCGTGCCGGCTCTCTGTAGAGCAATCCAGTCAGTCTCATTCCCCCGCTCTATCCCCGTAGCCCTGCAAGTTTATTTCCCTCAAGTGCCTATCCAGTCTCCCCTTGAAAACATTGAGTGTCTCCGCTTCCACCACTTCCGTCGGCAGCGAGTTCCAGGTCCTCAGCACTCGCTGCGTATAAAAGTTTTTCCTCACATCCCCCCTGTATCTCTTGCCCAAAACCTTAAATCTGTGTCCCCTAGTCCTTGTACCATCAACTAGTGGGAACAGCCTTTCCCCGTCTAGCCTATCCAAACCCGTCATAATCGTGTACACCTCTATCAAATCACCCCTCAACCTCCTTTGCTCCAATGAAAACAAATCCAGCTTCTCCAACCTGTCCTTGTAGCTAAGATCCCCCATCCCCGGAACCATTCTGGTAAATCTCCTCTGCACCCTCTCAAGGGCCTTCACATCCTTCCTAAAGTGTGGTGACCAGAACTGGACGCAATACTCCAGTTGTGGCCTAACCAGCGCTTTATAAAGGTTCAGCATAACTTCTCTACTTTTGTACTCAATACCTCTATTTATGAAGCCCAAGATCCCATATGCTTTGTTAACCACTCTCTCAATATGTCCTGCCACCTTCAGGGACCTATGCACATTAACTCCCAGGTCCCTCTGTCCCTGCACACTCTTTAAAACTGTGCCATTAAGTGTATATTGCCTCTCCCTGTTCTTTCTGCCAAAATGCATCACCTCACACTTCTCTGTATTAAATTCCATCTGCCACTTGTCTGCCCATTCTGCTAGCCTTGCTATGTCCTGTTGCAGTCGATTGGTATCATCCTCACTGTTTGCCACACCCCCAAGTTTGGTGTCATCGGCAAATTTAGAAATTCTCTGGAGTTTAGAAGAATGAGAGGCGATCTCATTGAAACATCTGAAGGATAGATGCAGGGAGGTTGTTTCCCCTGGCTGGAGAATCTCGAACGAGGGGGTCACAGTCTCAGGATAAGGGGTCGGCCATTCAGGACTGAGATGAGGAGGAATTTCTTCACTCAGAGGGTGGTGAATCTTTGGAATTCTCTACCCCAGAGGGCTGTGGAGGCTCAGTCGTTGAGTATATTCAAGGCTGAGATCGCTAGATTTTTTGGGGAATCGAGGGATATGGGGATCGGGCGGGAAAGTGGAGTTGAGGTCGAAGATCAGCCATGATCTTATTGAATGGCGGAGCAGGCTCGAGGGGCCGAATGACCGACTCCTTATGACCGACGTCTTATGCAAATCCTTCCAGGCCACGCAGGCTTGATGCATCTTCATCAGAAACTAACGGTGACCTTTGTGAGCTATTGCATTCCTCAACTCGCCTGCTTTAATTTGCACAGTGACAAGTTCCCCAACACCCTCACAACCTCACCCCCCACCTCCCTACCATCTGTACCGCATTGCTCATTCTGCCTGTCACTGTCGAGGATGAGGTAAAGGGGGCTCTGCTGGAGCCTAAACTGGGTAAACAGCGAAGGAGTACGGTCCGGGGACTTCTCAACAAGAACTCCCGCTCCCATCGCATTCCTCGCGCGGGGAAAGAGGAGGGACACAACAACAACAACACCTTGTATTTACTTAGCGCCTTTAACGTAGTAAAACGTCCCAGGGCGCTGCACAAGATTGTTAGAAGACAAAAAATTTGACACCGATCCACATAAGGAGATATTAGGGACAGGTGACCAAAAGCTTGGTCAAAGAGGTCTTAAAGGAGGAGAGAGAGGCGGAGAGGTTTAGGGAGGGAATTCCAGAGCTTAGGGCCCAGGCAGCTGAAGGCACGGCCGCCAATGGTGGAGCGATTAAAATCAGAGATGCTCAAGAGGCCAGAATTGGAGGAGCGCAGAGATCTCGGGGGGTTGTGGGGCTGGAGGAGGTTACAGAGATAGGGAGGGGGGCGAGGGCCATGGAGGGATTTGAAAACAAGGATGAGAATTTTAAAATCGAGGCGTTGCCGGACCGGGAGCCAATGTCGGTCAGCGAGCACAGGGGTGATGGGTGAACGGGACTTGGTGCGAGTTAGGACACGGGGCAGCCGAGTTTTGGATGAGCTCAAGTTTACGTAGGGTGGAATGTGGGAGGCCGGGCAGGAGAGCGTTGGAATAGTCCAGTCTAGAGATAACAAAGGCACAGATGAGGGTTTCAGCAGCGGATGAGCTGAGGCAGGGGTGGAAACGGGCGATGTTACAGAGGTGGAAATAGGCGGTCTTAGTTATGCCGCGGATATGTGGTCGGAAGCTCAGTTCAGGGTCAAATACGACACCAAGGTCAGCCAGGTCCTGATCGAAGCTAACTTGAGGTGTTGACACCCCCAGGGGAGGAGAATATGTTTGGCCTTTCCTTCTAACATTTCCTGGTTACGCTCACTCACCAATACCAGAGAGTGACTGGTTCCTGTGGAACTGTATGTAATGTGAGTCAGGCCCTCTAGAGAAAGGGAGAAAGATTTGCATTTATATAGCACCTTTCACGACCTCAGGACGTCCCAAAGCGCTTTACAGCCAATGAAGTACATTTTTTTGAAGTGTGGTCACTGTTGTAATGTCGGAAACATGACAGACAATTTGCGCACAGCAAGCTCCCAAAAACAGCAATGTGATAATGACCAGATCATCTGTTTTAGTGAGGTTGGTTGAGGGATAAATATTGGCCCCAGGACACCGGGGAGATCTCCCCCTGCTCGCCTTCCAATAGTGGCCGTGGGATCTTTTACGTCCACCTGAGAGAGCAGACGGGGCCTCGGTTTAACGTCTCATCCGAAAGACGGCACCTCCGACAGTGCAGCGCTCCCTCAGTCAGGGCCCCTCCGACAGTGCGGCGCTCCCTCAGTACTGCACCTCCGACAGTGCGGCACTCCCTCAGTACTGCCCCTCCGACAGTGCGGCACTCCCTCAGTACTGCACCTCCGACATTGCGGCGCTCCCTCAGTACTGCCCCTCCGACAGTGCCACGCTCCCTCAGTACTGCCCCACTGACAGTGCAGCGCTCCCTCAGTACTGCCCCTCCGACAGTGCGGCACTCCCTCAGTATCGCCCCTCCGACAATGCGGCGCTCCCTCAGTACTGCCCCTCCGACAGTGCGGCGCTCCCTCAGTACTGCCCCTCCGACATTGAGGCGCTCCCTCAGTATCGCCCCTCCGACAGTGCAGCGCTCCCTCAGTATTGCCCCTCCGACAGTGCGGCGCTCCCTCAGTACTGCCCCTCTCAGTGCGACGCTCCCTCAGTACTGCCCCTCCGACAGTGCGACGCTCCCTCAGTACTGCCCCTCCGACAGTGCGGCGCTCCCTCAGTACTGCCCCTCCGACAGTGCGGCGCTCCCTCAGTACTGACCCTCCGACATTGAGGCGCTCCCTCAGTACGGCCCCTCCGACAGTGCGGCACTCCCTCAGTACTGCCCCTCCGACAGTGCGGCACTCCCTCAGTACTGCCCCTCCGACAGTGCAGCGCTCCCTCAGTACTACCCCTCCGACAGTGCGGCGCTCCCTCAGTACGGCCCCTCCGACAGTGCGGCGCTCCCTCAGCACCGCCCCTCCGACAGTGCGGCGCTCCCTCAGTACGGCCCCTCCGACAGTGCGGCGCTCCCTCAGCACCGCCCCTCCGACAGTGCGACGCTCCCTCAGTACTGCCCCCCCGACAGTGCAGCGCTCCCTCAGTACGGCCCCTCCGACAGTGCGGCGCTCCCTCAGTACTGGAGCTGGGAGTGTCAGCCTGGATTATGGGCTCAAGTCTCTGGAGTGGGGCTCGAACACACGACCGACTGACTCAGAGGGCCAAGGGCGCTACTCACCGGGCCACGGCAGATGCCTAGCGGAGGGACAGGGGAGCAAATCACTGCACCAGCCACATAACAGGTTTTGAATCCATTGTAAAGCACTCCAGGTTTTAAGTACACCAGTTGCTCCTGCACAGCTCGAAAATATGGATTTAAAAAAAAAATTAATAACTTCAGGGAGGATTTTCTGTCCCCAGGGATCAATGGAGGCCATCACACCATCGTTAAGTGTTCGACAGTTATGGTGTAATTATGTGCTGTGAGGGGCCTTGTTGTAAATTAAATGCCTTGACAAGATGGAGTCTTGCACAGGTCGTGAGATTCGAAAATAAAAAAAGCCCTTTTTTCCATTTAATAGAATTCTGCGGTGCGAAATAATGCATCGAATTCCAAGTGCCCCAATTATACGACTCAGAGATTAGTTAAAGGAAGATTTTTAATTTAATATTTCGCTGCCCCTCGCTCTAGATGAGTTCATTGTGCTGGCTGAGGGGAAACGGAGAATCGCTCTCCTCGCAACGGCCACGGGCGGACATTAACTTCGCCCGCTGGTTCGCAAGCTGTGAGACGGGAGGCGTTCGGTGGTGACGCCTTCCACAGGCGAATAGCCGACAGACGCGCCGGGTCTGGAAGTTGCGCCGTGCGTTATTCTGGTCCCAAAGCCATCTGGCGGATGAGGCGTCAAACTTGAGGCCCCAGTTGCCTGCTCGGGTGGACGTAAAGGACCCCAGAGCACTATTCGGTGGTTCTGCACATCCCCCCGGCCAACGTTCCTCCCTTAACTAGAGCCCCTTAACCAGCACCCCTTAACCAGCACCCCTTAACCAGCACCCCTACCAGCACCCCTTAACTAGCACCACTTACAACAGATTATCTGCTCAGTTATTCGTTTGTTGCTTATGGGGGCCAAGCTGTATACCAAATAGCTGTCTCGCCCGCTGCTGAAACCCTCATCCATGCCTTTGTTACCTCCAGACTTGACTATTCCAACGCACTCCTGGCCGGCCTCCCACATTCCATCCTACGTAAACTTCAACTCATCCGAAACTCTGCTGCCCCGTGTCCTAACTCGCTCCAAGTCCCGTTCGCCCGTCACCCCCTGTGCTCGCTGACCTACATTGGCTCCCGGTCCGGCAACGCCTCAATTTCAAAATTCTCATCCTTGTTTTCAAATCCCTCCATGGCCTCCTCGCCCCCCTCCCTATCTCTGTAACCTCCTCCGGCCCCACAACCCTCCGAGATCTCTGCGCTCCACCAATTCTGGCCTCTTGCGCATCCCCCCGATTTTCATCGCTCCACCATTGGTGGCCGTGCCTTCAGCTGCCTGGGCCCTAAGCTCTGGAATTCGCTCCCTAAACCTCTCCGCCTCTCTCTCCTCCTTTAAGACGCTCCTTAAAACCGACCTCTTTGACCAAGCTTTTGGTCTCCTTCCCTAAGGAAGGATATACTTGCCATAGAGGGAGTGCAACAAAGGTTCACCAGGCTGATTCCTGGATGGGGGGATTGTCCTATGAGGAGAGACTGTGTAGACTAGGCCTATATTCTCTAGAGTTTAGAAGAAAGAGAGGTGATCTCATTGAAAAATACAAAATTCTTACAGGGCTTGACAGGGTAGCTACAGGGAGGATGTTTCCCCCTGGCTGGGGAGTCTCGAACCAGGGGTCACAGTCTCAGAATAAGGGGTCAACCAGTTAGGACTGAGATGAGGAGGAATTTCTTCACTCAGAGGGTGGTGAATCTTTGGAATTCTCTGCCCCAGAGGGCTGTGGATGCTGAGTCGTTGAGTATATTCAAGGCTGAGATCGATAGATTTTTGGACTCGAGGGGAATCGAGGGATATGGGGATCGGGCGGGAAAGTGGAGTAGAGGTCGAAGATCAGCCATGATCTTATTGAATGGCGGAGCAGGCTCGAGGGGTCGAATGGCCGACTCCTGCTCCTAATTCTTATGTTCTTATCGTCATGCTTCATCTGAGCAGGATTATCTTGAAGAATGCAGCCGGAGTGGAGTGAGCGTCCTATTCACTGTAGAGGTCGCTGTCCGTGTGCTGCAGTACGGCCCATCTCTGAGCGGAATACCAAAGACTCTCGAACCTTAATTACCAACAGAATTGGCTGTTGAGAATCTTATGCCCGAGCGTGAGCTGGCGACGGTCTTCGGGACTGCCGTGGAGCTGGGACGACCACTTTAGGACAGCGTAGTTTCGGTTAACCCGCAACCTCCCCTGATTTGTGCATGTTTAAAGAGCCTAACGCCTGCTTGCAGGCCCGGACGCGCGGAGGGCGAAACTTCTGCCTTTACCAATATGGCGGGAGGCGCACCCTGTGGCGCCGAGTGCCCGCGTGTACACGTTCGGCCATTTTGGGGGCTCAGGCGGCCATTTTACGCCCGTCAAGAGAATCGAGCAGTCCCTTCTTTCAGTGGGAGATTTCAGGCAGTCCAATGCACCAACTCTGGCCTGTGCCCCATTAGCTTCCCCAAGCTGGCTTGGCAACTGGACTCAGGAAAGCCTCAAGGGCGATTGACCAGGGAATGAAAAGATCGGCAGGTTTCCCACACCTGCCTGTTACGCTGCCAAATGCCAAGTCTGGTTGTTGGATAATGACATGATTGGGCTCATCTGTGAGGCCCCCATCTCTCTCGGTCATTGGCCTAGATGTTCCGATCAGCATGAACCCAACGATTGTACAACACTCTGCATTTATATAGCGCCTTTAACGTAGTAAAACGTCCCAAGGCGCTTCACAGGAGCAATTACCAAACAGAATTTGACATCGAGCCACATAAGGAGATATTAGGGACAGGTGACCAAAAGCTTGGTCAAAGAGGTCGGTTTTAAGGAGCGTCTTAAAGGAGGAGAGAGAGGCGGAGAGGTTTAGGGAGGGAATTCTAGAGCTTAGGGCCCAGGCAGCTGAAGGCCACGGCCGCCAATGGTGGAGCGATTGACGGAAGGTCAAGAGGCCAGAATTGGAGGAGCGCAGAGATCTCGGGGGTGTTGTGGGGCTGGAGGAGGTTACAGAGATAGGGAGGGGAGCGAGGGTCATGGAGATGGTAAACGGATAAACAGGGACCTTCGAGTTTTTTTGAGCCTTTCTGTGCATCCTGCTCGAGATACTTGTTGCTTCTGCGCGTTAGATTACTGGTAGAGGCAAGGCACTGCTCTCTACGGCCTGAGAAGTATCTTCAGTGGGTCTGAGATGTGGGTGCGTTTAGAGAGAATGCCCAGGAGCATGAACAGAAAACCTTTCTGTGGACATCTTTAGGTATTGGTTCCATTCGGTACAGGGTTTTCCCCACGTGTTCAAAAGCAACACTAAAAACAGAATATATTTTAGGTTTTGACGCCAAACAAATTGTTCGAACAACAGGCGGACAAGAGATGATGGGGGGATAATTGGCTCGCGCCCGCTTTGGGACACTAGCGTTTAGCGCGCACCGGGGCCCTACTTGACCACTGGGGAGCGGGCTGCTGGCAAAAGATCCCGGCACTCAAGAGGAGCGCCGGTCTGACCGATGGCGGCCGGTACCCCGTGGGAGGAGGCCCGAGCGGGGAGGTGCTGGCAGGAGGCCCAAAACAAAATGGCCGCCCGGCAGCTGCCCTTTAATTATCACCGCCCCGGCCGCAAGAACGCCCCCCTGACCCTGTCGGGCACAGCGTCCGGCGGTAGGTCAGGGGGCGCCACCGAAGTTTGCGGCCGGGGGCGCGAGCGGGGCGCTGCGCACGGCGATGACATCATCACCAGAGGCGCAGCGCCACAGGGCGCTACCGGCTACCGCCGCCGTTAACCCCCCGCTGAATTTCGCGGGAGGCGTTAGCGGCGCCGCGCCTGGGCGTTAGTTGCTTTCCGCCCCCTCAGGGCGCTAACGGGAGGCGCAAAGCAACCAAATTTCCCCCCCCCCTGTATTTACTGCGGAATTTACGAGTCTGCTAACTCCTCAAATTAAAGAAATTAGTTAATGGTTCGTAATCACTAACCCAAATTTTATCATTGTTTTGCTAGACATGGTCTTTCAGTCTTACAGTCTTAATAACTATGGAAGATACCTTGTCTAAATCGTCTGAATAGCCTTTCCACCATCTACAAGGCACAAGTCAGGAGTGTGATGGAATACTCTCCACTTGCCTGGATGAGTGCAACTCCAACAACACTCAAGAAGCTCGACACCATCCAGGACAAAGCAGCCCGCTTGATCGGCACCCCATCCACCACCTTAAACATTCACTCCCTCCACCACCGGCGCACCGTTGCTGCAGTGTGGACCATCTACAAGATGCACTGCAGCAACTCGCCTAGGCTTCTTCGGCAGCACCTCCCAAACCCGCGACCTCTTCCACCTAGAAGGACAAGGGCAGCAGGCGCATGGGAACACCACCACCTCCAAGTTCCCCTCCAAGTCACACACCATCCCGACTTGGAAATATATCGGCCGTTCCTTCATCGTCGCTGGGTCAAAATCCTGGAACTCCCTCCCTAACAGCACTGTGGGAGCACCTTCACCACACGGACTGCAGTGGTTCAAGAAGGCGGCTCACCACCACCTTCTCAAGGGACAACTAGGGATGGGCAATAAATGCTGGGCCTTGCTAGCGACGCTAATGAATAAATTAAATTGTAAAAAGGTTACAGGGCAACTCTCTAATCTGAAGAGTCCACACACATTAAACATCACCAGACCAGCCATGGGCCCTCGTTATTTAAGTCAGTGTCAGATAATTTCAAAAGGAATAGCCGTCCATGCGTGTAATATTAACAAAAGGGAACGGTAGCATCGTGGTTATGTTACTTGACTAGTAATCCATGAGGCCTGCATGAAGTCAACTGGTAGACCGCTTTGCGGAACACCTCCGTTCAGTCCGCAAGGGTGACCCCGAGCTTCCGGTCGCCTGTCATTTTAATTCACCTCTCCACGCCCACTCAGACCTCACCGTCCTCGGCCTCTTGCACTGTTCCACGGAAGCTCAGCGTAAGCTCGAGGAACAGCATCTCATCTTTCGTTTAGGCACGCTACAGCCCTCTGGACTCAACATAGAGTTCAACAATTTCAGATCATAACCTCGACTCCTACCACATATATATACATTTTATCCACTCTTTTGGTCCGTGCCTTTTCCTTTTTTTTCTCTCTCTCCCCCCACGGCAGCTGTCTCTCATTCTGCCAGCATTTCACACTTCACCTTTTGTTTCTTAACCTGTCCCATTACCATCTCGTCTTTCCTTGAGCATCTCTTAATGTCTCTGCTTACCATAGACCTCCCCTTTTGTTCTTTTATTCCTCCCCCCCTCAGCCTCCCCCTTGTTTTTTTATCTGTTTCATTTCCTGCTCTTCTCTCAGTTCCGACGAAGGGTTTCGACCTGAAACGTTAACTCTGTTTCTCTCTCCACGGATGTTGCCTGGCCTGCTGAGTTTTTCCAGCGTTTTCTGTTGTTATATTGGTAGATAAGAGTTCAAAATCGCCACCATGGTAGCTGTGGAATTTATCATTCAGTTAATTAAATAAATCTGGAATATAAAAACTAACGTTCAGCAAGGGTGACCATGAAACTACTGGATTGTGTTAAAACCCATCTGGTTCACTAATGTCCTTCAGGGAAGGATATCTGTCGTCCTTACTCGTCTTACTGCAATTATATAGGGCCCTGGTGAGACCACACCTGGAGTACTGCGCACAGTTTTGGTCCCCTTGCCTAAGGAAGGATATACTTGCTTTAGAGGGAGTGCAACGAAGGTTCACCAGACTGATTCCTGGGATGGGGGGATTGTCCTATGAGGAGAGATTGAGTAGACTAGGCCTATATTCTCTAGAGTTTAGAAGAATGAGAGGTGATCTCACTGAAACATACAACATTCTTACAGGGCTTGACAGGGTAGATGCAGGGAGGATGTTTCCCCTGGCTGGGGAGTCTAGAAACAGGGGTCACAGTCTCAGGATAAGGGGTCGGCCATTCAGGACTGAGATGAGGAGGAATTTCTTCACTCAGAGGGTGGTGAATCTTTGGAATTCTCTACCCCAGAGGGCTGTGGAGGCTCAGTCATTGAGTATATTCAAGACTGAGATCGATAGATTTTTGAATATTAAGGGAATCAAGGGATATGGGGATAGTGCAGGAAAGTGGAGTTGATCAGCCATGATCTTATTGAATGGCGGAGCAGGCTCGAGGGGCCGAATGGCCGACTCCTGCTCCTTATTCTTATGTACCCGGTCTGGCCTATATGTGACTCCAGACCCACAGCAATGTGGTTGACTCTTAACTGCCCTCTGAAATGGTCTAGAGAGACACTCAAGGGCAATTAGGAATGGGCAATAAAGACTGGGCCTAGCCAGCGACGCCCACATCCCATGAACAAAGGGAAAAAAAAATTTTTTTTTCTTCTGAATTGTGTGGCTTGGGTCCTTCCTCAATCTATCTGCTCAGACACCAACAGACCAGCAGTCCTCACAACACCAAGACAGGCTCACACCTGGATTCTGAATGCAAATGGTTTTCAACTGCTTATGTGCTGTGATTGAATTAAAAGGAACTGGAATCATGCTATAATTAAACAAAAATGTCACACGGGCATTAAAATAAAAGACTTGCATTTCTATAGCGCCTTACAGCCAATGAAGTGCTTTTTGAAGTGTAGTCACTGTTGTAACGCGTCTGCCAATTTGCGCACAGCAAGCTCCCACAAACAGCAACATGATAATGACCACATCATCTGTTTTGGTGCTGTTGTTTGAGGGATAAACATTTTTTCCAGGACACCAGGGAGAACTCCCCCTGCTCTTCTTCCAATTGTGGCCGTGGGATCTTTTACATCCACCTGAGAGGGCAGATGGGGGCCTCGGTTTAACGTCTCATCCAAAAGACGGCACCTCTGACAGTGCGGCGCTCCCTCAGTACTGCCCCTCCGACAGTGCGGCGCTCCCTCAGTACTGCCCCTCCGACAGTGCGGGGCTCCCTCAGTACTGACCCTCTGACAGTGCGGCGCTCCCTCAGTACTGCCCCTCCGACAGTGCGGCACTCCCTCAGTACCGCCCCTCCGACAGTGCAGCCCTCCCTCAGTACCGCCCCTCCGACAGTGCGGCGCTCCCTCAGTACTGCCCCTCCGACAGTGCAGCCCTCCCTCAGTACTGCCCCTTCGACAGTGCGGCGCTCCCTCAGTACTGCACCTCCCACAGTGCTGCGCTCCCTCAGTACTGCCCCTCCGACAGTGCGGCGCTCCCTCAGTACTGCCCCTCCGACAGTGCGGCGCTCCCTCAGTACTGCCCCTCCGACAGTGCGGCGCTCCCTCAGTACCGCCCCTCCGACAGTGCGGCGCTCCCTCAGTACCGCCCCTCCGACAGTGCGGTGCTCCCTCAGTACTGCCCCTCCGACAGTGCGGCACTCCCTCAGTACTGCCCATCTGACAGTGCGGCGCTCCCTCAGTACCGCCCCTCCGACAGTGCGGCGCTCCCTCAGTACCGCCCCTCCTTCAGTGCGGCGCTCCCTCAGTACCGCCCCTCCGACAGTGCGGCGCTCCCTCAGTACTGCCCCTCCGACAGAGCGGCGCTCCCTCAGCACTGACCCTCCGACAGTGCGGCGCTCCCTCAGTACTGCCCCTCCGACCGTGCGGCGCTCCCTCAGTACTGCCCCTCCGACAGTGCGGCGCTCCCTCAGTACCGCCCCTCCGACAGTGCGGCGCTCCCTCAGTACCGCCCCTCCGACAGTGCGGCGCTCCCTCAGTACTGACCCTCCGACCGTGCGGCGCTCCCTCAGTACTGCCCCTCCGACAGTGCGGCGCTCCCTCAGTACTGCCCCTCCGACAGTGCGGCGCTCCCTCAGTACTGCCCCTCCGACAGTGCGGCGCTCCCTCAGTACTGGCACTGGGAGCGTCGGCCTGAATTTTGTGCTCAAATCTCTGGAGTGGGGCTCGAACCCACAACCTTCTGTCACAGAGGCGAGAGAAAGACCCACATTTTTTAAAATTTGGATTGATTCAAAATTAAAAACATTTACAACATCGTGATCATTCCACCGCTCTGCACAGCCATTCCTCCAGCACATATTAACATCAAAACCTGATGTTTAATTTGTCTCCCATAACATATACTAATCTATCGTACTTTTAACAACTGATCATAAAAATTCTACCTTTAAATTCCTTTGTAAACAGAACATCCACACAGTCTTTTAATGATCTTTTAGCTTATATTTGAAATATTCTTTTAGGTTTATTCTCCTCCGCTTATAAAACAGAGCATTTCTTCTTTGCACATTCACAAATCTAGCCAAAGTGAACATTAAATCAATCGCTACTGCGCTAGACTCGGGCAGACACTCCTGCAATGCCCATCTTAAAATGCTACCTGACATGAATCTTGTCGTTCATGTGGAAATGTCTTATGAAATAATACTGGGCGGCCCGCTGGTGGCGCTGTCCAGGGAGAGTATAAATACTCGGGCACGGGCCCAGCTTGCGCAGGACATTCTTAACAGGAACTAGTGAAGGACACAACTGGATCTCCATGTTGTAAAACAGTTGATTAAAGCTTTGTTTAACGCTTAGACCAAGTGTCTAGTAGTTTTCTTACGTCACTGCCCTCTGAGCCACGGCTGACAGGGAAATCCGAAAATCTCCGTCACTACCGAGGCATACAGACAAAAAAAAATGGTCTGGTGGTCAAGGTAGAGGAGGTTGCAGAGAGTCGATGAGTCGGAGGCGATGCCTTCAGGAGAGGAGGCGAGAAAGTTATTTTTATTAATTCACGGGATGTGCATGTCGCTGGCAAGGTCCAGCGTTTATTGCCCATCCCGAATTGCCCCTTGAGAAGGTGGTGGTGAGCCACCTTCTTGAACCGCTGCAGTCCATGTGGTGAAGGTGCTCCCACAGTGCTGTTAGGGAGGGAGTTCCAGGATTTTGACCCAGCGACGATGAAGGAACGGCCGATATATTTTCAAGTCAGGATGGTGTGTGTGACTTGGAGGGGAACTTGGAGGTGGTGGTGTTCCCGTGCGCCTGCTGCCCTTGTCCTTCTAGGTGGAAGAGGTCGCGGATTTGGGAGGTGCTGCCGAAGAAGCCTTGGCGAGTTGCTGCAGTGCATCTTGTAGATGGTGCACACTGCAGCCACGGTGCGCCGGTGGTGGAGGGAGTGGATGTTTAAGGTGGTGGATGGGGGGCCAATCAAGCGGGCTGCTTTGTCCTGGATGGTGTCGAGCTTCTTGAGTGTTGTTGGAGCTGCACTCACCCAGGCAAGCGGAGAGTATTCCAGGATTTGTTGTTGTTAAGATTATTACTTCACGGGATGTGGGCGTCGCTGGCAAGGCCCAGCATTTAGTGCCCATTCCTAATTGCCCCTTGAGAAGGTGGTGGTGAGCCGCCTTCTTGAACCGCTGTGTAGCGGGCTTGATACGACACTCACTCGGCCACTTCCGAGGGACGGTTAAGAGTCAACCATGTTGGTGTGGGACTGGAGTCACTTGTAGTCCCAGACCAGGTAAGGACAGCAGCTTCCCTTCCTTAAAGGCCCATTAGTGACCTGGTTGGATTTCTCCGACAATCCGATGGCTTCCCGGCGATTTTACTGATCTCAGCTTTGTATGTATAGATTTTTAAAACTGAATTCAAATGCTCAAATTGTCACGGTGGGATTTGAACTCAATTTCAGTGGATCATTAGCCCAGGCCAAAGGATAAAAGGATTAGTTTCCATCCAATACCCTGCAAGTAGCGGAATAAACCTTGCACCGTGCAGTGCCAAGCATTCCCAATTACATACACAATCTCTCGCCTGTGTCTTCACTAACAAGGATGGGGAGCAGCAGTGCAGAGTGAGGCCTGTCTCTGTGGGCCTCATTTAGGCCTGTTCATTTCTTATTTCAATGTAATATTAAGAATTACAATGAACTTACTGCGCAGAAACAGGCCATTCAACCCAACTGCTCCATGCCGGTGTTTATGCTCCACACCAGCCTCCTCCCCACCCCCTCTTCATCTCACCTCATCTCAGAGGTTGGGTATTCAGCAGCGAGTGTCTCACCTCCTGACTCCCCCAAGCCTCTCCACCATCTACGAGGCACAAGTCAGGAGTGTGATGGAATACTCTCCGCTTGCCTGGATGAGTGCAGCTCCAACAACACTCAAGAAGCTCGACACCATCCAGGACAAAGCAGCCCGCTTGATTGGCCCCCCATCCACCACCTTAAACATTCACTTCCTCCACCACCGGCGCACCGTGGCTGCAGTGTGGACCATCTACAAGATGCACTGCAGCAACTCGCCATGGCTTCTTCGGCAGCACCTCCCAAACCCGCGACCTCTACCACCTAGAAGGACAAGGGCAGCAGGCGCATGGGAACACCACCACCTCCAAGTTCCCCTACACGTCACACACCATCCTGACTTGGAAATATATCGGCCGATCCTTCATCGTCGCTGGGTCAAAATCCTGGAACTCCCTCCCTAACAGCCCTGTGGGAGCGCCTTCACCACACGGACTGCAGCGGTTCGAGAAGGAGGCTCACCACCACCTTCTCAAGGGGCAATTAGGAATGGGCAATAAACGCTGGACCTTGCCAGCGACGCCCACATCCCGTGAATGAATAAAAAAAACACACACACAAAAACAGTTAAGTCTCTCGGTCTATTAGCTCCATTGCTATTTTGCTTTTGCCTGAAGTATTTTTAAGTATTGCTCATTTATCTGACGCAGTACAATCTATCGGGGCCATCTAAAGAAAGCTCTATCTAGTCGATTGAGCTACAGTTATTAACAGAAGCTCACACTGCAGCATTGAATATCTCCGATGGGAGGCTACATTTGTTTTGGCTAATTATTTGTGTAAGTATTTCAAATAATCCTGCTAAACCCACCCGCGTATTGCATCTGTCGAATTGCTAGCCTTGCTTTTATCAACAGAGAGAAAATCTTGTCCTTTTTCTGCCGCATGTCTCTCCTCACCTCTCCCCAGCTGCTTATTTGCCTGCGCGGCCTCGCCTAATTGGCCGTTCTTCACGTTGGGAGCCCCCCCGCACCCGACTGCCAGGTGGCTATTCGACTGCAAGGACCGTCGCGGCCGACCTAATCCTCGTCTTCGGCCCCCGTGACTGCGCACAGAGGCACGAACCCTGACTGATTCTTCTTCTCCAGGATCACAGCGGAGTTGAGAGACAAGGCGGGGGCTCTGACCACCGCCCAGTTTGAGGTCAGCGAAGCCAGGAACGTAAGGACATAAGAAATAGGAGCAGGAGTTGGCCATTCGGCCCCTCGAGCCTGCTCTGCCATTCAATAAGATCATGGCTGATCTGATCTTGGCCTCAACTACACTTTCCCGCCCGATCACCGTAATCCTTGACTCCCCTGTTTTTCAAAAATCTGTCTGACCTGAATCTCGTCATTCATGTGGAAATGACTTATGAAATAATACTGGGCGGCCTGCTGGTGGCGCTGTCCAGGGAGAGTATAAATACTCGGGCATAGATACATAGATACATAGAAGATAGGAGCAGGAGTAGGCCATCCGGCCCTTCGAGCCTGCTCCGCCATTTAATGAGATCATGGGCCCAGCTTGCTCAGGACATTCTTTAACAGGAACTAGTGAAGGACACAACTAGATCTCCAATTTGAAAAACAGTTGATTAAAGTTTTGTTTAACGCTTAGACCAAGTGCCTAGTAGTTTTCTTATGTCACTGTCAATCTCCGCCTTGAATATATTCAATGCCTCAGCCTCCACAGCTCTCTGGGGTAGAGAATTGCAAAGATTCACCACCCTCTGAGAGAAGAAATTCCTCCTCATCTCCGTCTTAAATGGGCGATCCCTTATTCTGAAACTATGCCCCCGAGTTCTAGATTCCCCCACGAGGGAAAACATCCTCCCTGCATCTCCCCTGAACAGGCCGGGGAGGATGTTTCTGCTGCTCGAGACCCGAGGCCCTGTGTAAATTCGAATGCCCCAATTAGCTCAGGAGCAGTACTGGTGAGATGTAATGATCTAATCGAGGTGTTTAAGATGATTAAAGGATTCGATAGGGTCGATAGAGAGAAACTATTTCCTCTGGTGGGGGGAGTCCAGAACAAGGGGGCACAACCTTCAAATTAGAGCCAGGCCGTTCAGGGTGATGTCAGGAAGCACTTCTTCACACAAAGGGTGGTGGAAATCTGGAACTCTCCCCCCAAAAAGCTGTGGAAACTGGGGGTCAATTGAAAATTTCAAAACTGAGATCGATAGATTTTTGCTGGGCAAGTGTATTAAGGGTTACAGTTAGATGGAGTTAAGATACAGAGCAGCCATGATCTCATTGAATGGCGGAACAGGCTCGAGGGGCTGACTGGCCTCCTCCTGTTGTCATAACATTCATCTGAAGCGGGTAATCAGTTCTCCGCTGAGGAAAGGGTAAATTTAAGGCCTGTCTGATCGGTACTTTCTGCTGTGTCAGATTCAGGACCACGGACAGCGCATCTGAATGACGCGGGATCGCTCCTGCTTGGGCAGCGTTGCGTGAGAACCACGAGAGCGCAGATCAAATGAGGTGAAGCAAAGCGAGACGAACGGACATCCGTAAAGGGCGATGAAGGACAATAGGACATGGGGGAGAGGGAACGAGAGAACGGGATCATGCTGAGGCCCAAATGCTGAGCTGGCTGACTGCACAGACAAGCGCTGAAAACAGGAAGGAATAGCGTCGGAGAAACATACAGCACAGGAGGAGGCCATTCGGCCCGTCGTGCCTGTGCTGGCTCTTTGAAAGAGCCATCGTGCTCAGTCCCACACCCCCCGCTGTTTGTCTGTAACCCTGTGAGCTCCTCATCCTCAAGAACCCGTCCGACTCCCTCTGAAAATCATTGATGGAATCAGCTTCCACCACCTTCACAGGTCGAGCGTTCCCGATCCCCACAACTCTCCCAGTGAAAACATTTCTCCTCATCTCCCCTCGAGATCTCTCGCCAATGATTCTGAATCTGTGACCTCTGGTTATTGACCCACTCGCCAGAGGGAATCATTTTTCTCCGTCTACTCTATCAAAACCTCTCATCATCCTGTAAACCCCCCATTGGGTCATCTCTTCACCTTCTCTGTTCCAAGGAGAACAGTCCGAACTTCTCCAACCTCTCCCCATAACTGATGTCCCCCATCCCTGGTCACATCCTGGTAAACCTCCTCTGCACCCTTTCTAAAGGTCTTGACAACTCTAGTGAATACAGGCCTAGTCGACCCAATCTCTCCTCATATGACAGCCTTGAGGTTTGGAAAGGGCTGTTCTTAGCGCTGTTGATCGATTGGTGGATACATCCAGATCATAGAATCTAGAATGATGCAGCACAGGAGGAGGCCGTTCAGCCCATCGTGCCTGTGCTGGCTCTTTGAAAGAGCTCTCCAATTACATAGAAACATAGAAACATATATAGGGCCAGAAATTCGGCACTTGTCGGGTGAGTACGCGCTGTGTACTCACCCGTAAGGCCACCTGAAGTGACGGTTTCCTGCATGCACTGCGCATGCGCTGGAAACCGGAACTTCCGTTCCCCTGAAGGAAGGGGTTCAGAGGTCGAACGCGTGCGCGGGAGAGGCAGCGCGCACGCAGCGAACTTCGTTTTTTTTTCAGGTTTCTCCGGGAGGGTAAGTACGGAGAAGCTGCACTTTTAACAAGGAGGCGCAAGGCCTGTTTTTAACAAGATAAGTGGTTAATTAAGTACAATTTAAACATTTTTTCAACAGGTTTATCTTTTTTACATACTTTAAAGAAAGGTAAGTTTATTTTTAGCACCGTTAAAAAGTGTAATTAATTTTTTCGAAAATTTAAATTTCTGTTTAAAGTAGTTAATTTATGTAATTTATAGTTATTTTAAAAATGTGATGGTTTTTTAAAATTTATTTGAAGTTTAACTGTGGTTTTGGGGCCGATCTCTATTCATAGATTTGACAGGTCTTCCTGTCAAATCTATGAATGGAGATTCCCTGCTAGCATTGGCTCTCCATGGCCCACGTGATCCCAGGGGACGCTTCGAGCTAACTGCGCCCCTGGGATACGCAAGCACTGCGCGCCGGCAGCTGCAGGAGGCCCAGGAGCTGAAGTCCACGTGGGCCCGAAGCACAACG
The DNA here is from genome assembly GCA_030390025.1 of Squalus acanthias. Taxonomy (NCBI): domain Eukaryota; kingdom Metazoa; phylum Chordata; class Chondrichthyes; order Squaliformes; family Squalidae; genus Squalus; species Squalus acanthias. The sequence continues at coordinate 500,787 of JASTWF010000072.1, forward strand.
GCAGGCGCGGTAGTTAAGTACGCGCACGATCCTTGCACCCGCGGGAAGCCGGAGAGCCGAATTTCTGGCCCAATACAAAACTAGGAGCAGGAGTAGGCCATTCGGCCCTTCGAGCCTGCTCCGCCATTCAATATGATCATGGCTGATCCTCCATCTCAATACCATATTTCCGCTCTCTCCCCATACCCCTTGATGCCTTTTGTGTCTAGAAATCTATCTATCTCCTTCAAAAATATATTCAGTGACTTGGCCTCCACAGCCTTCTGTGGTAGAGAATTCCACAGGTTCACCACCCTCTGAGTGAAGAAATTTCTCCTCATCTCAGTCCTAAATGTCCTACCCCGTATCCTGAGACTGTGACCCCTCGTTCTAGACCCACCCCCAGCCAGGGGAAACATCCTCCCTGCATCCAGTCTGTCTAGCCCTGTCAGAATTTTATACGTTTCAATGAGATCCCCTCCCATTCTTCTAAACTCTAGTGAATACAGGCCTAGTCGACCCAATCTCTCCTCATACGACAGTCCTGCCATCCCAGGAATCAGTCTGGTCGAACCTTCGCTGCACTCCCTCTCTGGCAAGTATATCCTTTCTTAGGTAAGGAGACCAAAACTGCACACAGTACTCCAGGTGTGGTCTCACCAAAGCCCTGTGTAACTGTAGTAATGTGAGAAGTCGCACAACACCAGATAGGCACAGCATATATAGTCAGAGAACACTGCCAGATGATTACAGTTAATCTTTCTAACTGCCCTGATTAACTGTAATCATCTGGCAGTGTTCTCTGACTATATATGCTGTGCCTATATGCATCTCTTCATTTCACCTGACGAGGGAGCAGCGCTCCGAAAGCTTGTGAATTCAAATAAAGCTGTTGGACTATAACCTGGTGTTGTGCGACTTCTCACATTTGTCCACCCCAGTCCAACACCGGCATCTCCACATCATAACTGTAGTAAGACATCCTTGCTGCTGTACTCAAATCCTCAAATGCAAGTATATCCCTCCTTAAATTAGGAGAGCAAAACTGCCCGCAGCAAAGGTGAAAGGCGCTATAGAAACGTAAGCCTTTCTTCTTACTTGGACAAGCTCACTCAATACACAGCAGCATTCAAAGCTGGCTTTTTTTTCTTTGACCTGGGCGTCCGATTTCAAATGCTACTTGATCTGCAAGGCAAAGCTTCGTACACACACACACACACACACACGAAAGCATTGCCCTTTTCTCAATGCCTATTCTCTCACATATCCAAAGCATTAAATCCAAGGCCAGGGGGCGTAGATGTAATGGGATTCACCGGGAAAAACTCAAGCAGCCCATTAATTAAATTTCTGTGAAAAAGCTTGCGATAACATCATTTATCACCGCGGCAAAGAGCAACATCAAAGATCCAGGCAACGGGGGTAATGAAAAAGAAAGTGCGCGCGTTAAGCATCTATTTACCTGAAGGAATAAAATTTCTAATTTATACAGTCTAAACCTCATGCCCAGAGTGCTACTGGAGTTTTGTACAAATCCAGTTAGCGAGCTTATCCACTTCAAATACTGCATTTCCCCAGGCCTTTTGATAATAAATTGGCTATATTTAATGAACTTTTGCCGACACCTTTCCCGTGTTGGAACACTCGCTGAGGTGAACAGATCGAAATTCTACGTCTCGTTCCAACACTAACTAGTTCGGCCGCAGCTCGAGTACCGCGTGCAGTTCTGGTCACCACATTACAGGAAGGCTGTGATCGCACTGGAGAGGGTGCAGAGGAGATTTAAGAACATATAAGATCGTAAGGCGTAGGAGGAGGAGTCGGCCATTCGGCCCCTCGAGCCTGCTCCGCCATTCAATAAGATCATGGCAGAGCTGATCCTGGCCTCAACTCCACTTCCCTGCCCGCTCCCCATAACCCTCGACTCCCGTATCGTTCAAAAATCTATCTATCTCCACCTTAAATATATTCAATGACCCAGCCTCCACAGCTCTCTGGGGAAGAGAATTCCAAAGATTCACCTCCCTCTGAGAGAAGAAATTCTCCTCATTTCCGATTTAAAAGGGTGCCCCCTTATTCTGAAATTATACCCCCGCTAGTTCTAGATTCCCCCACGAGGGGAAACATCCTCTCTGCATCTACCCTGTCGAGCCCCTTCAGAATCTTATATGTTTCAATTAGATCCCCTCTCATTCTTCTAAACTCCAATGAGTATAGGCCCAACCTGCTCAACCTTTCTTCATAAGACAACCCCTTCATCTCTGGAATCAACCTCGTGAACCTTCTCTGAACTGCCTCCAATGCAAATATATCCTTCCTTAAATAAGGAGACCAAAACTGTATGCAGTACTCCAGGTGTGGTCTCACCAACGCCCTGTACAGTTGTAACAGGACTTCCCTGCTTTTATACTCCAACCCCCTTGCAATAAAGGCCAACATTCCATTTGCCTTCCTAATTACTTGCTGTACCTGCATGCCAACTTTTTGTGATTCATGCACAAGGACCCCCAGATCCCTCTGTACCGCAGCATTTTGTAATCTCTCCCCATTTAAATAATAATTTGCTTTTTTATTTTTCCGACCAAAGTGGATAACCTCGCATTTTACGAGATTTACGAGGATGTCGCCTGGGCTGGGGAATCTTAGCTATGAGGAAAGATTGGACAGGCTGGGGTTGTTTTCTTTGGAACAGAGGAGGCTGAGGGGAGATTTAATTGAGGTGTATAAAATTATGAGGGGCCCTGATAGAGTGGATAGGAAGGACTTATATCCCTTCGCACTATTTCGAAGAAGAGTAGGGGAGTTATCCCCGGTGTCCTGGGGCCAATATTTATCCCTCAATCAACATCACAAAAAAGCAAATGATCTGGTCATCATCACATTGCTGTTTGTGGGAGCTTGCTGTGCGCAAATTGGCTGCCGTGTTTCCCACATTACAACAGTGACCACACTTCAAAAAGTACTTCATTGGCTGTAAAGCGCTTTGGGACGTCCGGTGGTCGTGAAAGGCGCTATAGAAATGCAAGTCTTTCTTTCTTTCGCAGAGAGGTCACTAACCAGGCGGCAGAGATTTAAAGTAATTGGTGGAAGGATTAGAGGGGAGTTGAGGGTAACTTTTTTCACCCAGAGGGTGGTGGGGGTCTGGAACTCACTGCCTGAAAGGGTGGCAGAGGCAGAGACCCTCATTGCATTTCATGGAATCATAGAACGGTTACAGCATGGAAGGAGGCCATTCAGCCCGTCGAGCCCGTGCCGGCTCTCTGTAAGAGCACTTCAGCTAGTCCCACTCCCCCCGCCCTTTCTTGTAGCCCTGCAACATTTTTTCCTTTGGGAACTTATCCAATTCCCCTTTGAAAGCCACGATTGAATCTGCCTCCACCACCCTATCAGGCAGCGCATTCCAGATCCTAACCTCTCGCAGTGTCAAAAAGTGTTTCCTCATGTCGCCTTTGGTTCTTCTGCCAATCACCTCAAATCTGTGTCCTCTGCTTCTCGACCCTTCCGCCAATGGGAACAGTTTCTCTCTCTGTCTACTCTGTCTAGACCCCCTCATGATTTTGAACACCTCTATCAAATCTCCTCTCAACCTTCTCTGCTCTAAGGAGAACAACCCCACCTTCTCCAGTCTATCCGCGTAACTGAAGTCCCTCATCCAAGCAAAAAGTACTTGGATATGCACTTGAAGTGCCGTAACCTGCAAGGCTACGGACCAAGAGCTGGAAAGTGGGATTAGGCTGGAGAGCTCAGACAAGAATCTTGTCATTCATGTGGAAATGACTTATGAAATAATACTGGGTGGCCTGCTGGTGGCGCTGTCCAGGGAGAGTATAAATACTCGGGCATGGGCCCAGCTTGCTCAGGACATTCTTTAACAGGAACTAGTGAAGGACACAACTAGACCTTCATGTTGAAAAACAGTTGATTAAAGCTTTGTTCAATACTCAGACCAAGTGCCTAGTAGTTTTCTGACGTCAGCTCTTTGTCGACCGGCGCAGATACAATGGGCGACTCAATATTATCAGGCAAGGGAACACTTTTGCGGTGCCTTATACTTCTCGGGTTGTTTTTGGATTGTGTGCTGCAGTTGTCGCTCCCTCGAGTCCCACATGTGAATACAATCCACGGTGCAATGCCGGGCCCCAAAACAGGCCAGAAGGTCTCAGGATGTCTCGCCCCTGGCCAGTCGCATTATGCATAGTGGTTATGTCACTGGACGACTAATCCAGAGGCCTGGACTAATGATCAGTGAGTTCAACTCTCACCCCGGCAGCTGTGGGGAATTTCAATTCAGTTAATTAAATAAATCTGGAATAAAAAAAGCTAGTATCAGGCATGGTGAGCATGAAACTACCGAAGGAAATCTACTGTCCTTACCCGGTCTGGCCGATATGTGATTGTTTTCCTTAGAGCAGAGCAGGCTGAGGGGGGGACCTGATTGAGGTGTACAAAATTATGAGGGGCATAGATAGGGTAGATAGAAAGGAACTTTTCCGCTAAGTAGAGGGGTCAATAACCAGGGGGCATAGTTTCAGGTAAGGGGCAGAAGGTTTCAAGGGGATTTGAGGAAAAAATTTTTCACCCAGAGGGTGGTTGGAATCTGGAACTCACTGCCTGAAAGGGTGGTAGAGGCAGGAACCCTCACAACATTCAAGAAGCATTTAGATGAGCACTTGAAACGCCACAGCATACAAGGCTACGGACCAAGTGCTGGAAAATGGGATTAGAATAGAAACATAGAAACTAGGAGCAGGAGTAGGCCATTCGGCCCGTCGAGCCTGCTCCACCATTCAATACGATCATGGCTGATCATCCAAATCCAGTACCCTGTCCCTACTCTCTCACACAGAATCCCCATCGAGCCTGCACCGACACATATCCCACCCTGTCCCCGTAACCCCACATATTTAATTCTCCCTAACATATCCCATCCTATCCCCGTAACCCCACATATTTAATCCCCCCCTAACACTAAGGGTCAATTTATCATAGCCAAATCAACCTAACCCGCACATTTTTGGACTGTGGGAGGAAACCGGAGCACCCGGAGGAAACCCACGCAGACACGGGGAGAATGTGCAAACTCCACACAGTCACCCGAGGCCAGATTCGAACCCGGGTCCCTGGCGCTGTGAGGCACCAGTGCTAACCACTATGCCACCGTGTTGCCCACAATAGACAGGGCTTGATGGCCGGCGCGGACACGATGGTCCGAAGGGCCTCTTTCTGTGCTGTATAACTCTAGGACTCTATGACTCAATGACCCACAGCAATGTAGTTGACTCTGAACTGCCCTCTGAAATGGCCTGTAGCTGGCTGGCAGGGGCCAGGCGGTTCAGGTTGGGGTGGGTCAGGAGCAACAATGTCCTTCTTGTTAATTGTTCCCTGCGGTTCCGCGTTGCACTGAATGAGGGAGCATAGGGGGTCAATTGTGAGAATGATACCAGAACTGAGAGGTTCGCCTATCAGGAAAGAGAGACCAGGTTGGGGCTCGTTGATCTAGAAATGAGAAGGCTGAGGGGTGACCTGATCGAGGTCTTTATGATTACGAAAGGGGTTCGACAGGGTAGACGTAGAGAAGATGTTTCCACTTGTGGAGGGGAGGTCAGAACTAGGGGCCATCAATATAAGAGAGTCACCAATAAATCCAATAGGGAATTCAGGGGTGGGGAGTGGGACTAATTGGAGAGCTCTTTCAAAGAGCCGGCACAGGCACGATGGGCCGAATGGCCTCCTCCTGCACGGTTTCATGCTATTCAAGGGCACACCCAACGAAGCTAAGCTCAGAGGGCTGAGTGTGCATTCCAATTGTAGCGCACATCGGCCTGTTACCAAGAGCAGTGATGGAACATTAGTCAGGCTGTAGCCGGCTGGTGGTCGAGTGAACAAGCAACGGCCGGAATGAGCCCGAGCAGTGGCTCATTAGACCTGCGAAGCTTCCTATCCTAGCCCTCAATCCAGCGCTGTCTCCCTTGTCAGTCTATATAAACGCTCTGCCTTGTCAAGCATTGCTGCATCTGTCTGGCCCTCATTCTCCTAATGGGGACGATTTATACCGATGGAGACAATACACACTGGCAGTAACAAATGTGCCAAAGACAAATCCTTCAGTCCCTTAACCTCATCTTAATCCATCAGCCCGCCACCTCGGTGACTCCGTTATTCCTGCTTCTGCCTTTCATCAGAGTCTCCATTTTTCTCTCTCTGTCGCAGTTCCCCCTTTACGCGGTAGAGATGTGCTTCCGTTGGCGCCTTAGCCCGCGGCTGGCCGGGGCAGGCCACAAGCGCTGTCGGTTCGGATAGAGGACCCGGTTTGTCCCCGTCAATCCCGTGGGATTCCGCCCGCCCCCCCACCCTGCGGCTCGCTCCACCGCCTGCAGCCACGCTGACCCGTGTGTGCGTGAATAGTCGGCCGCAGACAGACGGAGCTGAGGGGCTGCGGACGGGCACAAGAAGCGAGGGCCAGGCGATGGCAGTGGGAGGGGTGGTGGGTGGAAGGTGACTCCCAGGTCGTAGGTTCCAGAGCTCTGAAGAAGTATGGACAAATCCGAGTGCTGGCCGAGTCAGAACAAATAGCGGTTGTAAAAAGTGCGGCGCTTCGAGGATTATCATCCTCGGTCTGGTGAGGTGCGTCTCACACACCCATAGAATCAGAGAAGTTTACAGCACAGAAAGAGGCCACTCGGCCCATCGTGTCCGTGCCGGCCGACAAAGAGCTCTCCAGCCTAATCCCACTTTCCAGCTCTTGGTCCGTAGCCCTGTAGATTACAAGTGCATATCCAAGTACTTTTTAAATGTGATGAGGGTTTCTGCCTCTCCCACCCTTTCAGGCAGTGAGTTCCAGACCCCCACCACCCTCTGGGTGAAAAAAGTTCCCCTCAACTCCCCTCTAATCCTTCCACCAATTACTTTAAATCTGTGCCCCCTGGTTATTGACCTCTCTGCTAAGGGGAATAGCCCCTTCCTATCCACTCTATCTAGGCCCCTCATAATTTTATACAAATCTCCCCTCAGCCTCCTCTGTTCCAAAGAAAATAACCCCAGCCTGTCTAATCTTTCCTCATAGCTAAAATTCTCCAGTCCAGGCAACATCCTCGTAAATCTCCTCTGCACCCTCTCTAGTGCAATCACATCCTTCCTGTAATGTGGTGACCAGAACTGCACGCAGTATTCTAGCTGGGGCCTAACTAGCGTTTTATACAGTTGAAGCATAACCCCCCTGCTCTTATATTCCAAGCCTCGGCTATGAGCGCATGCACACACACACTGGCATCCACATGCACGCACAGGAACCACGCACAGGAGATAGATGTACCTAAATATACATAAACACTTGACTGTGTGATTTACATACGCAGTCAAACTATGTTAGACCTCCACTGACGTGAGATGGGATTAAAAAAGAACTGGATGGATCAGTCTTGGTGGTTTCTCTGTATATTATACTACACTGGGTTATGACAGCACTGGGAGAACATTAATATCTGATCATAACCGTACGGGACTGTCTTGCAGGACTGCTTCTGATGAGGTTCCACCAACCTCAGCTCACTTTATCTTTGCACACACATTTCAGCGAAAGGAACAGTCTTATTAAGCAGGAACGCAGCCCCTTTAACCCTTGGAGTGTCGCTGCTGGCTTGCAAGCTCTACACACACACACTCGAACGTCGTTCTCCTCACCCCTCCTCGAAGACAAGCGGACCCCCTTGCTGCTCTAGGGTTGCCAGGATGCCTTGTCCCAGCGGCGGTTCCGAGGACAGATGGGTGTCTCGGCCGGCTATATAACCATGGGCGGGGGAAGGGGCACAAACCAAACCCATCCTGTCCTCGGCCAACAGTCCTGCCCGCACGCTCCAGCAGGCAGGGGTCGCTGGAGACGCAGGGTGACGCCCACCAAGCCCAAGGGGCAGCGAGGTGGGCTGGTGGCAAAAACGGGCACGCATTGGAAGCACCTCACGAGGACCGAGCTCAAAAGGTTGTTGAGATGTCCAAAGCCTGGTCCGTACAGCTGGGCTTGGACATCCAGAACATCAGGGCGTCTTGTATATCACCAGCTGTCTTGTGTAGGTCCCTAAAAGTATTTAGAACATAAGAACATAAGAAATAGGAGCAGGAGTAGGCCAATCGGCCCCTCGAGCCTGCTCCGCCATTCAATAAGATCATGGCTGATCTGATCCTAACCGCCAATCTACTATCTATCACAGAACCATCTCCTGCATCTAACAGAATTGCACACACGAAATAGGAGCAGAATCAGGCTACACAGTCCCTGGGCCCGCTCCACTACCCACAGGGCCATGACCGATCCGAACCTAGACTCATGTCCAAATTCCTGCCCGCTCCCCGTAACCCTTAATGCCCTTTACTTCTAGGAAACTGTCTATTTCTGTTTTAAATTTAATTAATGTTGTAGCTTCTACAGCTTTTTGTGGCAGCATATTCCATGGACCTACCACCCTCTGAGTGAAGTAGTTCCTCCTCATCTCAGTTTTGAAAGAGCAGCCCCTTATTCTAAGACTATGTCCCCTAGTTCTCGTCTCACCCGTCATCGGGAACATCCTCCCCGCATCCACCCGATCCAACCCCTTCACAATCTTATATGTTTCAATAAGATCGCCTCTCATTCTTCTGAACTCCAATGAGTAGAGTCCCAATCTGCCCAACCTCTCCTCATATGACCACCCCCTCATCCCCGGGATTAACCGAGTGAACCTTTTTTGCACTGCCTCGAGAGCAAGGATGTCTTTCCTTAAGTAAGGACACCAAAACTGTATGCAGTATTCCAGGTGCGGTCTCACCAATACCTTGTACAACTGAAGCAATACCTCCCTATTTTTATATTCTATCCCCCTAGCAATGAAAGCCAACATTCCATTTGCCTTCTTAATCACTTGCTGCACCTGCATACTAACCTTTTGAGTTTCGTGCACCAGGACCCCCAGATCCCTTTGCACTTCAGTACTCTCCAGTTTCTTGCCATTAAGATAATAAATTGCTCTAGGATTTTTCCTGCCAAAGTGCATCACCTCACACTTTCCAGTGTTGTATTCCATCTGCCAAATCTCTGCCCACTTACTTAGCCTGTCTATGTCCCCTTGCAGGTTTTTTATGTCCTCCTCACTCACTACTTTCCCTCCCATCTTTGTATCATCTGCAAATTTTGATATGTTACACTTGGTCCCTTCCTCCAAATCGTTAATATAGATTGTGAAGAGTTGGGGACCCAGCACTGACCCCTGTGGAACACCACTAGTTACTGATTGCCAGTCTGAGAATGAACCATTTATCCCAACTCTTTGCTTTCTGTTAGATAGCCAATCCTCTATCCATGCCAGAATATTACCCCCAATCCCGTGATTTTTTACCTTAAGCAATAATCTTTTGTGTGGCACCTTGTCAAATGCCTTTTGGAAGTCTAAATACACTACGTCCACTGGTTCCCCTTTATCCACTCTATATGTTACTTCCTCAAAGAACTCCAGCAAATTTGTCAAACATGACTTCCCCTTCGTAAAACCATGCTGACTTTGTCCTATTAAATTATGATTATCCAAATATTTACAGCACAGAAACAGGCCATTCGGCCCAACTGGTCCGTGCCGGTGTTTATGCTCCACTCGAGCCTCCTCCCACCCCTCTTCATCTCACCCTATCAGCATAACTTTCTATTCCCTTCTCTCTCATGTGTTTATCTAGCTTCCCCTTAAATGCTATTCGCCTCAACCACTCCCTGTGGTAGCGAGTTCCACATTCTCACCACTCTCTGGGTAAAGAAGTTTCTCCTGAATTCCTGATTGGATTTGTTAGTGACTATCTTACATTGATGGCCCCTAGTTCTGGTCTCCCCCACAAGTGGAAACATCTTCTCTACGTTGACCCTATCAAACCCTTCATAATCTTGAAGGTCTCTCTCAGGTCACCCCTCATAGAAGATTCTGAGGGGGATTGACAGGGTAGATGCTGAGAGGTTGTTTCCGCTGGCTGGAGAGTCTAGAACATACGAACATAGGAATTAGGAGCAGGAGTCGGCCACTCGGCCCCTCGAGCCTGCTCCGCCATTCAATAAGATCGTGGCTGATCCGATTACTCCACATTCCCGCTTACCCCCGATAACCTTTCACCCCCTTGCTTACCAAGAATCGATCTACCTCTGCCTTCAAAATATTCAAAGACTCTGCTTCCACCGCCCTCTGAGGAAGAGAGTTCCAAAGACTCACCACCCTCTGTGAGAAAACATTTCTCCTCATCTCCGTCTTAAATGGGCGACCCCTTATTTTTAAACAGTGACCCCTAGTTCGAGATTCTCCCACAAGAGGAAACATCCTCTCCACATCCACCCTGTCCAGACCCCTCAGGATCTTATATGTTTCAATCAAGTCACCTCTTATTCTTCTAAACTCCAGCGGATACAAGCCTAGCCTGTCCAACCTTTCCTCATAAGACAACCCGCCCATTCCAGGTATTAGTCTAGTAAACCACCTCTGAACTGCTTCCAACGCATTAACATCCTTCCTTAAATAAGGAGATCAATACTGTACACAGTACTCCAGATGTGGTCTCACCGATGCCCTGTATAACTGAAGCATAACCTCCCTACTTATGTATTCAATTCCCATCGCAATAAACGATAACATTCTATTAGCTTTCCTAATTACTTGCTGTACCTGCATACTAACCTTTTGCGATTCATGCACTAGGGGGCATAGTCTCAGGATAAGGGGTCGGACATTTAGGACTGAGATGAGGAGAAATTTCTTCACTCAGAGGGTGGTGAATCTTTGGAATTCTCTGCCCCAAAGGGCTGTGGATGATGAATCACTTATATTCCAGGTTGAGAGCGATAGATATTTGGACTCTAGGGGAATCAAAGAATATGGGGATCGGGCGGGAAAGTGGAGTTGAGGTAGAAGATCAGCCATGATCTTATTGAACGGCGGAGCAGACTCGAGGGGCCGTACGGCCGACTCCTGCTCCCAATTTTTGCGTTGTTCTGTTCCCAGTCTTCTCTTCTACCGTGCTGACGGTGGGGGTACAGCTGTCGAGGAAACTCTGGGGAACAACGGCTGGTGGGTGGCGTCACCGAGACCACCCGCTCATTATGCCCAGGCTCCCTGCCCGGTCTGAATGCTCCGCGGGCAGGTGGGCAGCCGATGGCGGAACTCTGCCTTGCCAGCGGGCGGAAACGCCCTCCATGCGCGGCATGGCACTTGTCCATGCAGGAGGGCAGCACTTCGCCCGCTCGTAGTGCGCCAGGCTGCTCACGGGCTCCTAGTATCTGCTGCCCGCTCATCAGGTGTTTGCCCAACAGGTGACTAGAAACATAGAAGATAGGAGCAGGAGTAGGCCATTCGGCCCCTCGAGCCTGCTCCGCCATTTAATGAGATCATGGCTGATCATCCAAACTCAGTACCCTGTCCCTGCTTTCTCCCCATATCCCTTGATCCCTTAGCCTTAAGAAATATATCTATCTCCTTCTTGAATATATTCAATAAATTGGCCTCAACTGCCTTCTGTGGTAGAGAATTCCACAGGTTCACCACTCTCTGGGTGAAGAAATTCCTCCTCATCTCTGTCCTAAATGGCTTACCCCTTATCCTTAGACTGTGACCCCTGGTTCTGGACTACCCCCCCGCCATCGGGAACATCCTTCCTGCATCTAGTCTGTCTAGTACTGTTAGAATTTTATAAGTTTCAATGAGATCCCCTCTCATTTTTCTAAACTCTAGCGAATACAGGCCTAGTCGACCCAATCTCTCCTCATCCGACAGTCCTGCCATCCCAGGAATCAGTCTGGCAAACCTTCGTTTTGGGAGGGAATTCCAGAGCTTAGGGCCCAGGCAGCTGAAGGCACGGCCGCCAATGGTGGAGCGATTAAAATCGGGGGGATGCGCAAGAGGCCAGAATTGGAGGAGCGCAGAGATCTCGGGGGAGGTTGTGGGGGCTGGAGGAGGTTACAGAGATAGGGAGGGGGGCGAGGACACGGAGGGATTTGAAAACGAGGATGAGAATTTTAAAATCGAGGCGTTGCCGGACCGGGAGCCAATGTAGGTCAGCGAGCACAGGGGGTGATGGGGTAGTTATATGGGTAGACGCAGCAGCCATTTCGAGCACAGCAAGGTCCCACAAGCAGCAGATGTGATGTTAGATAGTTAAGACTGTGTTTGGTGCTGTTGTTCGAGGGAGGAATGTTGGGCTGGACCCGAGGAGAACTCCCTTGCTCTTTTCCGAATCGCGCCACAGGAGGCACAAGATGAACGGGCCTACACGGCCTCTGTTTAATGTCGTACCTTCAGCGATTCAGTGCTGAAGTGAAACGTCAGCGTAGATCATAAGCCGAGCTCAGGAGAAGGACCTGAATTGACATTTCCCTGATTCAGAGGTGAGAAGGAGCCCCACTGGGCTAAGGCGGGCCTAATTTGCATGTTATGACAATGTGCGTGTCACTACGCTGTCAAGACATTGCACCTGACTCCCCCAGGTCCATGACTCATGGATCCTGGCACTCTGCTAATGACGCCAATGCCAGCTACGGGACTACCCGAGCTGCTTCAGACTTCACTGGAGATCACGGCCAAAAAATAGAACTTCTTTTCCAACTTCTCAATCACTGAAAGTTAACATGCAGGAACAGCAAGCAATTAGGAAAGCAAAGGGTATATCGGCCTTTATTACAAGAGGATTTGAGTGAAGGCGTCTTACTGCAATTATATATGATGTGGAGATGCCGGTGTTGGACTGGGGTGGCCAAATGTGAGAAGTCGCACAACACCAGGTTATAGTCCAACAGCTTTATTTGAAATCACAAGCTTTCAGAGCGCTGCTCCTTCATCAGGTGAGCCTGATTATATCGGGCCCTGGTGAGACCACACCTGGAGTATTGTGTACAGTTCTGGTCTCCTTACCGAAGGAAGGATATACTTGCCATAGAGGGAGTGCAACGAAGGTTCACCAGACTGATTCCTGGGATGGGGGGATTGTCCTATGAGGAGAGAATGAGTCGACTAGGCCTGTATTCTCTAGAGTTCAGAAGAATGAGAGGTGATCTCATTGAAACGTACAAAATTCTTACAGGGCTTGACAGGGTAGATGCAGGGAGGATGTTTCCCCTGGCTGGGGAGTCTAGAACCAGGGGTCACAGTCTCAGGATAAGGGGTCGGCCATTTAGGACTGAGATGAGGAGGAATTTCTTCACTCAGAGGGTGGTGAATCTGTGGAATTCTCTACCCCAGAGGGCTGTGGAGGCTCAGTCGTTGAGTATATTCAAGGCTGAGATCGATAGATTTTTGGACTCTAGGGGAATCAAGGGATATGGGGATAGTGCGGGAAAGTGGAGATGAGGTAGAAGATCAGCCATGATCTCATTGAATGGCTCAAGGGGCCGAATGGCCGACTCCTGCTCTTGTGTCTCATGCTGTTAAGTTCTTATTGTGCACAGTTTTGGTCTCCTTACCTAAGGAAGGTACTTGCCATAGAGGCGGTGCAACGAAGGTTCACCAGGCTGGTTCCTGGGATGGGGGGATCGCCCTACGGCCCCGTGGACCACTGGCCCCGTCGGAGAGGGTGGGTCGGGAGCTAGGTCGGAGCCAGGGGAGGGTTACATTTTTATAAGTTTCCTTGTGGGCCAGGAGGAGCAGGAGGACCTCCTACGACACACACAAAGAACCCTTGTACCTCCCCTAACAACAGCCCCTCCCCCACCCACCCCCCGAGTTTCCTCCCCTCCTCCGACTGCGACCGCCTCCCCAAGCGAGCTTGGCCCGTGCCCCACACCCCAGCAATATCTCAAAGACGTCCCAAAGCGATTTACAGCCACTGAGGTACATTTTTTCTTTTATTCATTTATGGGATGTGGGCGTCGCTGGCAGGGCCCAGCATTTATTGCCCATCCCTAGTTGCCCCTTGAGAAGGTGGTGGTGAGCCGCCTTCTTGAACCGCTGCAGTCCGTGTGGTGAAGGTGCTCCCACAGTGCTGTTAGGGAGGGAGTTCCAGGATTTTGACCCAGCGACGATGAAGGAACGGCTGATGTATTTCCAAGTCAGGATGGTGTGTGACTTGGAGGGGAACTTGGAGGTGGTGGTGTTCCCATGCGCCTGCTGCCCTTGTCCTTCTAGGTGGAAGAGGTCGCGGGTTTGGGAGGTGCTGCCGAAGAAGCCTTGGTGAGTTGCTGCAGTGCATCTTGTCGATGGTGCACACTGCAGACACGGTGCGCCGGTGGTGGAGGGAGTGAATGTTGAAGGTGGTGGATGGGGTGCCCATCAAGCGGGCTGCTTTGTCCTGGATGGTGTCGAGCTTCTTGAGTGTTGTTGGAGCTGCGCTCACCCGGGCAAGTGGAGAGTATTCCATCACACTCCTGACTTGTGCCTTGTAGATGGTGGAAAATCTTTGGGGAGTCAGGAGGTGAGACACTTTGAAGTGTGGTCACTGTTGTAATGTAGGAAACGTGGGGGCCAATTTGCGCACAGCAAGCTCCCACAAAACAGTAATGTTATAACGACCAGATGATCTGTTTTAGTGATGTTGGTTGAGGGATAAATATTGGCCCAGGACACCGGGGAGAACTCCCCTGCTCTTCTTCCAATAGTGATCTTCTACATCCACTCGAGAGAGCCTCTCATCCGAAAGACGGCACCTCTGACAGTGCAGCACTCCCTCAGCACTGCAGTGGGAGCGTCAGTCTGAGATAATGCGCTCAAGTCTCTGGAGTGGGACTCGAACACACAACCTTCAGACTCAGAGGCGAGCGAGAGAGAGTGTGCTACCCACCGACGCACGGCTGACACCCCAAAGGAAGAACGTTAGGGGGGGAAAAAAAGCCTCGAGTTTGGCTTCAAGTGGCCTAAAAAATGAATTGACACTGAACTCTGAACTCCACTGCCACTGCGAGCTCTTGCAATCCTGCGGAGCCCACAGAAAGAATTCAGTCTTGGCTCCTAATTTATACAATATGTAAAGTGAATGTCTCTTTTTCGCGTCCTCAGACATTTGCGCGGTTTTAATTTGTGCTATTTGGAATTCACAAAATCATCAGTTTCGAGCAGGCTGACTGACAGCAAAGCTCATATGTCAGAGCGCTGCTCAGGGCAGTCTGCACTCAAAGGTGCAGTTGGCTGCAATAGTTTCAGCACATCGCAGAAGCTGGCTCCTTGCTCGATTCTCAACAGCCAATTCTGTCGGTAATTAAGGTTCGAGAGTCTTTGGTATTCCGCTCAGAGACGGGCCGTACTGCAGCACACGGACAGCCACCTCTACAAGGAATCGGACGCTCACTACACTCTGACTGCATTCTTAAGATAATCCTGCCAAGATGAAGCATGACGATAAGAACATAAGACCATAAGAAACAGGAGCAGGAGTCGGCCATTCGGCCCCTCGAGCCTGCTCCGCCATTCAATAAGATCATGGCTTATCTGATCTTGGCCTCAACTCCACTCTCCCGCCCGCTCCCCATAACCCTTCACTCCCCTGTCGCTCAAATATCTGTCTATCTCCACCTTAAATATATTCAATGACCCAGCCTCCACAGCTCTCTGGGGTAGAGAATTCCAAAGATTCACCACCCTCTGAGAGAAGAAATTCCTCCTCATCTCCGTCTTAAAAGGGCGACCCCTTATTCTGAAACTATGCCCCCTAGTTCTAGATTCCCCCACGAGGGGAAACATCCTCTCTGCATCTACCCTGTCGAGCCCCCTCAGAATCTTATATGTTTCAAAAAGATCATCTCTCATTCTTCTAAACTCCAATGAGTATAGACCCAACCTGCTCAACCTTTCTTCATAAGACAACCCCTTCATCTCAGGAATTAACCTCGTGAACCTTCTGTCGGACTGTCGGAGCAGCGGTACTGAGGGAGCGCCGCACTGTCGGAGGGGCAGTACTGAGGGAGCGCCGCACTGTCGGAGGGGCAGTACTGAGGGATCGCCGCACTGTCGGTGGGGCAGTACTGAGGGAGCGCCGCACTGTCGGAGGGGCGGTACTGAGGGAGCGCCGCACTGTCGGAGGGGCGGTACTGAGGGAGCGCCGCACTGTCGGAGGGGCGGTACTGAAGGAGCGCCGCAATGTCGGAGGGGCAGTACTGAGGGAGTGCCGCACTGTCGGAGGGGCGGTACTGAGGGAGCGCCGCACTGTCGGAGGAGCAGTACTGAGGGAGCGCTGCACTATCGGAGGGGCAGTACTGAGGGAGCGCCGCACTGTCGGAGGGGTAGTACTGAGGGAGCGCCGCACTGTCGGAGGAGCAGTACTGAGTGCGCGCTGCAATGTCGGAGGGGCAGTACTGAGGGAGCGCCGTACTGTCGGAGGAGCAGTACTGAGGGAGCGCCGCACTGTCGGAGGGGTAGTACTGAGGGAGCGCCGCACTGTCGAAGGAGCAGTACTGAGTGAGCGCTGCAATGTCGGAGGGGCAGTACTGAGGGAGCGCCGTACTGTCGGAGGAGCAGTACTGAGGGAGCGCTGCACTATCGGAGGGGCAGTACTGAGGGAGCGCCGCACTGTCGGAGGGGTAGTACTGAGGGAACGCTGCACTATCGGAGGGGTAGTACTGAGGGAGCGCCGCACTGTCGGAGGAGCAGTACTGAGTGAGCGCTGCAATGTCGGAGGGGCAGTACTGAGGGAGCGCCGTACTGTCGGAGGAGCAGTACTGAGGGAGCGCCGCACTGTCGGAGGGGTAGTACTGAGGGAGCGCCGCACTGTCGGAGGAGCAGTACTGAGTGAGCGCTGCAATGTCGGAGGGGCAGTACTGAGGGAGCGCCGTACTGTCGGAGGAGCAGTACTGAGGGAGCGCTGCACTATCGGAGGGGCAGTACTGAGGGAGCGCCGCACTGTCGGAGGGGCGGTACTGAGGGAGCGCCGCACTGTCGGAGGGGCGGTACTGAAGGAGCGCCGCACTGTCGGAGGGGCAGTACTGAGGGAGTGCCGCACTGTCGGAGGGGCGGTACTGAGTGAGCGCCGCACTGTCGGAGGAGCAGTACTGAGGGAGCGCTGCACTATCGGAGGGGCAGTACTGAGGGAGCGCCGCACTGTCGGAGGGGTAGTACTGAGGGAGCGCCGCACTGTCGGAGGAGCAGTACTGAGTGAGCGCTGCAATGTCGGAGGGGCAGTACTGAGGGAGCGCCGTACTGTCGGAGGAGCAGTACTGAGGGAGCGCTGCACTATCGGAGGGGCAGTACTGAGGGAGCGCCGCACTGTCGAAGGGGTAGTACTGAGGGAACGCTGCACTATCGGAGGGGCATTACTGAGGGAGTGCCGCACTGTCGGAGGGGCAGTACTGAGGGAGCGCCGCACTGTCGGAGGAGCAGTACTGAGTGAGCGCTGCAATGTCGGAGGGGCAGTACTGAGGGAGTGCCGCACTGTCGGAGGGGCAGTACTGAGGGAGCGCCGCGCTGTCGGAGGGGCAGTACTGAGGGAGTGCCGCACTGTCGGAGGGGCAGTACTGAGGGAGCGCCGCACTGTCGGAGGGGCAGTATTGAGGGAGTGCTGCACTGTCGGAGGGGCAGTACTGAGGGAGCGCCGTACTGTCGGAGGAGCAGTACTGAGGGAGCGCTGCACTGTCGGTGGGGCAGTACTGAGGGAGCGCCACACTGTCGGAGGTGCCGTCTTTCAGACTGAATGTTGTCACTAAACTGAGGCCCCGTCTGCTCTCTCAGGTGGATGTCAAAGATCCCACAGCCACTATTTCGAAGAAAAGCAGGGGGAGTTCTCCCCGGTGTCCTGGGCCCAATATTTATCCCTCAACCAACATCACTAAAACAGATGATCTGGTCATTATCACATTGCTGTTTGTGGGAGCTTGCTGTGCGCAAATTAGCTGCTGCGTTTCCTACATTACAACAGTGACCACACTTCAAAAAGTACCTCATTGGCTGTAAAGCGCTTTGAGACGTCCTGAGGTGGTGAAAGGCGCTGGAGAAATGACATGGACTGGTTGGGCCGAATGGCCTGTTTCTGTGCAGTATATCCTATGTAAACGCAAGTCTTTCATTTTTATATGTGGAATCGCTATATGTGGATATAGAGGCACAGCCTGTACGCTGACATGCAGATATGTAGATATACACAGGGCACAAGCATACCCAGGACACAGACTTATTTTTAAATTGATGGCAATGTTTTTTTTACATTTATTCATGGGATGTGGGCGTCGCTGGCAAGGCCCAGCATTTATTGCCCATCCCTAGTTGCCCCTTGAGAAGGTGGTGGTGAGCCGCCTTCTTGAACCGCTGCAGTCCGTGTGGTGAAGGTGCTCCCACAGTGCTGTTAGGGAGGGAGTTCCAGGATTTTGACCCAGCGACGATGAAGGAACGGCCGATATATTTCCAAGTCAGGATGGTGCGTGACTGGGAGGGGAACTTGGAGGTGGTGGTGTTCCCGTGCACCTGCTGCCCTTGTCCTTCTAGCTGGTAGAGGTCGCGGGTTTGGGAGGTGCTGCCGAAGAAGCCTTGGCGAGTTGCTGCAGTGCATCTTGTAGATGGTACACACTGCAGCCACGGTGCACCGGTGGTGGAGGGGGTGAATGTTTAAGATAGAACACAATATCAGCAGGGTTGAAAAGCGTGGGAGAGAAGATGAGATAGGTTTGGACGTATTGATTATTTTATTCCACGATGAGGTTCTAAAAGTCTCTCGATTGTCGCAGAAGGGCAGATTGTGTGTGGGTGGGGTTTGGGGGCGGTGAAGAGTGCCACAGTTTTGAGGTCCACAAAAATGAGCAAGAACGGACTGAAGAACCCTAGGACTGTACTGAGATTCTCTTCAACAGGGCACTGCACTGGATCCATCTTTTGGCCCCAGATTTGGTCGAACGGTGTCGCTGTGTTCTTTGGTTTAAGGAGCGTTGATGAGTCTTCTTTCCAACAGTGAAGATGTCCCAAGGCGCTTCACAGGAGCGTAATCAAACAAAATTTCACACCGAGCCACATAAGGAGATATTGGGCCAAAAATTCGGCCCTTGCCGGTGAGTACGCTCTGTGTACTCACCCGTAAGGCCTCCTGAAGTGCCGGTTTCCTGCATGCACTGCGCATGCGCGGGAAACCTGAACTTCCGGTCTGGTGAAGGGGGCGGTTCAGACGTGAACCGCGTGAGCGGGAGAGGCTGCGCGCACGCAGCGAACTTCGTTTCTTTTTCAGGTTTCTACGGGAGGGTAAATATGGAAGAACCTGCGCTTTTAAAAAGGAGGCGCAGGACCCGTTTTCAACAAGGTAAGTGGTTAATTAATTATAATTTTAAATTTTTTTCAACAGGTTTATCTTTTTTAGATACTTTAAAGAAAGGTAAGTTTATTTTTAGCACTGTTAAAAAGTGTTTTAATTTTTTCAAAAATTTACATTTTTGTTTAAAGTTGTTAATTTATTTAACTTATAGTTATTTTATAAATGTGATGGTTTTTTTTAAATTTATTTGAAGTTTAGCTGTTCTTTTGGGGCCGATTTCAATTCATAGATTTGACAGGTCTTCCTGTCAAATCTATGAATGAAAGATGGTCTGCTGCCATTGGCTCTCCATGGCCCACGTGATCCCAGGGGACGCATCGCACTAACTGCGCCCCTGGGACACGCAAGCACTGCGCGCCGGCAGCTGCAGGAGGTCCAGGAACAGAAGTTCCCGTGGGCCCAGAGGTCAACGGCAGGCGCGGTAGGTAAGTGCGCGCGCGATCCTGACCCCCGCGGCAAGCCGGAGAGGCGAATTTCAGGGGCATTAGAGACAGGTGACCAAAAGCTTGGTCAAAGAGGTCGGTTTTAAGGAGTGTCTTAAAGGAGGAGAGAGAGGCGGAGAGGTTTAGGGAGGGAATTCCAGAGCTGAGGGCCCCAGGCAGCTGAAGGCACGGCCGCCAATGGTGGAGCGATGGAAATCGGGGGATGCTCAAGAGGCCAGAATTGGAGGAGCGCAGAGATCTGGGAGGGTTGTGGGGCTGGAGGAGGTTACAGAGATAGGGAGGGCGGGGGTGGGGGGGGGGCGAGGAAGATTGACACGAGAGGGAGAGAGGCTGCAGGATGGGCAGGATGCGGGAGGAATCGTCTGTCAGACCATGAGCTTTGCCTAGTGTGCTGTTCAGGAATACATCACAGATGAGTCGCCAGCTATGGGAATGGTAATCACGCCTTGATCGGTGTGGGGATTCATTGAGAATCGAGGGCTGTGTTGACTTGCACACAAGGCTGCACTCAGGAGATATACGCAGCAGAACCATGTTTCCAATAGACTAATATGTCCAATAAACATCTCTATCCAGCATAAATGATAAGCTCGTCTATGCAGTGTCACTTATCCTGCGCCTCCATTACCTCAGGAACAGATTTATCCAGCTACATTGCCCCCTCCATTGCCTTTCACACTTACCCAATTCCTCTCCACAATCTGCTCAAGGATTCAAGGGACTACCCACAACAGATCTGCTCCACTGATGAGCTGTACTCCATCTCTCTCCGAGGAACTTTAAGCCGCAGTCGGAAATCTCCTACTTATAATTCGACAATACTTTCGGCTGCCAGTTGGTTCGGTGCCCAGACGGTGTGCCAAATCTGAGACTGTTTCCTCCCTCTTCTCTGCCCTGTGCCTACCCTCTCCCTTCCGCCTCCTTCCGGCTGCCCAGAAGCCCTGCCCTGACCAGACCCTGCCCTGCCCCGACCGACACTGTGGGCAGAATTTTCACTGACCCGTGGAGGCGGGTTTGGAGGCTTGCGGGGTGGGAAAATAGCAGATTCGGGGGTCCCGAACCCATCCCGCCCCCAACCCGCCTCCATGCCAGTTTCCCAGGAGGCGGGTACCCGACCTGTGCTGGGACCCGCCTCCCCGAGGCGGGAAGGGGATTACTGCCAATAAACTGCCTGAAGTGTGGGCTTCCCGACAGGTCCGAACCACGCCGATTTAGCGAGGCGGACCGTCGGTCTGGAGGGCTTGGAGGGGTCGAGATGTCCGGTGTGCAGGTGAGTGATGGGTGCATGAGTGCAGAGGTAAGTGTGTTTGGTGTGTGTAAAGTGTTTCAAGAACTTGTACTTACCTTAACTTTGTCCTGCAGGCTAAGGTGTCGGGAGTCCCTCACATCCACGGCACAGAAAGCAGAATGGCCGCGGAGCTGTCAAAAGCTGCAGCCTCTGCTTTCTGTGCTGGATTGATGTCTAACTGAGTCTAAGTACAGGGACTCACGTTAGAAATCATATTGTCAGTGTTTGACAGCTTCACAGAGCTGTCGAACGCTGAAATTTCATCTGTCAAAAGCTCTTGACAGATGAAATTTCAATGGCTGACGTCACCTGTATCCAAGGGACCCTTGATTGGCCTGCTAAGCCCGCTGGGTGGGCTTAACAAGGTCAATCAAGGGAAAATACAGTGGGTTGGCCACAAGTCGATGGAGGCGGGACTACAGCCCAAAAAGTGAGAGTCCCGCCTCCATCACGTCCCCATTGACAAAATCCAGCCCTGTGGCTCAAGGCCAACGGCGACCGATCGGCAGAGCAAGAAAGACCTGCATTTATATAGCGCCTTTCACAACCACCGGACATCTCAAAGCGCTTTACAGCCAATGAAGTACTTTTTGAAGTGTAGTCACTTGTAATGTAGGAAACGCGGCAGCCAATTTGCGCACAGCAAGCTCCCACAAACAGCAATGTGATAATGATCTGACTACCTGTTTTTAGTGATGTTGGTTGAGGGATAAATATTGGCCCCAGGACACCGGGGAGAACTCCCCCCTGCTCTTCTTCCAATAGTGGCCGTGGGATCTTTTACGTCCACCTGAGAGGGCAGACGGGGCCTCGGTTTAACGTCTCATCCGAAAGGCGGCACCTCCGACAGTGCGGCGCTCCCTCAGTACTGTCCCTCCGACAGTGCGGCGCTCCCTCAGTACTGCCCCTCCGACACTGCGGCGCTCCCTCAGTACTGCCCCTCCGACAGTGCGGCGCTCCCTCAGTACTGCCCCTCCGACAGTGCGGCGCTCCCTCAGTACCGCCCCTCCGACAGCGCGGCGCTCCCTCAGTACTGCCTCTCCGACAGTGCGGCGCTCCCTCAGTACTGCCTCTCCGACAGTGCGGCTCTCCCTCAGTACTGCCCCTCCCACAGTGCGGTGTTCCCTCAGTACTGGCACTGGGAGTGTCAGCCTAGCTTTATGTGCTCAAGTCTCCGGAGTGGGACTCGAACCCACAACCTTCTGTCGAGTGTGCTACCCACTGAGCCACAGCTGACACACAGAGCGAGATCAAGGGCAGAAAACATGAGTAGGAAAAAGAGGTCTGGGTCACACTTCAATACAAGCCTCCAAATGAAGCCTCACTTCAAGCCTGTTGGGATCTCTATGGTCTCAATCCAGAAAGCAGAAGGCTAGCTCGAGCACCGAAGTACGGGATTATTTGACCTCTCTAATATTCAACATTGAATAATCACGTTCACTTTTAACGCTGCTCAAAACGATACGATTTATTATTTATATTCTCATTAGACGATGTCTATTAAACATTGTCCAATTATAATATATTATGAATAGGGCACTAACAAGTATTAAGTCATAATCCATTATTGGACTCTTTCGCAATGTCATTAAGTGCCTGGTCTTGTATCCTCAACTTCTTTTTTGTAAATTTTAGGATCCTGAAGGTGAAACAAGAAGTTCTTTCCATTTCAGGTAGCCAGCACTCCCCGATTAGGTACAGCACGGGTTAGATACAGAGTAAAGTTCCCTCTACACTGTCCCATCAAACACTCCCAGGGCAGGTACAGCACGGGTTAGATACAGAGTAAAGCTCCCTCTACACTGTCCCATCAAACACTCCCAGGGCAGGTACAGCACGGGTTAGATACAGAGTAAAGCTCCCTCTACACTGTCCCATCAAACACTCCCAGGGCAGGTACAGCACAGGTTAGATACAGAGTAAAGCTCCCTCTACACTATCCTATCAAACAATCCCAGGGCAGGGACAGCACGGGTTAGATACAGAGTAAAGCTCCCTCTACACTGTCTCACCAAACACACCCAGGGCAGGTACAGCACGGGTTAGATACAGAGTAAAGCTACCTCTACACTGTCCCATCAAACACTCTCAGGGCAGGTACAGCACGGGTTAGATACAGAGCAAAGCTCCCTCTGCACTGTCCCATCAAACACTCCCAGGGCAGGTACAGCACGGGTTAGATACAGAGTAAAGCTCCCTCTACACTGTCTCATCAAACACACCCAGGGCAGGTACAGCACTGGTTAGATACAGAGTAAAGCTCCCTCACACTGCCCCCATCAAACACTCCCAGGGCAGGTACAGCACGGGTTAGATACAGAGTAAAGCTCCCTCTACACTGTCCCCATCAAACACTCCCAGGGCAGGTACAGCACGGGTTAGATACAGAGTAAAGCTCCCTCTACACTGTCCCATCAAACACTCCCAGGGCAGGTACAGCACGGGTTAGATACAGAGTAAAGCTCCCTCTACACTGTCCCATCAAACACTCCCAGGGCAGGTACAGCACAGGTTAGATACAGAGTAAAGCTCCCTCTACACTATCCTATCAAACAATCCCAGGGCAGGGACAGCACCGGTTAGATACAGAGTAAAGCTCCCTCTACACTGTCTCATCAAACACACCCAGGGCAGGTACAGCACAGGTTAGATACAGAGTAAAGCTACCTCTACACTGTCCCATCAAACACTCTCAGGGCAGGTAATGCACGGGTTAGATACAGAGCAAAGCTCCCTCTGCACTGTCCCATCAAACACTCCCAGGGCAGGTACAGCACGGGTTAGATACAGAGTAAAGCTCTCTCTAAACTGTCCTATCAAACACTCCCAGGGCAGGTACAGCACGGGTTAGATACAGAGTAAAGCTCCCTCTACACTGTCTCATCAAACACACCCAGGGCAGGTACAGCACTGGTTAGATACAGAGTAAAGCTCCCTCACACTGCCCCCATCAAACACTCCCAGGGCAGGTACAGCACGGGTTAGATACAGAGTTAAGCTCCCTCTACACTGTCCCCATCAAACACTCCCAGGGCAGGTACAGCACGGGTTAGATACAGAGTAAAGCTCCCTCTACACTGTCTCATCAAACACACCCAGGGCAGGTACAGCACTGGTTAGATACAGAGTAAAGCTCCCTCACACTGCCCCCATCAAACACTCCCAGGGCAGGTACAGCACGGGTTAGATACAGAGTAAAGCTCCCTCTACACTGTCCCCATCAAACACTCCCAGGGCAGGTACAGCACGGGTTAGATACAGAGTAAAGCTCCCTCTACACTGTCCCGTCAAACACTCCCAGGGCAGGTACAGCACAGGTTAGATACAGAGTAAAGCTCCCTCTACACTGTCCCGTCAAACACTCCCAGTGCAGATACAGCACGGGTTAGATACAGAGTAAAGCTCCCTCTACACTGTCCCATCAAACACTCCCAGGCCAGTTACAGCACGGGTTAGATACAGAGTAAAGCTCCCTCTACACTCTCCCCATCAAGCACTCCCAGGGCAGGTACAGCACGGGGTTAGATACAGAGTAAAGCTCCCTCTACACTGTCCCATCAAACACTCCCAGGCCAGGTACAGCACGGGTTAGATACAGAGTAAAGCTCCCTTTACATTGTCCCGTGAAACACTCCCAGGGCAGATACGGCACGAGTTAGATACAGAGTAAAGCTCCCTCCACACTGTCCCCATCAAACACTCCCAGGGCAGGAACAGCACGGGTTAGATACAGAGCAATGCTCCCTCTTTAACTGTCCCGTCAAATACTCCCAGGGCAGGTACAGCACAGGTTAGATACAGAGTGTGGCGCTCCCTCAGTACTGCCCGTCCGACAGTGCGGCGCTCCCTCAGTACTGCCCGTCCGACAGTGCGGCGCTCCCTCAGTACCGCCCGTCCGACAGTGCGCCGCTCCCTCAGTACCGCCCCTCCGACAGTGCGGCGCTCCCTCAGTACCGCCCCTCTGACAGTGCGGCACTCCCTCAGTACTGCCCCTCCGACAGTGCGGCGCTCCTTCAGTACTGCCCCTCCGACAGTGCGGCGCTCCTTCAGTACTGCCCCTCCGACAGTGCGGCGCTCCCTCAGTACTGTCCCTCTGACAGTGCGGCGCCCCCTCAGTACCGCCCCTCCGACAGTGCGGCGCCCCCTCAGTACTGCCCTGGTGTGTCGGCCTGGATCATGGGCTCAAGTCTCTGGAGTGGGACTCGAACCCACGACCTACTGACTCAGAGGGACGTGGAGAGCGAGAAACCGACTGAACCATGGCTGACACATCGCTTATAAAAATGCAATCAGAATGTAAACAGATGTAAAGTTATAAAGCAAATCAGCAGGGAGGAGAAAGGCGGGAAGGAATGCAACAGGAGATGAAATAGGAACAGCAGGAATGGAATATTGGAGCGAGTATCCTTCAGGGAGTTGGATTTTTATTCTCGGCACTATTTCTGGGCCTACCTCGTTTCAGAACACAATTTCCCCTAGAATTTGGAGTAACCTGCTCCTCGCCACTAAGGAACGCTTTGAAGTTTCGGTTTGCCTCCCTCCCTGCTCCTGTACATGCCGGCTTGTTACTGGGGTCATTTCCACCCCCGTAACATCGCCCATCTCCGCCCCTGCCTCAGCTCATCCGCTGCTGAAACCCTCATCCGTGCCTTTGTTACCTCAGACTCGACTATTCCAACGCTCTCCTGGCCGGCCTCCCACATTCCACCCTACGTAAACTTGAGCTCATCCAAAACTCTGCTGCCCCCGTGTCCTAACTCGCACCGAGTCCCGTTCCCCCATCTCCCCTGTGCTCGCTGACCTACATTGGCTCCTAGTTAAGCAACACCTCGATTTCAAAATTCTCATCCTTGTTTTCAAATCCCTCCATGGCCCTCGCCCCTCCCTATCTCTGTAATCTCCTCCATCCCCACAACCCCCCGAGATCTCTGCGCTCCTCCATTTCCGGCCTCTTGAGCATCCCGCGATTTTAATCGCTCCACCATTGGCGGCCGTGCCTTCAGCTGCCTGGGGCCCTAAGCTCTGGAATTCCCACCCTAAACCTCTCCGCCTCTCTCTCCTCCTTTAAGACGCTCCTTAAAACCGACCTCCTTGACCAAGCTTTTGGTCACCTGTCCTAATATCTCCTTATGTGGCTCGGTGTCGAATTTTGTTTGATAATCACTCCTGTGAAGCACCTTGGGACATTTTACTACGTTAAAGACGTTATATAAATACAAGACCTGGATGACATTCAGGCTTGGGCTGATAAGTGGCAAGAAACATTCGCTCCACACAAGTGCCAGGCAATGACTATCTCCTCACAACTGAGCGTCTAACCACTGCCCCTTGACATTCAACGCATAACCATGTGGCAACAAGAGCAGGTCAGAGGCTGGGTATTCTGCGGCGAGTGTCTCACCTCCTGACTCCCCAAAGCCTTTCCACCATCTACAAGGCACCAGTCAGGAGTGTGCTGGAATACTCTCCACTTGCCTGGGTGAGTGCAGCTCCAACAACACTCAAGAAGCTCGACACCATCCAGGACAAAGCTGCCTGCTTGATTGGCACCCCATCCACCACCTTAAACATTCACTCCCTCCACCACCGGCGCACCGTGGCTGCAGTGTGTACCATCTACAAGATGCACTGCAGCAACTCGCCAAGGCTTCTTCGGCAGCACCTCCCAAACCCGTGACCTCCACCACCTAGAAGGACAAGGGCAGCAGGCGCAGGGGAACACCACCACCTCCAAGTTCCCCTCCAAGTCACACACCATCCTGACTTGCAAATATATCGGTCGATCCTTCATCGTCGCTGGGTCAAAATCCTGGAACTCCCTCCCTAACAGCGCTGTGGGAGCACCTTCACCACACGGACTGCAGCGGTTCAAGAAGGCGGCTCACCACCACCTTCTCAAGGGGCAACTAGGGATGGGCAATAAACGCTGGGCCTTGTCAGCGACACCCACATCCCAGGAACGAATAAAAAAAAATACAAGTTGTTGTTGTTACTGTTGGGGTTTGGTTCCACGGGAAGCAGCTGTTTTCTGTTTCCTCGTCCAGGTTGTCCACCTTCAGGTGTATTAAGGGATTAAGGGATATGGAGCAAGGTGGAGTTAGGTCGCAGATCAGCCATGATCTCATTGAATGGCGCAACAGGCTCAAGGGGCTGAATGGCCTCCTCCTGTTCCTATAGTAACAGGCTGGAGGGGCTGAATTGCCTCCTCCTGTTCCTAATGTAACAGGCTCGAGGGGCTGAATGGCCTCCTCCTGTTCCCCTGTTCCCAAGTTCCTGTGTCAGTAAACTATTCAGACATGGGGTGAGGTGCGGAGGGGAGTTGGGGAACAGCCAACATCACCACCACCCAATGCACTGGAGCTATACAGATGTAAATCTTTCTTTAATGGTAAACCTCTGAGGTGTCAGCCGTGGCTCAGTGGGTAGCACCCTCGCCTCTCACTCAGAAGGTCGTGGGTTCAAGTCCAACTCCAGAGAATTGAGCACAAAAATCTATGCTGACACTCCCAGTGCCAGTACCGAGGGTGCGCCACACTGTCGGAGGGGCGGTACTGAGGGAGCGCCGCACTGTCAGAGGGGCAGTACTGAGGAAGCGCCGCACTGTCGGAGGGGCGGTACTGAGGGAGCGCCGCACTGTCGGAGGGGCAGTACTGAGGGAGCGCCGCACTGTCGGAGGGGCGGTACTGAGGGAGCGCCGCACTGTCGGAGGGGCAGTACTGAGGGAGCGCCGCACTGTCGGAGGGGCGGTACCGAGGGTGCGCCACACTGTCGGAGGGGCGGTACTGAGGGAGCGCCGCACTGTCGGAGGGGCGGTACGGAGGGAGCGCCGCACTGTCGGAGGGGCAGTACTGAGAGAGCGCAGCACTGTCAGAGGGGCAGTACTGAGGAAGCGCCGCACTGTCGGAGGGGCGGTACTGAGGGAGCGCCGCACTGTCGGAGGGGCAGTACTGAGGGAGCGCCGCACTGTCGGAGGGGCGGTACTGAGTGAGCACCGCACTGTCGGAGGGGCAGTACTGAGGGAGCGCCGCACTGTCGGAGGGGCAGTACTGAGGGAGCGCCGCACTGTCGGAGGGGCAGTACTGAGGAAGCGCTGCACTGTCGGAGGGGCGGTACTGAGGGAGCGCCGCACTGTCGGAGGGGCAGTACTGAGGAAGCGCCGCACTGTCGGAGGGGCAGTACTGAGGGAGCGCCGCACTGTCGGAGGGGCAGTACTGAGGGAGCGCCGCACTGTCGGAGGGGCAGTACTGAGGGAGCGCCGCACTGTCGGAGGGGCGGTACTGAGGGAGCGCCGCACTGTCGGAGGGGCGGTACTGAGGGAGCGCCGCACTGTCGGAGGGGCGGTACTGAGGGAGCGCCGCACTGTCGGAGGGGCAGTACTGAGGGAGCGCCGCACTGTCGGAGGGGCAGTACTGAGGGAGCGCTGTCTGTGGGGTGTTGTTGCCATGTTTATCGATGTAACAACAATTCCTGCCCTCCAAAGGCAATTCAGCGAGTAAAGTTAATAAGGCCATAAATAAGCAAACAAAGCACTGTGCTTCATTTCTAGAGGTATCGAATTGAAATTGAGTTATGTCAAACTCGAATGGAACCTTGGTTAGACCACGCTTGGAGCACTGTGAGCAGTCCTGGTCTCTATTATAAAAAAGATATCGAGGTGCAAAACACATTCACAAGGATGATCCCAGATCTGAAGAGGTTCTAACTATCAGGAAAGATTGAACAGGCTGGGGCTCTTTTCTCTAGAAAAGAGAAGGCTGAGGGGAGACCTGATCGAGGTCTTTAAGATCATGAAGGGGTTCGATAGGGTAGACGTAGAGAGGATGTTTCCACTTGTGGGGGAGACCAGAACTAGGGGCCATCAATATAAGATAGTCGCTGATAAATCCAATAGGGAATTCAGGAGAAACTCCTTTACCCAGAGAGTGGTGAGAATGTGGAACTCGCTACCACAGGGAGTGGTTGAGGCGAATAGTATCGATGCATTTAAGGGGAGGCTGGATAAACACATGAGGGAGAAGGGAATAGAAGGATATGTTGATGGGGTGAGATGAAGAGGGGTGGGAGGAGGCTGGTGTGGAGCAGAAACACCGGCACGGACCAGTTGGCCCCAATGGCCTCTTTCTGTGCTGTAAACACTGTGTGATCCTATGTGAAGTGCCCTGAGATGTTGAGGAGGTTACATTCCGCAAGAGGTGTCCTCAAGAGTGCAAACAACGCACCGTGAGATACCTCCACCCTCGGTCGGGGCTCCAGAAGTGCGGCCGCTTTGGCCGAGGAGGAACACGCATACACCCCCTCTCAGCTGCACCACCTACAGCGCTCTGACAGCTTTTCAATGACCCTCCCATTTATCCTGGTAACCAGGCATCTCCTGCACCATGTGGGCGGATTAACTCCCTCTGGTCGGGCACTGATTAACTTGTCTATCTGAAATGCCTTCACGCACTATTTTAATGCACTCATTAGCTGGTTTAATTCAAGGGATTTGATGCAAACAGGTGCTAACGATAACAAGGTGCATTTACCTAGCGCCTTGAACGAGGTAAGACGTCCCAAGGCGCTTTGCAGGCGCGGTGTCGGGCAAAATTTGATATCCTGAGGTCATGAAACACTCTACAGAAACGCAAGCTCCATCGCGACAGAAGAGACTCGCGTTTCTCCAGCGCCTATTCACCACCTCAGGACGTCCCAAAGCGCGTTACACCCAATGAAGTACTTTTTTTGAAGTGTGGTCACTGTTGTAATGTGGGAAACGCGGCAGCCAATTTGCGCACAGCAAGCTCCCACAAACAGCGACATGATATTGACCAGATCATCTGTTTTTTATATCAGCAATTTTGATTGAGAAATTGGCCCAGGAAACTGGGGAGAACTCCCCTGCTCTTCTTCAAAGAAGCAGAGCCATGGGATCTTTTACATCCACCTGAGAGAGCAGACGGGGCCTCGGTTTAACGTCTCATCCGAAAGACGGCCCCTCCGACAGTGCGGCGCTCCCTCAGTACTGCCCCTCCGACAGTGCGGCGCTCCCTCAGTACTGCCCCTCCGACAGTGCGGCGCTCCCTCAGTACTGCCCCTCCGACAGTGCGGCACTCCCTCAGTACTGCCCCTCCGACAGTGCGGCGCTCCCTCAGTACTGCCCCTCCGACAGTGCGGCACTCCCTTAGTACCGCCCCTCCGACAGTGCGGCGCTCCCTCAGCACTCCCCCTCCGACAGTGCGGCGCTCCCTCAGTACCGCCCCTCCGACAGTGCTGCGCTCCCTCAGTACCGCCCCTCCGACAGTGCGGCGCTCCCTCAGTACTGCCCCTCCGACAGTGCGGCGCTCCCTCAGTACTGCCCCTCCGACAGTGCGGCGCTCCCTCAGTACTGCCCCTCCGACAGTGCGGCGCTCCCTCAGTACTGCCCCTCCGACAGTGCGGCGCTCCCTCAGTACCGCCCCTCCGACAGTGCTGCGCTCCCTCAGTACCGCCCCTCCGACAGTGCGGCGCTCCCTCAGAATCTTTCAATGTTTCAATGAGATCACCTCTCGTTCTTCTAACCTCCAGAGATTATGGGCCCAATCTACTCAACCTCTCCTGGTAGGAAAGGTTCTGTCTTTTTCGTTCTTCAATGGCGGTTCCCCCACACCGCCCCCCCACCCTCCCCCACCCCCCACCATCCGATTCTGGGCTCGGTTGAGCATTGCCAGCTTATCCTGTGATATAGGTGGCACAGTGCCAGGTCAAATTTACTCCAGCTTTTGTCTACAATTGCTGCCTATTATTCATAATAAACCGCTAAATGAAAATTCTGCAGCAGCACATAATCCTGAATAATTGGCCACTATGAAAATGGGATAAATGTATGAGGAGAAAGGAGCCTCTATTAGTCAGATAGTCCCGATTTCCACATAGCCCCAAATGGTCTCTCGGCATTTAGGGGGAAAAAAAGAGACACTTCGATCAACAGTGAAGATTAAAAGACTCTCGCAAACGGCCTTGAGGTGAAACAGAGTTAGCCTAATCTACAAATCACTGGCTGGTATCGTTTGAGCAACGTTCCAATTAATCCTAGAATTCAGCCTCAGTGCTGAGAAACTGAGCGCATTCTTCCCAGTAATGCAAGGCAGGGGATAAAAAAAATCTAACGGGCGTGTGATTAATGTTTCGACATTGCAGCCTTCTGAAGAGGCCATTAGGCAGAGAAGCCAGACTTGGAATGGCCTCCTGTGCCAGCGTACACTTGCCAGCAGTAAGAATTCAATTTCGAGTGCAAGGGGGAAGAGGGCGGGAGGGAGGGAGAGGCAGGCTCCTTGTTTTACGAGGATTCGAAACGGGTTCAGGCTAGGATAAGAAATAGGAGCAGGAGTCGGCCATTCGGCCCCTCGAGCCTGCTCTGCCATTCAATAAGATCATGGCTGATCATCGACCTCAACTCCACTTTCCCGCCCGATCCCCATATCCCTTGATTCCCCGAGAGTCCAAAAATCTATCGATCTCAGCCTTGAATATACTCAACGACTGAGCCTCCACAGCCCTCTGGGGTAGAGAATTCCAAAGATTCACCACCCTCTGAGTGAAGAAATTCCTCCTCATCTCAGTCCTAAATGGCCGACCCCTTATCCTGAGACTGAGACCCCTGGTTCTAGACTCTCCAGCCAGGGGAAACAGCCTCTCAGCATCTACCCTGTCAATCCCCTTCAGAATCCTGTAGGTTGAAGCCGTCGGAGGTCAAAGATGCGTATCGATTTGCCAACAAACTCTTGAGCAGATTCAAGAGATTCCAATATATCTGAAGGATAGTGGATAATACTTAAGGATTGCCACTGTTAGTTTTTTCTTTCCCCCAAGTGAGCTTTCCAGAAATTTTGAAAATGAAAACTGGAGATCAGTGGTTTATCTCGCTCCTTCAATTCTGGCCTCTTGTGCGTTCCCCCCCCCGCCGATTTTAATCGCTCCACCATTGGCGGCCGTGCCTTCAGCTGCCTGGGCCCTAAGCTCTGGAATTCCCTCCCTAAACCTCTCCGCCTCTCTCTCCTCCTTTAAGACGCTGCTTAAAACCTACCTCTTTGACCAAGCTTTTGGTCACCTGTCCCTAATATCTCCTTATGTGGCTCGGGGTCAAATTTTGTTTGATAATCGCTCCTGTGAAGCGCCTTGGGATGTTTTACTACCTTGCCTTTGTTACCCTCTAGACTCGACTATTCCAACGCTCTCCTGGCCGGCCTCCCACATTCCACCCTACGTAAACTTGAGCTCATCCAAAACTCTGCTGCCCCGTGTCCTAACTCGCACCAAGTCCCGTTCACCCATCACCCCCTGAGCTCGCTGACCTACACTGGCTCCTGGTCCGGCAACGCCTCGATTTCAAAATTCTCATCCTTGTTTTCAAATCCCTCCATGGCCCTCGCCCCCTCCCTATCTCTGTAACCTCCTCCAGCCCCACAACCCTCCGAGATCTCTGCGCTCCTCCAATTCTGGCCTTTTGCGCATCCCCCTGATTTTAATCACTCCACCATTGGCGGCCGTGCCTTCAGCTGCCTGGGCCCTAAGCTCTGGAATTCCCTCCCTAAACCTCTCCGCCTCTCTCTCCCCTCCTTTAAGACGCTCCTTAAAGCCTACCTCCTTGACCAAGCTTTTGATCCTCTGCCCTAATATCTCCTTATGTGTCTCGGTGTCAAATGTTGTCCGATAATCGCTCCTGTGAAGCGCCTTGGGACGTTTTAGGTGCTATATAAATGCAGGCTGTTGTTGCTGCTGTTGGATAGTCTAGGCTGCCTTAGTTCATTGATGAGGTCTTGTTGGGGAGAACGAATGTTTTACCACACAGATTGTCCCGCTTGCTTGCTCCAATGCTGCAGCTGGGAGATGAACACTGAGATACTCTGGGTGAATAGTGGAAGGGAACAATATTACAGGGCTATGGGGAAAGAGCAGGGGGGAGTGGAATTAATTGGAGTCTTCTTTGATCTCTGCGCTCCTCTAATTCTGCCCTTTTGAGCATCCCTGATTATAATCGCTCCACCATTGGCGGCCGTGCCTTCAGCTGCCTGGGCCCCAAGCTCTGGAATTCCCTCCCTAAACCTCGCCGCCTCTCTCTCCTCCTTTAAGACGCTCCTTAAAACCGACCTCTTTGACCAAGCTTTTGGTCGCCTGTCCCTAATATCTCCTGATGTGGCTCGGTGTCAAATTTTGTTGTCTTAAAATACTCCTGTGCAGCGCCTTGGGACGTTTTACTACGTTAAAGGCGCTATATAAATACAAGTTGTTGTTGTTAAAGGCGCTGTATAAATAAAGGTTGTTGTTGCTGGTTTACCGTGACTTCTCAGCAAAACACTGCACTGTCGGGAGGATGAACAGAGCTTGATTTTTTTTCTGCCCCTCAGTTCAGGGGCCTCACCACGTCCAAGCATGAATTTGTTATTTAAGGAATCGCTGAATTTCCAACAACCCTCTAACAAAGCTCAGAATGCTAGACACGATCAGCTATCCTAGCACCTTCTCCAGTTTTGAGCCAGGCAAAAGATTGCAATGCTCACGCTACCAGCAAGGTGTTAACATTATTCCGCAAGAAATATTTGGCGGAGGTTTTTTTTTTATTCGTTTGTGGGATGTGGGCGTCGCTGGCCAGGCCCAGCATTTATTGCCCATCTCTAGTTGCCCCTTGAGAAGGTGGTGGTGAGCCACCTTCTTGAATGGCTGCAGTCCGTGTGGTGAAGGTGCTCCCACAGTGCTGTTAGGGAGGGAGTGCCAGGATTTTGACCCAGCGACGATGAAGGAACCGTCGATATATTTCCAAGTCAGGATGGTGTGTGACTTGGAGGGGAACTTGGAGCTGGTGGTGTTCCCGTGCGCCTGCTGCCCTTGTCCTTCTAGGTGGAAGAGGCCGCGGGTTTGGGAGGTGCTGCCGAAGAAGCCTTGGCGAGTTGCTGCAGTGCATCTTGTAGATGGTCCACACTGCAGCCACGGTGCGCCGGTGGTGGAGGGAGTGAATGTTTAAGGTGGTGGATGGGGTGCCGATCAAGCGGGCTGCTTTGTCCTGGAATGGTGGCGAGCTGCTTGAGTGTTGTTGGAGCTGCACTCATCCAGGCAAGTGGAGAGTATTCCATCACACTCCTGACTTGTGCCTTGTAGATGGTGGAAAGGCTTTGGGGAGTCAGGAGGTGAGACACTCGCCGCAGAATACCCAGCCTCTGACCTGCTCTTGTTGCCACAGTATTTATGTGGCTGGTCCAGTTAAGTTTCTGGTCAATGGTGACATAGAATTACATTGAGTCCACAGCACAGAAACAGGCCATTCGGCCCAACTGCTCCGTGCCGGTGTTTCTGCTCCACTCCAGCCTCCTCCCACCCCTCTTCATCTCACCCCATCAACATAACCCTTCTATTCCTTCTCCCTCATGTGTTTATCGAGCTTCCCCTTAAATGCATCTATACTATTCGCCTCAACCACTCCCTGTGGTAGCGAGTTCCACATTCTCACCACTCTCTGGGTAAAGAAGTTTCTCCTGAATTCCCTATTGGATTTATTAGTGACGATCTTATATTGATGGCCCCTAGTTCTGGTCTCCCCCACAAGTGGAAACATCTTATCTACGTCTACCCTATCGAACCTCTTCATAATCTTCAAGACCTCTATCAGGTCACCCCTCAATTTATATTCAATTTTTCCAGACATTTACATATGATCCCCATACCTCCTCCCCTCCCACCTTATTTCCTCTCAGCCTATCAGCATATCATAGAATTCACAGCACAGAAGGAGGCCATTCGGCCCATTGTGTCTGCGCCGGCCAAAAACGAGCTATCCAGCCTAATCCACCTTTCCAGCTCTTGGTCCGTAGCCCTGTAGGTTACAAGTGCATATCCAAGTATTTTTTAAATGCGATGAGGGTCTCTGCCTCTACCACCCTCTCAGGCAGTGAGTTCCAGACCCTCACCACCCTCTGGGTGAAAAAAGTTCTCCTCAACTCCCCTCTAATCCTTCCACCAATTACCTTAAATCTATGTCCCCTGGTTATTGTCCTCTCTGCTAAGGGAAATAGGTCCTTCCCTGCAGTGTCAGTGGGTAGCACTCTCGAGGTGGGAGGGACTTGGAGTGAGCAGGCGCTGCTGGATGCTTGATTACTGCAGGGAGCTGGAGTGTGTTTGTAAAAAGTTGGTGGTGGTTTTTTTTCAGGTTTCAGGGCCTTTTTGGTCCTTAAACAGCAGCCAGATGACAATATACCCAGCATGAATTTAATCAGGGGAGAAAATGTTGGGGGAAAGGGAGAGAAAAAGGCCCCAAGATTTGGGCAGGGACCCCAGGAGGTTTGGAAAAGAAGACACGGTGGTGGTTCAGTGCGAGGATAAGGAGATACGAGCTCGGGATATTATCCCGGCGATACATGAGGACTGCGGTGAGGGAAGCTGCTTTGCCTGCCGACCAAAGCCGAATGTTGGGTTTGAGGTGACGGTCAGTGGCCGAGAGGAGGTGGAAAGACTTTTATTGAGTTTGAAGGTTGGTGATAAGTTCTTGGAGGTATCTCTGCTATATTCTGAAAAGGTGGTGATCTCATTCTTAAACCTGCCTGTTTATATTGAGGATGATGCGCTAATAGAAAAGTTGGAATCGTGGGACATTAAAATTTGCTCGGCAATAAAGAGGAGATACTCTCCAGGAACGCGGGTAGCAGATGGAACCCGTTACATAAATACTGGAATACTGCATACAGTTTAGGTGTCCATACTTAAGAAAAGACATACTTGCTCTCGAGGCAGTACAAAGAAGGTTCACTCGGTTAATCCCGGGGATGAGGGGGTGGACATATGAGGAGAGGTTGAGTAGATTGGGACTCTACTCATTGGAGTTCAGAAGAATGAGAGGCGATCTTATTGAAACATATAAGATTGTGAAGGGGCTTGATCGGGTGGATGCGGTAAGGATGTTCCCAAGGATGGGTGAAACTAGAACTAGGGGGCATAATCTTAGAATAAGGGGCTGCTCTTTCAAAACTGAGATGAGGAGAAACTTCTTCACTCAGAGGGTAGTAGGTCTGTGGAATTTGCTGCCCCAGGAAGCTGTGGAAGCTACATCATTAAATAAATTTAAAACAGAAATAGACAGTTTGCTAGAAGTAAAGGGAATTAGGGGTTACGGGGCGCGGGCAGGAAATTGGACATGAGGCTGAGTTCGGATGGGTCAAGGCCCTGTGGGTGGCGGAGCGGGCCCAGGGGCTGAGTGGCCGGGTCCTGCTCCTACTTCTTGTGTTCTTTAGATTTGAGGTGAGGATCAGATCAGCCATGATCTTATTGAATGGCGGAGCAGGCTCGAGGGGCCGATTGGCCTACTCCTGCTCCTATTTCTTATGTTCTTTTCAAGGTGCGGTTCCCAGAGGGGGTGAAGTCATTGCCGTATAACATGATACTCAAGACAATGGAAGGAGTGCAGTACTTCCGGGTATTGCATGAGAACCAGGCGAAGGTTTGTTATTATTGTCTTGGACACGACCATCTTGTAAGAAGCTGTCCAGACTTGTACTGTTATAACTGCGGCGAGTCTGGACACATCGCTCGGAGCTGCAAGGCGGAGAGCTGTGGGGTGTGTCACAAAGGCCCCACCGGCTGTGAGTGTGAGGCAGAAGGAAGCCCCTTGAGTGACGAGGAGATGGGAGAAGGAGCAGGAGGTGTGAATGGAGCGGCCGGAGGAGCGGAGCAGGCGGAGGACACAGCTGGTGAATGGAAGGAGAAAAGAGCGCAGGAAGAGGCAGAAGATTGCGGAGCAGAGAACAGGATGGAGATGATGGGAAACACACCAAGTACGGTGGAAAAGGACAAAGACAGCAGCGGGCAGCATGAGTGGAGGGCAGAATCCTCGACCCATTTGGTAGAAAAGCAAATTATTATTTAAATGGAGAGAGACTACAGAATGCTGCGGTACAGAGGGATCTGGGTGTCCTCGTATGTGAAACACAAAAAGTTAGCATGCAGGTATAGCAAGGTGGAGAAGGCAAATGGTATGTTGGGCTTTATTGCAAGGGGGTTGGAGTATAAAAGTAGGGAAGTCCTGCTACAACTGTACATTGCGTTGGTGAGACCACACCTCGAGTACTGCGTACAGTTTTGGTCTCCTTATTTAAGGAGGGATATACTTGCATTGGAGGCAGTTCAGAGAAGGTTCACGAGGTTGATTCCTGAGATGAAGGGGTTGTCTTATGAGGAAAGGTTGAGCAGGTTGGGCCTATACTCATTGGAGTTTAGAAGAATGAGAGGGGATCTTATTGAAACAGATAAGATTCTGAGGGGGATTGACAGGGTAGATGCAGAGAGGATGTTTCCCCTCGTGGGGGAATCTAGAACTAGGGGGCATAGTTTCAGAATAAGGGGTCGCCCATTTAAGACGGAGATGAGGAGGAATTTCTTCTCTCAGAGGGTCGTGAATCTTTGGAATTCCCTTCCCCAGAGAGCTGTGGAGACTGGGTCATTGAATATATTCAAGGCGGAGATAGACAGATATATGCGTTAAGGGGAGTCAAGGTTTATGGGGATCGGGTGGGAAAGTAGAGTTGAGGCCAGGATCAGATCAGCCATGATCTCATTGAATGGCGGAGCAGGCTCAAGGGGCTGAATGGCCTAATCCTGCTCCTATTTCTTATGTTCTTAGTCGAGCCATAATATAGCTCGGCTCTCCCTAAAGAATCTGGTGTCCGCGGGGGGAGAGGAGGCGGGAGCGGGGTGCGGGGTAAGTGTAAGTTCTCCAAAGGAAGACGGGGAGTCGGACATCTCGGAGAGCAGGAGGGGGCAAGACAAGGAGAGGGTGCAAGAGGCAGGAGCCTTAAAGGGGCAGCAGGATGGGAGCGGGGAGACAAAGACGCCAGAAGGGAGCAAGATAGGTGCAGATGCGCCATTGTCCCAGAGAGAGAAGGAACGGGGAGCAAAGGTCAGCGGTGGAGATGAGGCCGAAGGGAGTGGCACTGTTGGAGAAACCGTGATAGCAAGAAGACTCTCTAAGGGAGATGATGTATCTGATGGGGAGCAGGGACGGGAGGTTACAGAAGAGCTCGAGAGTGAGGAGTCAGAGGGGGACAGAGACATGGAAGTGAGGGGTGGGGTGGCATCGTGTGGAAAGGGAAAGGTTAGTGAGGGGCAGAAGGAGGGAGAAGGGGCAGCTCCTCGACCCAAACCTAATGGAAGGAAGAGGCTGAAACTGCAGGGAAGGTTCAAACAGGAGGTGAAAAGAGCCGGAGGCTGCAGGAGAAAGCAACAGCTGCCCGAAAAGTTGGGAAGGAGCAGGAGAGGAGGGAAGGGCCGGAGATTAAATGATGGGGGGATTATCAGGCACACTTCCCTTATTCGGAGCCATGATTACTGATCAATTTTTAAAGTACAATAGATTAGTATATGTTATGGGAGACAAATTAAACTTCAGGGTTTGATGTAAATGGCCCAAAAATTAGTGAGGGAGCCTTCGTGCGGGGGTAAGGCTTCCCCGCGATATCTCACTGCGCGCCGGCTTTTTCATTCCCAGCTCGCACGAACTTGATTTTCTAGACAGCAGCTGTGCAGTGCTTCCGTATCCCACAGGCGCAGTTAATTCGTGCGAGCTGTGGGATCACGTGATTCAGTTAGAGCCAATGGCAGCACACCATCTTTCATTCATAGTTTACACATCAAGTGCTGTGAAAGCTATGAAACATAGAATCTAGGAGCAGGAGTAGGCCATTCGGCCCGTCGAGCCTGCACCACCATTCAATACGATCATGGCTGATCATCCAAATCCAGTACCCTGTCCCTGCTTTAATCCCCACAGTACACATATCCCATCCTATCCCCATAACCCCACATATTTAATCCCCCCCTAACACTAAGGGTCAATTTATCATAGCCAAATCAACCTAACCCACACATTTTTGGACAGTGGGAGAAAACCGGAGCACCCGGAGGAAACCCACGCAGACACGGGGAGAATGTGCAAACTCCACACAGACAGTCACCCGAGGTCAGATTCAAACCCGGGTCTCTGGCGCTGTGGGGCACCAGTGCTAACCACTATGCCACCGTGTTGCCCTATATGAAGCTATAAAGAACAGCTAAACCTCAATTAAATTTTTTTTAAAAACCATCACATTAATAAAATAAGTATAGTTAAATAAATTAACCACTTTAAACAAAAAATTAAATTTTTGAAAAAATTTAAAATCTTTTAAAAAGTTATAAAAATAAACTTACCTTTCTTTAAAGTCTCTAAAAAAGATAAACCTGTTGAAAAAAATTCAAAATAATACTTAATTAACTACTTACCTTGTTAAAAGAGGGTCTTACGCCTCCTTTCTTTATGTGTAAAATCTTCCATGCTTACCTGCGCGTTCAAAGCACTAAGTGCACTGCGTGCGCGCAGCCTGTAGCGCGCACGCGGTTCACCTAGGAACCGCCCCCTTTTGAAATCACCAAGTGCCGGTTTTCAGCGCATGCGCAGTGCATGCAGAAAACCGGCAATTGGAGACAGAATACGCGAGAGTAGACAGTGCGTACTCTCGCGTAGAGGCACTAATTTTTGGGCCAATATGTGGTGGAGGAATGGCTGTGCAGAGCGGCGGAATGGAGTTGTCTGATACAATGGAATGATCACGATGTTGTAAATGTTTATAGTGTTCAATAAATAATATTTTTTTAAAAAGTGGGTCTCTCTCTCGCCTCTGAGTCAGAAGGTTGTGGGTTCAAGTCCCACTCCAGAGACTCGAGCACAAAAATCCAGGTCGACACTCCCAGTGCAGTACTGAGGGAGCGCCGCACTGTCGGAGGGGCGGTGCTGAGGGAGCGCCGCACTGTCGGAGGGGTGGTACTGAGGGAGCGCCGCACTGTCGGAGGGGCGGTGCTGAGGGAGCGCCACACTGTCGGAGGGGCGGTACTGAGGGAGCGCCGCACTGTCGGAGGGGCAGTGCTGAGGGAGCGCCGCACTGTCGGAGGGGTGGTACTGAGGGAGCGCCGCACTGTCGGAGGGGCGGTACTGAGGGAGCGCCGCACTGTCGGAGGGGCGGTGCTGAGGGAGCGCCACACTGTCGGAGGGGCGGTACTGAGGGAGCGCCGCACTGTCGGAGGGGCGGTGCTGAGGGAGCACCGCACTGTCGGAGGGGCGGTACTGAGGGAGCGCCGCACTGTCGGAGGGGCGGTGCTGAGGGAGCGCCGCACTGTCGGAGGGGCGGTACTGAGGGAGCGCCGCACTGTCGGAGGGGCGGTACTGAGGGAGCGCCGCACTGTCGGAGGGGCAGTACTGAGGGAGCGCCGCACTGTCAGAGGGGCAGTACTGAGGGAGCGCCGTACTGTCGGAGGGGCAGTACTGAGGGAGCGACGCACTGTCGGAAGGGCAGTACTGAGTGAGCACCGCACTGTCGGAGGGGCAGTACTGAGGGAGCGCCACACTGTCGGAGGGGCAGTACTGAGGGAGCGCCGCACTGTCGGAGGTGCCGTCTTTTGGATGAGACGTTAAACCGAGGCCCCGTCTGCCCTCTCAGGTGGACGTAAAAGATCCCATCGCACTATTTTGAAGAAGAGCAGGGGAGTTCTCCCCGGTGTCCTGGGCCCAATATTTATCCCTCAACCAACATCACTAAAACAGATGATCTGGTCATTATCACATGGCTGTTTGCGGGAGCTTGCTGTGCACAAATTGGCTGCTGCGTTTCCCACATTACAACAGTGACCACACTTCAAAAAGTACTTGATTGGCTGTAAAGCGCTTTGGGACGTCCGGTGGTCGTGAAAGGCGCTGGAGAAATGCAAGTCTTTCGTTCTTTCTTCCCATCCACTCTATCGAGGCCCCTCATAATTTTGTACACATACCCTTCCGTTCCTTTCTCCCTCATGCACTTAACGGGCCTCCCCTTAAATGCATCTATACTATTCGCCTCAACCACTCCCTGTGGCGGCGAGTTCCACATTCTCACCACTCTCTGGGTAAGGACGCTTCTCCTGAATTCCCCATTGGATTGATTCTCTGGGCCTAATGTCTCAAGCTCTCCGCTTTGTTAAGGTTGCTAGTGTTGAATTGCTGCTCGCTCAGATTTAAGCGTTTGATGGATGGGACAACATGCTGTTCTTGTTCCGAGGCAAAATATTTAGTCAGCCCCGGGCGGCCGTACGTGCCGGCTTTTTAGTCTTGTTGATAGCTCAACTCCAGAACTATTACAACATCCTGAGGCACAACATCTTCCAGCTGGCAAATTGGAACCAATTGGAAGCCAATCGGAAACTCGTGTCGGCTTCAGGAGCTTGACTTGGCACGCGGTAAGTAATGTGCCATCGCTGGAGGTAAGCAGCTCTTCAGTCTGCAGAGACGGAGTGACTAGGGTCTGCCCTCAGTCCTGTGAACAGGCTCCAACTGCACAGCAGATGCGCACACCGCACTGCCTCGTTTGTAGTTTACCTCAGAACTGAGGAATCGCCCATGATAATAAGAACATAAGAAATAGGAGCAGGAGTCGGCCAATCGGCCCCTCGAGCCTGCTCCGCCATTCAACAAGGTCATGGCTGATCTGATCCTCACCTCAAATCTAAAGAACACAAGAAGTAGGAGCAGGACCCGGCCACTCAGCCCCTGGGCCCGCTCCGCCACCCACAGGGCCCTGACCGATCCGAACTCAGCCTCATGTCCAGTTTCCTGCCCGCGCCCCGTAACCCCTAATTCCCTTTACTTCTAGGAAACTGTCTATTTCTGTTTTAAATTTATTAAATGATGTAGCTGCCACAGCTTCCTGGGGCAGCAAATTCCACAGACCTACTACCCTCTGAGTGAAGAAGTTTCTCCTCATCTCAGTTTTGAAAGAGCAGCCCCTTATTCTAAGATTATGCCCCCTAGTTCTAGTGCCACCCATCCTTGGGAACATCCTTACCGCATCCACCCTATCAAGCCCCTTCACAATCTTATATGTGGCAACACGGTGGCATAGTGGTTAGCACTGTTGCCTCACAGCGCCAGGGACCCGGGTTCGAATCCGGCCTCGGGTGACTGTCTGTGTGGAGTTTGCACATTCTCCCCATGTCTGCGTGGGTTTCCTCCGGGTGCTCCGGTTTCCTCCCACAGTCCAAAGATGTGCGGGTTAGGTTGATTTGGCTATGATAAATTGACCCTTAGTGTTAGGGGGATTAAATACGTGGGGTTACGGTGATAGGGTGGAATATGTGTCGGTGCAGGCTCGACGGGCCGAAATGGCCTCTATCTGCACTGTGGTGATTCTGTGATTCAATAAGATCACCTCTCACTCTTCTGAACTCCAATGAGTAGAGTCCCAATCTACTCAACCTCTCCTCATATGTCCACCCCCTCATCCCCGGGATTAACCGAGTGAACCTTCTTTGTACTGCCTCGAGAGCAAGTATGTCTAATCCCACGGTTAATCCGGGCATCGGAGAACGATTCTGCCGAACCTGGCCTCCGCAAACTCGATGTCATCTGCTGCCCCCGTGTCCGAACTCGCACCGAGTCCCGTTCGCCCAGCCCCCCCCCCCCTGTGCTCGCTGACCGACATTGGCTCCCGGTCGGGCAACACCTCGATTTTAAAATTCTCCTCTTTGCTTTCAAATCCCTCCGCGGCCCTTGCCCCCCTCCCCCCTCGCTATCTCTGTAACCTCCTCCAGCCCCACAACAGATCAGCCATGATCTTATTGATTGGCGGGGCAGGCTCGAAGGGCCGATTGGCCTACTCCTGCTCCTATTTCTTATGTTCTTATAACCCTCCGAGATCTCTGCGCTCCTCTAATTCTGGCCTCTTGAGCATCTCCCTGATTATAATCGCTCCACCATTGGCGGCCGTGCCTTCAGCTGCCTGGGGCCTGAGTTCTGGAATTCCCTCCCTAAACCTCTCCGCCTCTCTCTCTCCTCCTTTAAGACGCTCCTTAAAACCGACCTCTTTGACCAAGCTTTTGGTCACCTGTCCTAATATCTCCTTTTGTGGCTCGGTGTCAAATTGTGTCTGATAATCGTTCCTGTGAAGCGCCTTGGGACGTTTTACTACGTTAAAGGAGCTGTATAAATGAAAGTGGTTGTGTCTTTAGGGCTCTGTTGTCTAGACAGGCAAGTCCAGGTGTCTGTAACTGTCACGCTACATGTCACCCCACCTGACGTAGAGTCATCCAGACTCGAGTCGTCGTTGGCTTGTTCTCTCTACACAGATGCGGTCGGACCTGCTGTGATTTCCAGCAAAAACAGTTTTTTGTTTTCCATACAGACCCCAGCATCTGCCACATTTGACCCCTTGTGACCCCACCTCATTGTCTTTGATGTAATGTTTTCCTGACTGCCCTGTTTGGACACCATCCACACCTTTGATTGCTGTGATTATCTCTCTGCCGAGGTGTGATAAAGGGCAGTTAGAAAGATTAACTGTAATCATCTGGCAGTGTTCTCTGACTATGGCCCGAAAATTAGACCTAATGTGTACTCTCGCGTATTAGGTCCCGAATTGCTGGTTTCCTGCATGCACTGCGCATGCGCGAGAAACCGGCACTTCGTGTATTGCAAAGGGGGCGGTTCCTAAGTGAACCGCGTGCTCGCTACAGGCTGTGCGCACGCAGTGCACTTAGTTATTTTTTCAGGTTTGAACGCGCAGGTAAGTGGTGAAGATTTTACACATAAAGAAAGCAGGCGTAGGACCCCCTTTTAACAAGGTAAGTAGTTAATTAAGTGTTATTTTAAATTTTTTTCAACAGGTTTATCTTTTTTAGAGACTTTAAAGAAAGGTAAGTTTATTTTTATAACTTTTAAAAAGATTTAAAATTTTTTCAAAAATTTAATTTTTTGTTTAAAGTGATTAATTTATTTAACTATAGTTATTTTATTAATGTGATGGCTTTTTTTAAAATTTAATTGAGGTTTAGCTGTTCTTTTGGGGGCTTGTAGTATTCATAGCTTTGACAGCTCTTGCTGTCAAAACTATGAATGAAAGATGGTGCGCTGCCATTGGCTCTAACTGAATCACATGATCCCAGAGCTCGCATGAACTAATTGCGCCTCTGGGACACGCAAGCACTGCACGCTGGCAACAGGGAGAGGCCCTGAAACTGAAGTTCGTGTGGGCCCGAAACAAAAAGGTAGGCGCAGAGTGAGATATCGCGGGGAATCGTTACCCCCGCGGGAACCATCGATGTTTAATTTCTGGGCCAATATGTGCTGTGCCTATATGCATCTCTTCACTTCACCTGACAAAGGAGCAGCGCTCCGAAAGCTTGTGATTTCAAATAAAGCTGTTGGACTATAACCTGGTGTTGTGCGACATCTCACATTTGTCCACCCCAGTCCAACACCGGCATCTCCACATCATGTTTGTACTTTGCTTTGCACGTTTTAGGCTTCCGGTTAAAAACCTTATTTTGCATCTCCAACAAGGCGTGCAACTTT
This sequence comes from Squalus acanthias, assembly GCA_030390025.1. Classification (NCBI taxonomy): domain Eukaryota; kingdom Metazoa; phylum Chordata; class Chondrichthyes; order Squaliformes; family Squalidae; genus Squalus; species Squalus acanthias. The sequence goes on from JASTWF010000072.1 coordinate 545,047, forward strand.
GAAGTGTGAAGGGGTTTTGACAGAGTCGATAAGGAGGAACTGTTTCCAGTGGCAGGAGGGTCGGTAACCAGAGGACACAGATTGAAGATAATTGGCCAAAAATCCATGGGGGGAGATGAAGAGATGTTTTTTACGCAGCGAGTTGTTGTGATCTGGAACGCGCTGCCTGAAAGGGCGGTGGAAGCAGATTCAATAGTAACTTTCAAAAGGGGAAATGGATAAATACTTGAGAATTACTTGGATATAACTTAGGAAAGGCTTCTACACACAAAGGGTGGTAGAAGTTTGGAACTCTCTTTCGAAGAATGAGAGGGGATCTTATTGAAACATATGGGCCAGAAATTCGGGTCTCCACGGGTGAGTACTCTGTGCACTCACCCGTAGACCCAACGAAAGTGCCGGTTTCGCGCATGCACTGGAAACTGGAACTTCCGTTCCCCTGAAGGAAGGGGTTCGGAGGTCAAACGCGTACGCCTGGAACTTCCCTTTTTTTTTCAGGTTTCTGTGTGAGGGTAAGTCCCCAGCAGCTGAGCGTTGAAAAAGCAGGCGCAAGGCCTGCTTTTAACAAGGTAAGTGGTGAATTAAGTAAAATTTAAACATTTTTTCCACAGGTTTATCTTTTTTAAATACTTTCAAGAAAGGTAAGTTTATTTTTAGCCCCGTTAAAAACTGTAATTAATCTTTTCAAAAATTTAAATTTTTGTTTAAAATAGTTAATTTATGTAATTTATAGTTATTTTAAAAATGTGATGTTTTTAAAAAAATGTATTTGAAGTTTAAGTGTGGTTTTGGGGCCGATCTGTATTCATAGATTTGACAGGTCTTCCTGTCAAATCTATGAATGAAACTGGCCTGCTAGGATTGGCTCTCCATGGCCCACGTGATCCCAGGGGACGCTTCGAACTAACTGCGCCCCTGTGATACGCAAGCACTGCGCGCCGGCAGCTGGAGGAGGCCCCGGAGCCGAAGTCCACGTGGGCCCAAAGCACAACGGCAGGCGCGGTAGGCAAGTACGCGCGCGATGCTTGCACCCGCAGGAAGCCTCCGACCTGAATTTCTGGTCCATATAAGATTCTGAAGGGGCTCGACAGGGTAGATGCAGAGAGGATGTTTCCCCTCGTGGGGGAATCTAGAACTAGGGGGCATAATTTCAGAATAAGGGAAATCAGAAATGAGGAGGAATTTCTTCTCTCAGAGGGTGGTGAATCTTTGGAATTCTCTTCCCCAGAGGCTGGGTCATTGAACATATTTACGGTGGAGATAGACAGATTTTTGAACGATAAGGGAGTCGAGGGTTATGGGGAGCGGGCAGGGAAGTGGAGTTGAGGCCAAGATCAGATCAGCCACGATCTTATTGAATGGCGGAGCAGGCTCGAGGGGCCAAATAATCTACTCCTGCTCCTACGTCTTATGTTCTTATGTTCCGCAAACGGCAATTGATACGAGGCCAATAGTTAATTTTAAATCGGAGATTGATAGATTTTTGTTAACCAAAGGTGTTAAAGGATACGGGGCAAAGGCGGGCAGATGGAGTTAGGTTACAGATCAGCCATGATCTCATTGAATGGCGGAACAGGTGCGAGGGGCTGAATGGCCTCCTCCTGTTCCTAAGTTCCGAAGAGGAGAAATTTGCAGGGCTATGGGGAGAGAGCAGGGGGGAGTGGGGACTAATTGGAGAGCTCTTTCAAAGAGCCGGCACAGGCACGATGGGCCGAATGTCCTCCTTCTGTGCTGTGTGATTCTACACGTCTGCCGTGTGATCACTGGAGTGTAACGAACTCACACTATAGAATCGTAGAATCATGGAACAGTACAGCACAGAAGGAGGCCATTCGGCCCATCGAGTCTGCTCCGACTCTTTCGAAGAGCGATCCAGTTAGTCCCACTCCCCCGCTCTTTCCCCATATCCCTGCAATTTATTCTCCTTCCAGTATTTGTCCAATTCCCTTTTGAAGGCTCCTATTGAATCTGTATCCACCGCCCTATCAGGCAGCGCATTCCGAATCCTAACCACTCGCTGCGTAAAAAAGTTTCTCCTCGTGTCACCTCTGGTTCTTTTGCCAATCGCCTTAAATCTGTGTCCTCTGGTTATCGAGCCTTCAGCCATTGGAAACAGTTTCTCTTTAATTACTCTTGCTAAACCTTCATCACCTCTTATTAAATCTCCTCTTAACCTTCTCTGCTCTAAGGAGAACAACCCCAGCTTCTCCAGTCTCTCCATGTAACTGAAGTCCCTCATCCCTGGAACCATTCTAGTCAATCTCCCCTTAGCCTTCTCTGCTCTAAGGAGAACAACCCCAGCTTCTCCAGTCTCTCCACGTCACTGAAGTCCCTCATCCCCGGTACCATTCTGGTCAATCTCCCCTTAACCTTCTCTGCTCTAAGGAGAACAACCCCAGCTTCTCCAGTCTCCCCACGTAACTGAAGTCCCTCATCCCTGGTACCATTCCAGTAAATCTCCTCTGCACCCTCTCCAAAGCCTTCACGCCCTTCCTAAAAAAGCGTGGCGGCCAATATTGGCCGCTCCGACAACAAGACCTGAGAAAGTGACCCAGCCTAGCCAGCGGGGTATCGGGCACAGGCTCATATTCCATTTGCATGGAAGCTCCACAATACAGCAACTCCCGATCCGTTAATAAAATATAAGGCGGCGCATTCCAAATCCTAACCACTCGCTGCATCAAAAAGTGTTTCCTCATATCGCCTCTGGTTCTTTTGCCAATCGCTTGAAACCTGTGCCCTCTGGTTACACACCCTTTCACCATTGTTCTTTACTCTGTCTAAACCCTTCGTGATTAAAGGCGAGACTTTTAGTATATTGGCTGTTCTTCTGTGGCACTGCCCGAGGTAAATATCAGAGGAAACATTACACAATCAAAGTTTGATTTGAAAGTCTACATGCGTGCAGCCGAAGAGTGAAGGAGGTTTCCAAGCTGGCTCACGGAGCAGATGTTCCTGCAATCACCACGAGCTTGACTTAGTGGTAATTCAACCTGATCTGTAATTATCAACAGTGTTGCTGGGCGGAGTTCTTGACAAGTGTACAGCCAGCTGTTACAGTGACAGCTTGCAAACTTGACCTCCGCCTCTCTCTCCGCTCGCACTCTCTCCTTTTTTCCTGAAGAGGAAGAAAGGCTTGCATTTCTACAGTGCCGTTCACGACACCGCTCCCTCAGTACCGCCCCTCCGACAGTGCGGCGCTCCCTCAGTACCGCCCCTCCGACAGTGCGGCGCTCCCTCAGTACAGCCCCTCCGACAGTGCGGCGCTCCCTCAGTACTGCCCCTCCGACAGTGCGGCGCTCCCTCAGTACCGCCCCTCCGACAGTGCGGCTCTCCCTCAGTACCGCCCCTCCGACAGTGCGGCGCTCCCTCAGTACTGCCCCTCCGACAGTGCGGCGCTCCCTCAGTACCGCCCCTCCGACAGTGCGGCGCTCCCTCAGTACTGCCCCTCCGACAGTGTGGCGCTCCCTCAGTACTGCCCCTCCGACAGTGCGGCGCTCCCTCAGTACTGCCCCTCCGACAGTGCGGCGCTCCCTCAGTACTGCCCCTCCGACAGTGCGGCGCTCCCTCAGTACTGCCCCTCCGACAGTGCGGGGCTCCCTCAGTAGTGCCCCTCCGACAGTGCGGCGCTCCCTCAGTACCGCCCCTCCGACAGTGCGGTGTTCCCTCAGTACCGCCCCTCCGACAGTGCGGCGCTCCCTCGGTACCGCCCCTCCGACAGTGCGGCGTTCCCTCAGTACCGCCCCTCCGACAGTGCGGCGCTCCCTCATTACTGCCCCTCCGACGGTGCGGCGCTCCCTCATTACTGCCCCTCCGACGGTGCGGCGCTCCCTCAGTACTGCACTGCGAGTGTCAGACTGGATTTTTGTGCTCAAGTCTCTGGAGTGGGACTTGAACCCACAACCTTCTGACTCAGAGGCGAGGGTGCTACCCACTGAGCCACGGCTGACACTGTGGATTGGCTAGCTCTCCCTCATGCACTTTGCCTCTCTCTTTCCCTCACTCACAGACTGCCTCTATCTGCCCCTCTCATGTGTGCGTGTCCGTCTCTTTTTCTCTCTCTTTCCTTCAAACAACAACAACCTGTATTTATACAGCGCCTTTAACGTAGTAAAACGTCCCAAGGCGCTTCACAGGAGCGATTATCAGACAAAATTTGACACCGAGCCACATAAGGAGATATTAGGGACAGGTGACCAAAAGCTTGGTCAAAGAGGCCGGTTTTAAGGAGCGTCTTAAAGGAGGAGAGAGAGGCGGAGAGGTTTAGGGAGGGAATTCCAGAGCTCAGGGCCCAGGCAGCTGAAGGCACGGCCGCCAATGGTGGAGCGATTAAAATCGGGGGATGCTCAAGAGGCCAGAATTGGAGGAGCGCAGAGATCTCGGGGGGTTGTGGGGCTGGAGGAGGTTACAGAGATAGGGAGGGGGCGCGAGGGCCAAGGATGGATTTGAAAACAAGGATGAGGATTTTGAAATCGAGGCGTTGCCGGACCGGGAGCCAATGTAGGTCAGCGAGCACAGGGGGCGATGGGTGAACGGGACTTGGTGCGAGTTAGGACACGGGGCAGCAGAGCTTTGGATGAGCTCAAGTTTACGTAGGGTGGAATGTGGGAGGCCAGCCAGGAGTGCGTTGGAATAGTCAAGTCTGGAGGTAACAAAGGCATGGATGAGGGTTTCAGCAGCGGATGAGCTGAGGCAGGGGCGGAGACGGGCGATGTTACGGAGGTGGAAGGAGGCAAGGACAGAGATCTCGGTGGATTGTGGGGCTGGAGGAGATTACAGGGACAGAGTAAATAAAGGAGAAACAGTTCCCACTGGCAGGAGGGTCGGGAACCAGAGGACACCGATTGAAGATAATTGGCAAAAACCAGAGGGAGGAGATGAGGAGAATGTTTTTACGCAGTGAGTTGTTGCGATCTGGAACGCGCTGCCTGGAAGTGCGGTGGAAGCAGATTCAATAGTAATAGTGATGATGTGGAGATGCCGGTGTTGGACTGGGGTGGACAAATGTGAGAAGTCTCACAACACCAGGTTATAGTCCAACAGCTTTATTTGAAATCACAAGCTTTCGGAGCGCTGCTCCTTCGTCAGGTGAAGTGAAGAGATGCATATAGGCACAGCATATATAGTCAGAGAACACTGCCAGATGATTACAGTTAATCTTTCTAACTGCCCTGATTAACTGTAATTTGCAGGGCAGTGGGGAGAGAGCACGGGGGAGTGGGACTAATTGGAGAGCTTCTTTCAAAGAGCCAGCACAGGCACGATGGGCCGAATGGCCTCCTCCTGCGCTGTCGGAGCGATTAGCAAGAAGTGGAGGCGGGGCAGGGCAGATTTATCACTCCCTGTGCGAAACAAAAAGCGGGGTAGACAGATCCGAGATTCGCTCTGGCTGACGATAAGTCATGGGCGGTTTCAACAACAGGAAACATATTCTTCCAGTTTGATCAGCAAAATTCCGCTCTGATTGCCAGGTAAATGGAGTCACGTATTAAATTATTTACCAGGCAGGTAGCTACAACATGAATCAAGGATGCTGTTTCTTCAATGCAGAAAAGGGTTTCGAAGGAAAAAATAAAGAGGTCCCACCGGGGGCCCTTTATTCTGCTTCGAGCGCGGCCCCCGCCCCTCCCCCCCCCCCCCCACTCCGCCCCCAAACACAGGGAGTCTCGGTCTGTTAACAGGAAAGCACTCTTCACATTGACGTCGCTCTGCCACTCATGGCAAACCTCTGTCTCTTGTGGTTTTTTTTGTTGACGTTCGTCTCAGTTGTTTGCGCGGGTTCTCCTAAGGCTGGCAGACGCACGGCAAACCTGAGTCATAGAGTCCGAGAGTTATACAGCACAGAAAGAGGCCCTTCGGCCCATCGTGTCCGCGCCGGCCATCAAGCCCTGTCTATCCTAATCCCATTTTCCAGCACTCGGTCCGTAGCCTTGTATGCTATGGCGTTTCAAGTGCTTATCTAAATGCTTCTTGAATGTTGTGAGGGTTCCTGCCTCTACCACCCTTTCAGGCAGTGAGTTCCAGATTCCAACCACCCTCTGGGTGAAAAAGTTTTTCCTCAAATCCCCTCCAAACCTCCGGCCCCTTACCTTGAAACTATGCCCCCTGGTTATTGACCCCTCTACTAAGGGGAAAAGTTCCTTTCTATCTACCCTATCTATGCCCCTCATAATTTTGTACACCTCAATCAGGTCCCCCCTCAGCCTTCTCTGCTCTAAGGAAAACAACCCCAGCCTGTCCAGTCTCTCTTCATAGCTGAAGTGCTCCAGCCCAGGTAACATCCTGGTGAATCTCCTCTGCACCCTCTCCAATGCAATCACATCCTCCCATAGTGTGGCGACCAGAATCTGGAAGGGAGGTCAACAACAAAATAAATCTGGGCCGCCAGTCACAGATAAGATTCGATTTGGCGTGTTGTGTTAGAAGCAGGCAGACACTGGGCTTAAAAGGGGATGTTTTCCTTTTGGAATGTGCAACGAACACGCACGCTGACGCGACTGCCGCCAACCCTTCGTGTTCCAAGCAGGAAATCGGGTGCAGGCGCCAGGTGGAGAGCTGATTCTTTGTTCACACAGCGAGCTGTCGAAAGGAGCGGGGAGGGGGGCTTGAAAACCCTTCTCGCTCATCGCTTCTCGGATCAAATGTACATAAATATCTCGCAGAGAATAAATGAAAAGTACCAGCCCTGCGTTCTAATTCGAAAAGTATTCATCTTCTGATCGACAATCAAATGAGATGTGCAATCATGCTGTCTCTTAACGCACTGAGTACTGATTTTCCCAGCTAGGACGACATATTTATTTTAAAATTCCATGAATATGATTTCCTGTACCATTTGTAAAATTGTATTTCTGTAACTGTACTCTCTGGAGTTTAGGAGAATGAGAGGTGATCTCATTGAAACATAGAGGGCTTGACAGTGTACATGCAGGGAGGATGTTCTCCCCTGGCTAGGGAGTCTAGAACCAGGGGTCACAGTCTCAGGATAAGGGGTTGGCCATTTAGAAAGAAAGAAATAAAGACTTGGATTTCAACAGCGCCTTTCACAGCCTCAGGAATTCCCTCAGTACTGCCCCTCCGACAGTGCGGCGCTCCCTCAGTACTGCCCCTCCGACAGTGTGGCGCTCCCTCAGCACTGCCCCTCCGACAGTGCGGCGCTCCCTCAGCACTGCCCCTCCGACAGTGCGGCGCTCCCTCAGTACTACCCCTCCGACAGTGCGACGCTCCCTCAGTACTGCCCCTCCGACAGTGCGGCGCTCCCTCAGTACTGCCCCTCCGACAGTGCGGCGCTCCCTCAGTACTACCCCTCCGACAGTGCGGCGCTCCCTCAGTACTGCCCCTCCGACAGTGCGGCGCTCCCTCAGTACTGCCCCTCCGACAGTGCGGCGCTCCCTCAGTACTGCCCCATCCTCCCTGCTTCTACCTTGTCATGCCCTGTAAGAATTTTGTATGTTTCAATGAGATCACCTCTCATTCTTCTAAACTCTAGCGAATATAGGCCTAGTCTACTCAATCTCTCCTCATAGGACAATCCCCCCCATCCCAGGAATCAGTCTGGTGAACCTTCGTTGCACTCCCTCTATGGCAAGTATTTCCTTCCGTAGGTAAGGAGACCAAAACTGTGCACAATACTCCAGGTGAGAGGTCGTGAACCCAGCCCAGTGCAACTCTGTGTGCAAACCACTCCCACACGGTGCCGGGGAAGGATTATCAATTCTCTTACTCGTTGGATTGTCCAGCTTGGATTTGGTGGAGCCTTGAGGTTTGGAAAGGGCTGTTCTTAGCGCGGTTGATCGATTGATGGATAAATCCAGATCATAGAATCACAGTACAATGCAGCACAGAAGGAGGCCGTTCAGCCCATTGTGCCTGTGCCGGCTATTTGAAAGAGCGCTCCAATTACATAGAAACATAGAAAAATAGGAGCAGGAGTAGGCCATTCGGCCCTTCGAGCCTGCTCCGCCATTCAATATGATCATGGCTGATCCTCTATCTCAATACCATATTCCCGCTCTCTCCCCATACCCCTTGATGCCTTTTGTGTCTAGAAATCTATCCATCTCCGTCTTAAATATATTCAGTGACTTGACCTCCACAGCCTTCTGTGGTAGAGAATTCCACAGGTTCACCACCCTCTGAGTGAAGAAATTTCTCCTCATCTCAGTCCTAAATGTCCTACCCCCGTATCCTGAGACTGTGACCCCTCGTTCTGGACCCCCCAGCCAGGGGAAACATCCTCCCTGCATCCAGTCTGTCTAGCCCTGTCAGAATTGTATACGTTTCAATGAGATCCCCTCTCATTCTTCTAAACTCTAGTGAATACAGGCCTAGTCGACCCAATCTCTCCTCATAGGACAGTCCTGCCATCCCAGGAATCAGTCTGGTGAACCTTCGCTGCACTCCCTCTATGGCAAGTATATCCTTTCTTAGGTAAGGAGAGCAAAACTGCACACAGTACTCCAGGTGTGGTCTCACCAAGGCCCTGTACAACTGTAGTAAGTCATCCTTGCTCCTGCACTCAAATCCTCTTGCAATGAAGGCCAACATACCATTTGCCTTCCAAACTGCTTGCTGCACCTGCATGTTTGCTTTCAGTGACTGGTGTACAAGGACAACCCAGGTCCCTTTGTACATCAACATTTCCCAATCTATCACCATTTAAATAATACTCTGCCTTTCTGTTTTTCCGACCGAAGTGGATAACTTCACATTTATCCACGTTATACTGCATCTGCCATGTATTTGCCCACTCACTCAACTTGTCTAAATCGCCTTGAAGCCTCTTTGCATCCTCCTCACAACTCACAATCCCACCTCACAACTCACAATCCCTCACAACTCACAATGACTCCCTCCTGCTCTTTCCCCGCAGCCCTGTAATCTGTCCTTTCCAAGTGTTTATCCGATTCCCCGTCACTCCTGAACCAGCTTCCACCGCCCTTTCAGGCAGCGCGCTCCAGAACACTGCCTGAAAGAAAAAGCCTCTGCTTCTGTCGCCTGCGGTATCTGAACGTTATTGGGGTCGTGAGCTGCAGCAGGCAGGCTTGGCGTTCCAGCGCTCGGAGTCATGAGGTCAACTGAATCTGCTCAAGCAAGCTGCTCTGATGGTGGCCTGTGGAGTCTCGGCTGCCCTGCAGCACAGAACTTGGCCGCCGCAGGCACAGGTCGATTGGGACCACTTGATTATGGTGATATGGAGCTTAGCAACATAGAGAGACAGGATCTTCGTGCAGAAGATAAGCGTTGTCTGCACCAATCACAACAAACCGGTTGGATTCAAGCGTTGAATGCGCACCATTCTATAAAGAGTACAGGTGCTCAAGGCCCAATGTTCAATGCCTAAAGGGTACATTAAGAGGACACCTCATGCCTTCCTTTCCGTGCTATTTTAAGGCGGGTTTCCACTCACTTACGTAAGCTGAGGGAGCGCCGCACTGTCGGAGGGGCAGTACTGAGGGAGCGCCGCACTGTCGGAGGGCAGTATTGAGGGAGCGCCGCACTGTCGGAGGGGCAGTACTGAGGGAGCGCTGCACTGTCGGAGGGCAGTAAACATAGAAACATAGAATCTAGGAGCAGGAGTAGGCCATTCGGCCCGTCGAGCCTGCTCCACCATTCAATACGATCATGGCTGATCATGCAAATCCAGTACCCTGTCCCTGCTTTAATCCCCACAGTACACATATCCCACCCTACCCCCGTAACCCCACGTATTTAATTCCCCCTAACATATCCCATCCTATCCCCATAACCCCACATATTTAATCCCCCCCTAACACTAAGGGTCAATTTATCATAGCCAAATCAACCTAACCCGCACATTTTTGGACTGTGGGAGGAAACCGGAGCACCCGGAGGAAACCCACGCAGACACGGGGAGAATGTGCAAACTCCACACAGACAGTCACCCGAGGTCAGATTCGAACCCGGGTCCCTGGCGCTGTGAGGCACCAGTGCTAACCACTATGCCACCGTGTCGCACTGTCAGAGGGGCAGTACTGAGGGAGCGCCACACTGTCGGAGGGGCAGTACTGAGGGAGCGCCGCATTGTCGGAGGGGCAGTACTGAGGGAGCGCCGCACTGTCGGAGGGGCAGTACTGAGGGAGAGCCGCACTGTCGGAGGGGCAGTACTGAGGGAGTGCCGCACTGTCGGAGGGGCAGTACTGAGGGAGCGCCGCACTGTCGGAGGGGCAGTACTGAGGGAGCGCTGCACTGTCGGAGGGCAGTACTGAGGGAGCGCCGCACTGTCGGAGGGGCAGTACTGAGGGAGCGCCGCACTGTCGGAGGGGCAGTACTGAGGGAGCGCCGCACTGTCGGACGGGCAGTACTGAGGGAGCGCCACACTGTCGGAGGGGCAGTACTGAGGGAGCGCTGCGTTGTTGGAGGTGCCGTCTTTCGGATGAGACTTTAAACCGAGGCCCCCGTCTGCCCTCTCAGGTGGATGTAAAAGATCCCACGGCCACTATTGGAAGAAGAGCAAGGGGGAGTTCTCCCTGGTGTCCTGGGGCCAATATTTACCCCTCAAACAACATCACTAAAAAACAGATGATCTGGGTCATTATCACATTGCTGTTTGTGGGAGCTTGCTGTGCGCAAATTGGCTGCCACGTTTCCTACATTACAACAGTGACCACACTTCAAAAAGTACTTCATTGGCTGTGAAGCGCTTTGGGACGTCCTGAGGTGGTGAGAGGCGCTGGAGAAACGCGAGTCTTGATGCGGCAGATGGGAATTTATACGATCTGATTAATGGGCGCGTTAAAAAAGTAGCGCATGGTGGGAATTAAACCGAGCAAGCCAACAGGAGGAAATGCGTCTCTGAACCAAACTCAAAGAGATGAAAGGTTCTCCGGGAAAAAAAAAACACCTGTCATACGTCCTTAATGATATTCACTTTTATTCCCTCTGCTTTATTTGTCTTCAAAGAATAGTCTGGGCACAGGGGAACTTGCTGATTCTGAGCATTTCTTCCCAACTACGCAGTGGAGAGTCAAATTAACTGGATTGCAACTGGCGAAGAGCAGCAGCGAGATTAAAAATATTGTGTCCCTGTCGCCTTTCGATACTGCTGAACTTTATTTTCAGACCCCCGTAACGTGCCGACTGTTAAGCAAGCGCCGGCAGGCGGTTAAGGTTCTTGGGCTGTTCCTCAGCCGCACACGCGAGGTCAGGAACACATCATCGCCCAGTTCGGGGGCCCAATGCACTCCAAAAGCCAAGTTACCCAGTATTTACAGCACAGCAACAGGCCATTGGGCCCAACTGGTCCATGCCGGTGTTTCTGCTCCACACCAGCCTCCTCCCACCACTCTTCATCTCACCCATCACCATATCCTTCTGTTCCTTTCTCCCTCATGTGTTTATCATCGAGCAGAAACTGATAGCCAAGTTCAGCACCCATGAGGACGGCCTCAACCGGGATCTCGGTTTCATGTCACGCTACAGACGTGACTAGAGTCCAGACTAGAGTCCAGACTAGAGTTGTCGTTGTCTTGTTCACAGATGTGATTTTCAGTTTTTTTTAAAAAGTAAAAAGCTTAACTGCAGGACTGCAGCATTTGACACGTTGGACCCCTGTGACCCACCTCATTGTCTTAGCTGTACTCTGCTGTGTCTTTGATGTAATGCCTCCCTGACGGATTGTATCTCTGCAGACACATTGTTCTCTGTCTATATATACTTTGTAACCGATTTGTATTCCCTCACTGTACCTGACGAAGGAGCAGCAGCTCCGAAAGCTCGTAATTTCAAATAAAACTGTTGGACTATAACCTGGTGTTGTGCGACTTCTCATTTTTGTCCACCCCAGTCCAACACTGGCAACTCCGCATCATGTGTTTATCCAGCTTCTCTTTAAATGCATCTATGCTATTCGCCTCAACCACTCCCTGTGGTAGCGAGTTCCCACAATCTCTGGGTAAAGAAGTTTCTCCTGAATTCCCGATTGAATTTATTCGTGACTATCTTATATTGATGGCCTCCAGTTCTATGTTGGGTTCCAGGTTGGGTCTATGCTGAGGGGGCTGATCTCGGTCTTGGCAGCTGCTATGGGGTTACGACTGGCCATGGTGCACCTGGACTAGGGAGGGAGGGAGAGAGAGGGAGGGGGGGAAGGAGGAAGAAAGAGGGAAGGAGACAGGGAGGGAAGGAGGGAGGGAGAGAGAGAGGAAGGAAGAGATGGATGGAGGGGGGGAAGAAGGGATGGGGAGAGAGGGAAGAAGGGAGGGGGGAAGGAAGGAGGGAGGGATAGATGGAGGGAGGGGGTTGAGGGAGGGAGGGATGGAGGGAGAGAGATGGGGGAGGGAAGGAGGAGAAAGAGGGAGGGAGGGAGGGAAGGAGGGAGGGAGACAGGTCGGGAAGGAGGGAGGAAGAGAGAGAGGGAGGGAGAGATGGATGGAGGGAGGGAAGAAGGGATGGGGAGGGAGGGAAGAAGGGAGGGAGGGAGGAAGGTAGGGAGGGAAGGAGGGAGGGAGAGAGGGAAGGAGAGGGGGAGGGAGAAAGGGAGAGAGGGAGAAGGGGAAGGAGAGAGGGAGGGAAGAAGGGAGAGATGGAGGGAGGAAGGGAAGGAGAGAGAGTAGGAGGGAGAGAAGGAGGGAGGGAGGGATAAAGGGAGAGAGGGAGAGGCGGAAGGAGGGAGGGAGGATGGGAGGGAAGGGGCAGGGAAGGAGGGAGGGAGAGAGAGGGAGAAGGGCACGGAGAGAGGGAATGAGGGAGGGAGGGAGGGAAGGAGGGAGGGAGGGAAAGAAGGCGGATGGAGGGAAGGAGGGGGAGAAGGAGGGAGGGAGGGAGGGAAGGGTGGAAAAAAAGCACCTAAGGGCCAAACTCCAGATCACAATCTGTGACTTCTCCTGGAACGGGTTTGTGTGGGGGTGTCGGGGGGGATCAGGGGAGGAAGAGGCTGTGATGTCCCCCAGTGGCGCTCACACGTTCAGGCTGGTTCATGATGAATGGTCAGTTGAGGAGAGGTGTGATATAGAACTGACAGCACAGAAACAGGCTCCACACGGGCCTCCTCCCACCCTACTTCATCTCACCCTATCAGCATATCCTTCTATTCCTTTCTCTCTCATGTGTGTGTCCAGCTTCCCCTTAAATGCATCCTCGCTGATCACCTCAACCACTCCCTGACGTTACTCCTGAATTCCTTACTGGGTTTATCAGCGGCTATCTCGGGGAGCCAGTGTCTTCAGGGAAGGGGAAGGGAAGAGCAGGAAATAGAAGCTGGGGGGCTTCGAGGGGAGGGGCGAGGGCAAGTGAAGGTTTCCTCGTCTGTACAGGGCTTGTTCCAGTGGTTGTCCCTCCTCCCCCTCCCACCATACCAGACGCTGCAATTGCTTCAAAAAGTGATTGTGACGGAGCAGAACCACGGCTTATGAATCCTGAACGGGCTGCTCTATAAGCAGAATACCTTCCTCTCTCCGAGCTCGCTGTCGCCTTGCTTCACCATTACCAGCGAGGACCTTACAACCTCAATCTTCCCTGTTGCCTGGTTACTACATGAGGAGATAGGAGCCCAGCTAACCCGCAACGATCTGCTGCAGTCTTCGTCTGCACTGGAATCGCACAAATGTGGTTTTTCAATTTGACGGGACGACCCTTTAAGGATCCTATTTCCGCCAAGCAGGTCTTGCGAGAGGGGGGCTTCAATTCCACTACCTCAGCAGTAAGTAACAGAACATCTTGTTTCCTATAACATTGCCCAGACCGCACGATCCGCAGTATTTATTCCACTCCTGCAGGGGGGGTATCAGCTGTGGATCAGTGGGTGATGCCCTCGCCTCTGAGTCAGAAGGTTGTGGGTTCAAGTCCCACTCCAGGGACTCGAGCACATCAAGCTAGGCTGACACTCCACTGCAGTGCTGAGGGAGCGCTGCACTGTCGGAGGGGCAGTGCTGAGGGTGCGCTGCACTGTCGGAGGGGCGGTACTGAGGGAGCACCGCACTGTCGGAGGGTCAGTACTGAGGGAGTGCCGCACTGTCGGAGGGGCAGTACTGAGGGAGCGCCGCACTGTGGGAGGGGCAGTACTGAGGGAGCGCCGCACTGTGGGAGGGGCAGTACTGAGGGAGCGCTGCACTATCGGAGGGGCAGTACTGAGGGAGCACAGCACTGTCGGAGGGGCGGTACTGAGGGAGCGCCGCACTGTCGGAGGGGCAGTACTGAGGGAGAGCCGCACTGTCGGAGAGGCAGTACTGAGGGAGCGCCGCACTGTCGGAGGGGCAGTACTGAGGGAGCGCCGCACTGTCGGAGGGGCAATACTGAGGGAGCGCCGCACTGCCGGAGGGGCAGTACTGAGGGAGCGCCGCACTGTCGGAGGGGCAGTACTGAGGGAGAGCCGCACTGTCGGAGGGGCGGTACTGAGGGAGCGCTGCACTGTCGGAGGGGCAGTACTGAGGGAGCGCTGCACTGTCGGAGGGGCAGTACTGACGGAGCGCCGCACTGTCGGAGGGGCAGTACTGAGGGAGCGCCGCACTGTCGGAGGGGCAGTACTGAGGGAGCGCCACACTGTCGGAGGGGCAGTACTGAGGGAGTGCCGCACTGTCGGAGGTGCCGTCTTGCAGATGAGACGTTAAACCGAGGCCCCGTCTACTCTCTCAGGTGGATGTAAAAGATCCCACGGCCACTATTGGAAGAAGAGCAGGGGGAGTTCTCCCCGGTGTCCTGACCAATATTTATCCCTCAACCAACATCACTAAAAGCAGATTATCTGGTCATTATCACATTGCTGTTTGTGGGAGCTTGCTGTGCGTAGAACGGCTACCGCGTTTCCTACATTACGACAGCGACTACACTTCAAAAACGACTTCACTGGCTGTAAAGCGATTCGGGACGGTGCTGAAGGGGGTTGAAAGGCGTGAACACACACACACACACACCTCTTCCAGCAGGGGTCATGAGATAGTCAGTGAGAAAGCCAGCCCTGGTTGGTTTTACCCATTCCCAGGGCGAGTGGCATCAACCCTGAATGCCACCCTGCTGTAATGGGCTAACAGCACACAAACTGTGGGGGCGGGCGGGTGGAGTTGAAGCTTGGGTCCTGGCTGGCATTTCTGGCTTGGCATCACTCTGGGCGGTGCAGTCAACCCACTCCACCATTGCGGGGGAGTTCGGCTGCGGTCCTTGCAATCAACCTTCCATCTGGAAAGGCTGATCTGGAATAGTGCCCATTGCTTGTTGAGTGAGCTCGGAATACAAAAAGCACATCGCCCAGGAAATCGAGGGCAAACCAGGGCAGCCGCTATTAACTCCCATTCCAATCGGACGTGTAGCTTGAATATTTGAAACTGCAATTCCGGTTAAGGGAACATCTCTTCCTCCCCATGTTATACATTTTGTTGGTGGGCGGGCGGTGAATGCTAGACCAATCCTGCGCGTCTACGGTTTTCGGTAACCGTGTTTACATGGGAGCCAGAAAAGGAAGTTGGGTGGTCAGCAGTTTCGTGCGGATAATCCCAGGGCAGGTCCAGCGTGGGTTAGATACAGAGTAAAGCTAACCTCTACACTGTCCCATCAAACACTCCCAGGGCAGGTACAGCACGGGTTAGATACAGCGTAAAGCTCCCTCTACACTGTCCCATCAAACACTCCCAGGGTAGGTACAGCACGGGTTAGATACAGAGTAAAGCTCCCTCTACACTGTCCCGTCAAACACTCCCAGGGCAGGTACAGCACGGGTTAGATACAGAGTAAAGCTCCCTCTACACTGTCCCGTCAAACACTCCCAGGGCAGGTACAGCACGGGTTAGATACAGAGTAAAGCTCCCTCTACACTGTCCCATCAAACACTCCCAGGGCAGGTACAGCACAGGTTAGATACAGAGTAAAGCTCCCTCTACACTGTCCCATCAAACACTCCCAGGGTAGGTACAGCACGGGTTAGATACAGAGTAAAGCTCCCTCTACACTGTCCCATCAAACACTCCCAGGGCAGGTACAGCACGGGGTTAGATACAGAGTAAAGCTCCCTCTACACTGTCCCGTCAAACACTCCCAGAGCAGGTACAGCACGGGGTTAGATACAGAGTAAAGCTCCCTCTACACTGTCCCATCAAACACTCCAGGGGCAGGTACATCACGGGGTTAGATACAGAGTAAAGCTCTCTCTACACTGTCCCATCAAACACTCCCAGGGCAGGTACAGCACGGGTTAGATACAGAGTAAAGCTCCCTCTAGGATGTTACCAGGGATGGGGAATTCAGTTATGAGGAGAGGTAGGGAAATTTAGGACTGTTCTCCTTGGAACAGAGAAGGTTAAAAGGTGGCCTAATGGAGGTGGGTGGGACTAACCATGACTGCTCTTTCAAGGAGCCAGCACAGGCACGATGGGCCGAATGGCCTCCTTCTGTGCTGATAGATTCTATGATTCTATGAAAGTAAAACCGAGAAACACAGCGAACACAGAGGACGAGTGGATTGGCATTTTTATTTAAAATGGTATTTTAGGCATTTAATTCAATCATTTAGGGTCAATATTGCATTAATGAAGTTGTCCATTAAAGCTGATGTTCTGAGCACAGCTATTACTGCCAGATTAGTGCTTGTTTCAGTGTCGCTGTGCATGAACTGAAACACAAAGAAAAGCGAGACAGCACAGGAAGACTGAGCTTCCCCCCGAGCTCGCATTCGAAGGGTTACGGCTCGCAGCGAGCGTCAGAACTCTCCTTGCCGAGACCCACAATCTGTTATTCCCTCTCCCGCTAATCTGCTCTGATGCTCATTTCATCCCTCGGGCTCCCGATTGGTTCGCGGTCTCCGTCACTCTTTGACTCTTCGTATCTGCTTAAACTGCTCATTCTTTGCTCTTTCGATGACTCAGTCACCGTGGTTACGCCGTGTTACCAAGCTCTTCTTTCTCACATGGGGATGCATTTGCTTTTCATTCTTGAAAGACAAAATTGAATCAGAGAACGAGACCGCACAGGAGGAGGCCATTCGGCCCATCGTGCCTGTGCCAGCTCTTTGAAAGAAGCTCTCCGATTAGTCCCACTGCCCCCTTCGCTCTCTCCCCACAGCCCTGCAAACTTTTTTCCCTTCAAGTATTTACCCAATTCCCCTTTTGAAAGTTACGATTAAATCTGCTTCCACCGCCCTTTCAGGCGGCGCGTTTAGGAGCTCGGAGCACGGGCAACATGGTGGCATAGTGGTTAGCACTGTTGCCTCACAGCGCCAGGGACCCGGGTTCGAATCCGGCCACGGGTGACTGTCTGTGTGGAGTTTGCACATTCTCCCCGTGTCTGCGTGGGTTTCCTCCGGGTGCTCCGGTTTCCTCCCACAGTCCAAAGATGTGCGGGTTAGGTTGATTTGGCTATGATAAATTGACCCTTAGTGTTAGGGGGGATTAAATACGTGGGGTTACGGGGATAGGGTGGGATATGTGTCGGTGCAGGCTCGATGGGCCGAAATGGCCTCTATCTGCACTGTGGGGATTCTGTGCGATTCTGAGATCTGGGAGGGTTGCAGGGCTGGAGGAGGTCACAGAGATAGGGAGGGGGGTGCGAGGCCATGGAGGGGTTTGAAAACAAGGATGAGGGCAACACGGTGGCATAGTGGTTAGCACTGGTGCCTCACAGCGCCAGAGACCCGGGTTCGAATCTGACCTCGGGTGACTGTCTGTGTGGAGTTTGCACATTCTCCCCGTGTCTGCGTGGGTTTCCTCCGGGTGCTCCGGTTTCCTCCCACAGTCCAAAAATGTGCGGGTTAGGTTGATTTGGCTATGATAAATTGACCCTTAGTGTTAGGGGGGATTAAATATGTGGGGTTATGGGGATAGGATGGGATATGTTAGGGGGAGTTAAATACGTGGGGTTACGGGGGTAGGGTGGGATATGTGTACTGTGGGGATTAAAGCAGGGACAGGGTACTGGATTTGGATGATCAGCCATGATCGTATTGAATGGTGGAGCAGGCTCGACGGGCCGAATGGCCTACTCCTGCTCCTAGATTCTATGTTTCTATGTTTCTATGTAAAAGCGGACAAAAATCGGCAACCCAGTCCATTGAAGTTGACCCATCTCGCTGCCTCTTCCAGTGAACTCAAGTCCAAAGTTGAAAGCTGACCAAGTATTATTGCAAATTTACAAATCTCAACGATTGTGAGCCTGACAAGCAACTTCTGTTGCTAAGGCTGGTCATTTTTGTGGAGACTCAATGGCATTGAAATCTCCGAGGAGATGTAATTGTGATTGAAATGGCCCTCAGTTGGTTCTGCGCACTCTAGGCCTCTGCACCAACCATTCCCTCTCCTCTCCAAATTGATCTCCTGCCTCATTACCCAGGTCTGACACCGCGCTCTCTTCAATCGGCGCTCCTTCCGTTTTCACCCATCCATCCGATCGATCGAGCTCCTCTCCCTTTAGATTTCCTTCTCGAGTCGCCTGGCTGCAGGTATTAATCGTCCAAATTCTCGTGTTCTCCCTGCGGCCACCGCCCGCTGAGAGGGCCGGGCGGTGGAGCTAGACTGGAGACATCTCCATGGCAACTGCCGATTGTGGGCGGTGTCGGCTCTTTGTGGACACTTCGGCAGCAACACTCTACTGGGCTAGATCTAACATCGAGGCTACAGCACAGGAACAGGCCATTCAGCCCAACTGGTCCGTGCCGGTGTTTCTGCTCCACACCAGCCTCCTCCCACCCCTCTTCATCTCACCCCATCAACATATCCTTCTATTCCTTTCTCCCTCATGTGTTTATCTGCACCTTGAATGCATCGATACTATTCGCCTCAACCACTCCCTGTGGTAGCGAGTTCCACATTCTCACCACTCTCTGGGTAAAGAAGTTTCTCCTGAATTCCCTATTGGATTTATTAGTGACTATCTTATATTGATGGCCCCTAGTTCTGGTCTCCCCCACATGTGGAAACATCTTCTCTACGTCTACCCTATCGAACCCTTTCATAATCTTAAAGACCTCGATCAGGTCACCCCTCAGTCTTCTCTTTTCTAGAGAAAAGAGCCCCAGCCTGTTCAGCCTTTCCTGATAAGTATACCCTGGTTAGACCACACCTGGAGCACTGTGAGCAGTTCTGGGCACCACACCTTAGGAAGGATATATTGGCCTTGGAGGGAGTGCAGCGTAGGTTTACCAGAATTACATCTGGACTCCAAGGGTTAAGTTACGAGGCGAGATTACACAAACTAGGGTTGTATTCCCTGGAATTTAGAAGGTTAAGGGGTGATCTGATCGAAGTTTTCAGGATATTAAGGGGAACTGATAGGGTAGAGAGAGAGAAACTATTTCCGCTGGTTGGGGAGTCTAGGACTAGGGGGCAGAGTCTAAAAATTAGAGCCAGACCTTTCAGGAGTGAAGTTAGGAAACACTTCTACACACAAAGGGTGGTAGAAGTTTGGAACTCTCTTCCACAAATGGCAATCGATGCTAGATCAATTGTTAATGTTAAATCTGAGATTGATAGATTTTTGTTAACCAAAGGTATTAAGGGATATGGGGCAAAGGGATATGGAGTTAGGTCACAGATCAGCCATGGCAGAACAGGCTCGAGGGGCTGAATGGCCTCCTTCTGTGCAGTAACCATTCTATGATTCTATGAAAAGATCCCAAGGGACTATTTCGAAGAAGAGCAGGGGGAGTTCTCCCCGGTGTCTTGGTCAATATTTATTCCTCAATCAACAGCACTAAAACAGATGATCTGGTCATTATCACATTGCCGTTTGTGGGATCTTGCTGTGCGCAAACTGGTTGCCGCGTTTCCTACATTACAACAGTGACCACACTTCAAAAAGTACTTCATTGGCTGTAAAGCGCTTTGAGACATCCTGAGGTCGTGAAAGGCGCTGGAGAAATGCAAGTCTTTCTTTTGATAGCATCCAGTGGTCCCTGCTGAGCAGAGGACAGGATCCGGCATGACTGCCATGGTCGAATAGCCTCACCATCAGGGCTCAGACGCGGAAGAGCAGCCACTGGGGTGAGGCGTCAGAGAGCAACTATGGAACTGTCCACCAGCCAGCACACAAGAACATAAGACATAGGAGCAGGATTAGGCCATTTGGCCCCTCGAGCCTTCTCCGCCATTCAATAAGATCATGGCTGATCTGATCTTGGCCTCAACTCCACTTCCCAGCCCGCTCCCCATAACCCTTCACTCCCTTACCTTTCAAAAATCTGTCTATCTCCACCTTGAATATATTCAATGACCCAGCCTCCACAGCTCTCTGGGGCAGAGAATTCCAAAGATTCACCACCCTCTGAGAGAAGAAATTCCTCCTCATCTCCGATTTCCCTTCTTCTGAAACTATGCCCCCTAGTTCTAGATTTCCCCACGAGGGGAAACATCCTCTCTGCATCTACCCTGTCGAGCCCCCTCAGAATATTATCTGTTTCAATAAGATCACTTCTCATTCTTCTAAACTCCAATGAGTACAGGCCCAACCTGCTCAACCTTTCTTCATAAGACAACCCCTTCATCTCCGGAATCAACCTCGTGAACCTTCTCTGAACTGCCTCCAATGCAAGTATATCCTTCCTTAAATAAGGAGACCAAAACTGTATGCAGTACTCCAGGTGTGGTCTCACCAACGCCCTGTACAGTTGTAACAGGACTTCCCTACTTGTCACGTCAATACCTCAGGGTCGGCGAGAAGACTGACGAGAGGAGAAGAGAAATCTTATCATAGAATGATACAGCACAGGAGGAGGCCATTCGGCCCATCGTGCCTGTGCCGGCTCTTTGAAAGAAGCTCTCCAATTAGTCCCCACTCCCCCCCTGCTCTTTCCCCATAGCCCTGCAAATGTTTTCCCTTGTTTATCCTTATTACATGAAGGAAGCAGGCCATTCGGCCCAAGCAGTCCCTCACGGCGTTTAATCTCCACTCAAGGAAGCAGTCCTGATCACATTTACCCGCCCTATCCCTTCAACCCCAATTTCCTCCATCCGCCTCCCCAAACTAATCTTGAATGCTGACGCTGTTCCTGCCTCGACCTCTAACCCTGGATGTGACTTCCACTGCCTCACACTGTGCTTCATGTAAAAAGACTTGCATTTCTATAGCGCCTTTCACGACCACCGGACGTCCCAAAGCGCATTACAGCCAATTAAGTATAGAAGCAGAGAAGATAGGAGCAGGAGTAGGCCATTCAGCCCCTCGAGCCTGCTCCGCCATTCAATGCGATCATGGCTGATCATCCAAATTCAGTACCCTGTCCCTGCTTTTTCCCCATATCCCTTGATCCCTTTAGCCTTAAGTACTTTTTTGAAGTGCAGCATGGGGGATGGTAGCATAGTGGTTGTGTTACTTGGACCAGGAATCCAGCAAGGCCTGAACTAAATGATCCGGAGACAAGGGTTCAAATCCCACCACGGCAGCTGGGGAATTAAAGTTCAGTTAATTAAATAAATCTGGAATTAAAAAGCTAGTCTCAGTAATAATGACCATGAAACTATCGGATTGTCGTAAATACCCATCTGGATAACTAATGCCCTTTAGTGGAAGGAAATCTGCTGCCCTTACCCGGTCTGGCCGATATGTGACTCCAGACCCACCCACAATGTGGTTGCCTCTTAACTGCCCTCTGAAATGGCCCAGCGAGACCCTCAGTTGTACTGACTCGCTAGACTGCAACGGTTCAAGAAGGCAGCACAGCACCAGATTCTCAAGGGCAGTAAATGGGCAGTAAATGCTGGCCGTGCCAGTGATGTCCACATCCCATGAATGAATTTAAAAAAGTCACTGTTGTCATGTACGAAACGCAGCAGGCAATTTGCACACAGCAAGCTCTCACAAACAGCAATGTGATAATGACCAGATAATCTGCTTTTGTGATGTTGGTTGAGGGATAAATATTGGCCCCAGGACACTTGAGAGAACTCCCCTACTCCTCTTTGAAAGAGTGCTGTGGGATCTTTTACTTCCACCTGAGAGAGCAGACGGGGCCTCTGACAGTGCAGCGCTCCCTCAGTACTGCCCCTCCGACAGTGCAGCGCTCCCTCAGTACTGCCCCTCCGACAGTGCAGCACTCCCTCAGTACTGCCCCTCCGACACTGCGGCGCTCCCTCAGCACTGCCCCTCCGACAGTGCGGCGCTCCCTCAGTACTGCCCCTCCGACAGTGCGGCGCTCCCTCAGTACTGCCCCTCCGACAGTGCGGCGCTCCCTCAGCACTGCCCCTCCGACAGTGCGGCGCTCCCTCAGCACTGCCCCTCCGACAGTGCGGCACTCCCTCAGTACTGCCCCTCCGACAGTGCGGCGCTCCCTCAGTACTGCACTGGGAGCGTCAGCCTGGATTTTTGTGCTCAAGTCTCTGGAGTGGGACTCGAACCCACAACCTTCTGACTCAGAGGCAAGAGAGAGAGTGCTGCCCACTGAGCCACGGCTGACATGGAATTGTGCTCATGATGTGGACTATAACCTGGTGTTGTGCGACTTCTCATTATGGAATTGTGCATTAGGGTAGAGTGATCCGTTTTCGCCAGTCTACAATTGAACACGTACACACCAGGCTGGACAATCAATTGTCCGAGTCACTTCAGATTGAAGCTAATTGCTGAGTTTCCTTTACGTTAAATATGCTTCCCTTTCCCGACGGTTATTTACAAAGCTTGTAAGCCTGGTTTTTAATTTGATCCTATTTCACAAAAGAAATGGCCTGAGCTAAACCCATCAGAATAGGACGCATTCTTTCCCAACACAAAAGGGATGACGGCCTGGATTGCAGCCCGGGAGGGTCATGAATCAGGCGCTAGTTGATATGCCTACTCTGGTCGCAGGTTTTGAATCCCAAACCGTGGCTCTCGGAGAACGAACAATGGGCAGGAGATGATTCCTGTTCCACGTTTCGTTAAGCCCCCTCCTGGTTTCTCCCCCGACTAAGACTTCTCTGCACGGTTGATGTAGAGCGACAACGATAATGCTTACATTGAGGTGGATAAGCCAGATAGTTGCGCCGTGAGTTGCGGAGCGTATCGCTGTGGTAAGGACATAGGAGCAGCAGTCGGCCATACGGCCCTCGAGCCTGCTCCGCCATTCAATAAGATCATGGCTGATCATCGACCTCAACTCCACCTTCCCGCCCGATCTCCATATCCCTTGAGTCCAAAAATCTATCCATCTCAGCCTTGAATATAGAAACATAGAAGATAGGAGCAGGAGTAGGCCATTCGGCCCCTCGAGCCTGTTCCGCCATTTAATGAGATCATGGCTGATCATCCAAATTCAGTACCCTGTCCCTGCTTTCTCCCCATATCCCTTGATCCCTTTAGCCTTAAGAAAAATATCTAACTCCTTCCTGAATATATTTAATGAATTGGCCTCAACTGCCTTCTGTGGTAGAGAATTCCACAGGTTCACCACTCTCTGGGTGAAGAAATTCCTCCTCATCTCAGTCCTAAATGGCTTACCCCTTATCCTTAGACTGTGACCCCTGGTTTTGGACTCCCCCGCCATCGGGAACATCCTTCCTGCATCTAGTCTGTCTAGTCCTGTTAGAATGTTATAAGTTTCAATGAGATCCCCTCTCATTCTTCTAAACTCCAGCGAGTATAAGCCCAATCATCCCAATCTCTCTTCATACGTCATTCCTGCCATCCCAGGTATCAGTCTGGTGAATCTTCGCTGCACTCCCTCCATGGCAAGAACATCCTTCCTCAGATAAGGTGACCAAAACTGCACACAATACTCAAGATGTGGTCTCACCAAGGCCCTGTACAACTGCAGCAAGACATCCTTGCTCCTGTACTCAAAGCCTTTCGCTATGAAGGCCAACATACCATTTGCCTTCTTAACCGCCTGCTGCACCTGCATGCTTACCTTCAGCAACTGGTGCACAAGGACACCCAGGTCTCGTTGCACTTTCCCTTCTCCCAATCTATTGCCATTCAGATAATAATCTGTCTTCCTGTTTTTGCCACCAAAGTGGATAACCTCGCATTTATCCACATTATACTGCATCTGCCATGCATCTGCCCAATCACCCAACCTGTCCAAATCATACTGGAGTTTGCACGGTTGATGTAGGGCGACAACGATAATGTTTACATTAAGGCGGTTAAGCCAGATAATTGCGTCATGAGTTGCGGAGCGTATCGCTGTGGTAAGAACGTAAGAGCAGGAGTCGGCATTCGACCCCTCGAGCCTGCTCCGCCATTCAATAAGATCATGGCTGATCATCGACCTCAACTCCACTTTCCCGCCCGATCCCCATATCCCTTGATTCCTCGAGAGTCCAAAAATCTATCGATCTCAGCCTTGAATATACTCAAAGACTCAGCATTCACAGCCCTCTGGGGCAGAGAATTCCAAAGATTCACCACCCTCTGAGTGAAGAAATTCCTCCTCATCTCAGTCCTAAATGGCCGACCCCTTATCCTGTCTCCTCTGTATTTGTGAATCGGGCATTGTGTCCGTTATGCGTTCCCTGATTTGTTTTGGGTGACCACGGTCGCACAATTGGAGAGTTTTCAATTCACCATTTGGGCATCTAGTATCCACATCTGCCCTGG
>JASTWF010000072.1:574493-703143 GCA_030390025.1 Squalus acanthias
CCTCCGACAGTGCGGCGCTCCCTCAGTACTGCCCCTTTGACATGCGGCGCTCCCTCAGTACTACTCCTCCGACAGTGTGGCGCTCCCTCAGTACTGCCCCTCCGACAGTGCGGCGCTCCCTCAGTACTGCCCCTCCGACAGTGCAGCACTCCCCCAGTACCGCCCCTCCGACAGTGCGGCGTTCCCTCAGTACCGCCCCTCCGACAGTGCAGCGCTCCCTCAGTACTGCCCCTCCGACAGTGCGGCGCTCCCTGAGTACTGCCCCTTCGACAGTGCGGCGCTCCCTCAGTACTGCTCCTCCGACAGTGCGGCGCTCCCTCAGTACCGCCCCTCCGACAGTGCGGCGCTCCCTCAGTACTGCCCATCCGACAGTGCAGCACTCCCCCAGTACTGCCCCTCCGACAGTGCGGCGCTCCCTCAGTACCGCCCCTCCGACAGTGCGGCTCTCCCTCAGTACCGCCCCTCCGACAGTGCGGCGCTCCCTCAGTACCGCCCCTCCGACAGTGCGGCGCTCCCTCAGTCCTGCCCCTCCGACAGTGCGGCGCTCCCTCTGTACCGCCCCTCCGACAGTGCGGCGCTCCCTCAGTCCTGCCCCTCCGACAGTGCGGCGCTCCCTCTGTACCGCCCCTCCGACAGTGAGGCGCTCCCTCAGTACCGTCCCTCCGACCGTGCGGCGCTCCCTCAGTACTGCCCCTCCGACAGTGCGGCGCTCCCTCAGTACTGCACTGGGAGTGTCGGCCTGGATTTATGTGCTCAAGTCTCTGGAGAGGGACTCGAACCCACAACCTTTTGACTCGGAAGCGAGAGAGTGCGGCCCACTGATCCACGGCTGAGACCAACTCGGATTCTCACTCTCGCTCAGTAGCTAGTGGTCGCTGCAGGCCTGTTATGCGTATGGATGTCGGGTGAAGGGGAGGAGGATCTGTCAAACAGTCAGCCGACACCGACTAGTTAAGAACTGCCACTTGGGTCAGATTCCGGACTCCGTCCAGTATCCATAGGCGCGATCTTGCCAGCCCTGGGGAGGCGGGTATGGAGGCAGGACTTTTTTTTTTATTTATTCGTTCATGGGATGTGGGCGTCGCTGGCAAGGCCAGCATTTATTGCCCATCCCTAATTGCCCTTGAGAAGGTGGTGGTGAGCCGCCTTCTTGAACCGTTATTCTATGTAACGGTTTGTTACAACTGAGTGTCTCGCTCGGCCATTTCAGAGGGCAGTTAAGAGTCAACCACATTGCTGTGGGTCTGGAGTCACATACCGGCCAGACCGGGTAAGGGCAGCAGATTTCCTTCCCTAAAGGATATTAGTGAACCAGATGGGTTTTCACAACAATCCGATAGTTTCGTGGTCACCATTACTGATACTAGCTTTTTTTTAAATTCCAGATTTATTTAATTAACTGAATTTAAATTCCCCAGCTGCCGTGGTGGGATTTGAACTCAGGTCTCCGGATTATTAGTCCAGCTCTCTGGATTACAAGTCTAGTAACATAACCACTGTGCTACCGTTGCTGGGAAAATGGCAGAATCTGGGGGCGGGTGCCCATCCCGCCCCCAACCCGCCTCCGTGCCATCTTCCCAGGAGGCGAGTTGGGTGCGGGATGGGCACAGGTAGTTAACAGGCAGTTAAGAGGATTATTCCCATTTTTTCAGCAGAGGCGCGGGCTTCCTGACGTCGGGAAACCCCGCCAGGGTCACCGAGGCGAGCAGTGGGTCTGCGGGGGTCGGAGGGGTGCAAAAGTGCGCTGTGGAGGTGAGTGATGGGTGCAAGTGTGGAGAGGTGAGGATGTGAGGTGAGGGGAAAGTGATAGAAAATGTTTCCTTACCTTTGTTGCTTCCTGCAGGCTTCAACAGTTGGGGATGCGGAGAGTCTCGCATCTCACCGGCAGAGATGACAGAATGGCTGCTGCATTCTCCAATGCAGCAACCATCTAATTTCTGCTCACAAAAGAGGTTTGATGAGTCTTAAATTCAAGAACTCATCAAACTACAGAGAATGTCAGTGTTTGACAGCTTCACAGAGCTGTCAAACGATGACAATTCATCTGTCAAAAGTTTTTGACAGATTAGACGTCAAACGCTGACGTGCTCTGCAACCGGCTTCCCCTTAATTGGCCTGCTATGCCCGCTGGGCGGGGTTAACAAGGTCAATCAAGGGAAAATAGCGTGGGTTGGCCACAAGTCGATGGAGGCGGGACTGAAACCCGGCAAGTGGGAGTCCCGCCTCCAACGCGCCCCCATTGGCGAAATCGCCCCCATGGAACCAGACCCCAGCATGAGTCAGTCTTCCAGCAGGGAAGGGGTGAACATTGGAGAAGACGAGAGTACAACTCTAAGTGAAGTGTTTGCACAAAGAGATGTATGAATCCAGCTTGTTGCTGAGGTAACCACTCAATGCAGACAATGGGAACGACAGAGCTCTAAGCTACTGATTACCGAGGTCTTTCTTACCCTCCTCAGTCTAGGTTATATAAACACTTGTATCTTAGATCACTCGTGGGCAAGTCCCAATTTCCCATACCGTCCAGAGTGTCTATCCTCGGCTCAAGGTAAGCTTTTTGTAACGTGCCCGGGATAGCAAAACAGAAAAACTTGTCCATTAATTGCCTTTATGACTCAGCCCCCCTCCCTATCTCTGTAACCTCCTCCAGCCCCCACAACCCTCCGAGATCTCTGCGCTCCTCCAATTCTGGCCTCTTGAGCATCCCCCTGATTTCCATCGCTCCATCATTGGCGGCCGTGCCTTCAGCTGCCTGGGGCCCTAAGCTCTGGAATTCCCTCCCTAAACCTCTCCGCCTCTCTCTCCTCCTTTAAGACGCTCCTTAAAACCGACCTCTTTGACCAAGCTTTTGGTCACCTGTCCAATATCTCCTTATGTGGCTCGGTGTCAAATCTGATAACGCTCCTGTGAAGCGCCTTGGGACGTTTTACTACGTTAAAGGCGCTGTATAAGAACATAAGAAACAGGAGCAGGAATAGGCCACTCGGCCCTTCGAGCCTGCTCCGCCATTCAATAAGATCATGGCTGATCTTGGGCTCAAAGCCACTTCCCCGCCCGCTCCCCATAACCCTTCACTCCCTTATCTTGCAAAAATCTGTCTATCTCCACCTTAAATGTATTTAATGACCCAGCCTCCACGGCTCTCTGGGGCAGAGAATTCCACAGATTTACGACCCTCTGAGAGAAGAAATTCCTCCTCATCTCAGTTCTAAAAGGGCGACTCTTTATTCTGAAACTGTGCCCCCGAGTTCTGGATTTCCCCACGAGGGGAAACATCCTCTCTGCATCTACCTTGTCGAGCCCCCTCAGTATCTGATATGTTTCAATAAGATCACCTCTCATTCTTCTAAACTCCAATGAGTATAGGCCCAACCTGCTCAACCTTTCCTCATAAGACAACCCCTTCATCTCAGGAATCAACCTCGTGAACCTTCTCTGCACTGCCTCCAATGCAAATATATCCTTCCTTAAATAAGGAGACCAAAACTGTACGCAGTACTCCAGGTGTGGTCTCACCAACGCAATGTACAGTTGTAGCAGGGAATATAAATACAAGTTGCTGTTGTTTGGACTTATCCTGTGTCTTCACAGGACTTTTGCTCATCTTCCATGAGCGATAGATCTCGTTTTAAGTTTAAAACTATAAAGAGAGAACGAACAAACTTGCATTTCTTTCGCGCCTTTCATGTCCGGAGAACGTCTCAAAGCGCTTCACAGCCACTGGGTTACTGTTTAAGTGTAGTCATTGTTATGTCGGCAAGCATAGCAGTCAGTTGTGCACAGCAAGCTCCCACAAACAGCAATGAAACAAGAGAGCGGTTAATCTGTTGCAGTGATGTTGGTTGAGGGATAAATATTGGCCCCAGGACACTGGGGATCTTTTACATCCACTTGAGCAGTCAGACAGGGTCTCGGTTTAACGTCTCATCTGAAAGACGGCAACTCTGACAATGCGGCGCTCGCTCGGTACCGCCCCTCCGACAGTGCGGCGCTCCCTCAGTACTGCCCCTCCGACAGTGCGGCGCTCCCTCAGTACTGCCCCTCCGACAGTGCGGCGCTCCCTCAGTACCGCCCCTCCGACAGTGCGGCGCTCCCTCAGTACTGCCCCTCCGACAGTGCGGCGCTCCCTCAGTACCGCCCCTCCGACAGTGCGGCGCTCCCTCAGTACTGCCCCTCCGACAGTGCGGCGCTCCCTCAGTACTGCCCCTCCGACAGTGCGGCGCTCCCTCAGTACTGCTCCTCCGACAGTGCGGCGCTCACTCAGTACTGCCCCTCCGACAGTGCGGCGCTCCCTCAGTACTGCCCCTCCGACAGTGCGGCGCTCCCTCAGTACTGCCCCTCCGACAGTGCGGCGCTCCCTCAGTACTGCCCCTCCGACAGTGCGGCGCTCCCTCAGTACTGCCCCTCCGACAGTGCGGTGCTCCCTCAGTACTGCCCCTCCGACAGTGCGGTGCTCCCTCAGTACTGCCCCTCCGACAGTGCGGCGCTCCCTCAGTACTGCCCCTCCGACAGTGCGGCGCTCCCTCAGTACTGCCCCTCCGACAGTGCGGCGCTCCCTCAGTACTGACCCTCCGACAGTGCGGCGCTCCCTCAGTACCGCCCCTCCGACAGTGCAGCGCTCCCTCAGTACTGCCCCTCCGACAGTGCGGCGCTCCCTCAGTACCGCCCCTCCGACAGTGCGGCGCTCCCTCAGTACCGCCCCTCCGACAGTGCGGCGCTCCCTCAGTACCGCCCCTCCGACAGTGCGGCGCTCCCTCAGCACTGCCCCTCCGACAGTGCGGCGCTCCCTCAGTACTGCCCCTCCGACAGTGCGGTGCTCCCTCAGTACTGCCCCTCCGACAGTGCGGCGCTCCCTCAGTACTGCACTGGGAGCGTCAGCCTAGTTTAAGTCTCTGGAGTGGGACTTGAACCGTCTGACTCCGAGGTGAGAGTTAAACACGGGGCCGCGGCTGACGATAAACAGATTTCGTCAACAAAAGACAAACAAAGAAACAAGTCATATTATAAATGTTCTATTCTAACAGCAGAAGGAACTGCTCGAGTGGATCAAATAATAAAAAGGTCGGAACTCCATGAACGAAGCTAATCCTTTACTAATTCCTTTCAATCGCTGACAGTGGTGGTAATTTTGTGATATTGTAAAACAGGCGATGTCAGCTCAGTCGCCCGTCACACAGCCCTCCCCATTTTCTCTTCTATTCTGGAAATATAAGGGGCAGTAGACCTGATACGGTCCATTTATGCCCCCGCCCCGCCCCAGGGATTCATTCCCTTTTTTGATTTTTCTTAAAGCAAAGACAGACTCCCATTTCTCCAGCGCCTT
This sequence comes from Squalus acanthias, assembly GCA_030390025.1. Lineage (NCBI taxonomy): Eukaryota > Metazoa > Chordata > Chondrichthyes > Squaliformes > Squalidae > Squalus > Squalus acanthias. The sequence goes on from JASTWF010000072.1 coordinate 579,817, forward strand.
TCACCACCTCAGGACATCCCAAAGCGCTTTACAGCCAATGAAGTACTTTTTGAAGTGTGGTCACTGTTGTAATGTGGGAAACGCGGCAGCCAATTTGCGCTCAGCAAGCTCCCACAAACAGCATTGTGATAATGACCAGATCATCTGTTTTAGTGATGTTGATTGAGGGATAAATATTGGCCCCAGGACACCGGGGAGAACTCCCCCTGCTCTTCTTCCAATAGTGGCCCATCGAGTCTGCGCCGGCTCTTTCGAAGAGCGATCCAGTCAGTCCCACTCCCCCCGCTCTCTCCCCATATCCCTGCAATTTTCTCTCCTTCCAGTATTTATCCAATTCCCTTCTGAAGGCTCCTATTGAATATGTTTCCACCGCCCTATCAGGCAGCGCATTCCAAATCCTCACCACTCGCTGCGTAAAAAGGTTTTTCCTCATGTCGCCTCTGGTTCTTTTGCCGATCGCCTCAAATCTGTGTCCTCTGGTTACCGACCCATCCGCAACTGGAAACATACAAGATTCTGACAGGGTAGATGCTGAGAGGTTGTTTCCCCTGACTGGAGAGTCTAGAACCAGGGGTCATAGTCTCAGGATAAGGGGTCGGCCATTTAGGACTGAGATGAGGAGGAATTTCTTCACTCAGAGGGTGCTGAATCTTTGGAATTCTCTACCCCAGAGGGCTGTGGATGCTCAGTCGTTGAGTATATTCAAGGCTGAGATCGATAGATTTTTGGACTCTAGGGGAATCGAGGGATATGGGGATCGGGCGGGAAAGTGGAGTTGAGGTCGAAGATCAGCCATGATCTTATTGAATGGCGGAGCAGGCTCGAGGGGCCGAATGGCCGACTCCTGCTCCTAATTCTTATGCATTTATGTTCTTAAGAGTTTCTCCTTATTTACTCTATCGAAACCCCTCGTCTTTTTGAACGCCTCTATCAAATCTCCCCTTAACCTTCTCTGCTCCAAGGAGAACAACCCCAGCTTCTCCAGTCTCTCCATGTTACTGAAGTCACTCATCCCTGGTACCATTCTGGTCAATCTCCCCTTAACCTTCTCTGCTCTAAGGAGAACAATCCCAGCTTCTCCAGTCTCTCCACGTAACTGAAGTCCCTCATCCCTGGTACCATTCTGGTCAATCTCCCCTTAACCTTCTCTGCTCTAAGGAGAACAACCCCAGCTTCTCCAGTCTCTCCACGTAACTGAAGTCCCTCATCCCTGGTACCATTCTGGTCAATCTCCCCTTAACCTTCTCTGCTCTAAGGAGAACAACCCCAGCTTCTCCAGTCTCTCCACGTAACTGAAGTCCCTCTTCCCTGGTACCATTCTAGTAAATCTCCTCCACACCCTCTCCAAGGCCTTGACATCCTTCCTCCAGTAGGACCTGGTCATGTTCTGCGACTGGGTTTAATGGGAACGCCACAAGCTGATAAAGGGAGACAAAGGGAAGTCATCATCACCGCACGGAGATTAATTTCCACGTAGAAGAGGTGCCACAGAGATTAGCGGGGGCCACTCACGGCATTCTGTTGCGTGGCAGTTTATCGAGATTCGAATTGCAGGAACTTCAAGCCCATGTTATTGACCCACAAACAGTGCGAGTTCCAGACTGCATTGCTATTGATCTGTTCGCTTCAGTAAATGAGACCAGTGACCTCCGTGTAGCTGAAGTTGAGCATCCTCTCTCTAACTCGGCAGAGCCTATCGATCCCGGCAAGGTAGCAAGGTTGTGTTGCTGGAGATTTCAACCCCCCTTCCCCTGCCCTGCGAGTTGCCACTTTGTCGTGACTGGGATGAGCTAACTGGCCTCAGATAAGGCATCGAGACTGGCACCTGCCTGCTCTGAATGACTCAAAATTAACATCGCCGGATTCCCCCCACCATCAACAACCTGGGGGTCACCATTGACCAGAAACTTAACTGGACCAGCCACATAAATACCGTGGCAACAGGAGCAGGTCAGAAGCTGGGTATTCTGCGGCGAGTGTCTCACATCCTAACTCCGCAAAGCCTTTCCACCATCTACAAGGCACAAGTCAGGAGTGTGATGGAATACTCTCCACTTGCCTGGATGAGTGCAGCTCCAACAACACTCAAGAAGCTCGACACCATCCAGGACAAAGCAGCCCGCTTGATTGGCACCCCATCCACCACCTTAAACATTCACTCCCTCCACCACCGGCGCACCGTGGCTGCAGTGTGCACCATCTACAAGATGCACTGCAGCAACTCGCCAAGGCTTCTTCGGCAGCACCTCCCAAACCCGTGACCTCTTCCACCTAGAAGGACAAGGGCAGCAGGCGCATGGGAACACCACCACCTCCAAGTTCCCCTCCAGGTCACACACACCATCCCGACTTGGAAATATATCGGCCGTTCCTTCATCGTCGCTGGGTCAAAATCCTGGAACTCCCTCCCTAACAGCACTGTGGGAGCACCTTCACCACACGGACTGCAGCGGTTCAAGAAGGCAGCTCACCACCACCTTCTCAAGGGGCAATTAGGGATGGGCAATAAATGCTGGGCCTTGCCAGCGACGCCCAGATCCCACAAAAGAATTTTAAAAAACTTGCGTTAATACAGTGCCCTAAAAGTAGCGAAACGCCCCGAAGGCTCGTCACAGGAGCGTTATGAAGCAAAATTGAACAACGAGACGCAGAAGGAGATGTTAGTCCAGGTGCGGGAGGTTTTAAGGAACGTCTTAAAGGAGGAGAGAGAGGCGGAGAGGTTTAGGGAGGGAATTCCAGAGCTCAGGGCCCCAGGCAGCTGAAGGCACGGCCGCCAATGGTGGAGCGATGGAAATCGGGGGGATGCTCAAGAGGGGATACAAAGGGGAATTGCAAGCTGAGACACCTACGCGTTCTCACAGCACTTGCTGCAAAGTAGTTCATTGTATATGAAGCACTTTGAAACATTCCTGAGAGACCTGATCAATTCCTTTTCTCTCTGATTTACGATTTGCTACCTTACCCTGTCTTTAAAAAAGATCCCAGGCATAAGACAGTCTCTTTCAAGTCGGTCTTGGGGCTTGACATTCAAGACTTCAATTCGAAATAAATTCGAATGCATCCAATAGGGAATTCAGGAGAAATTTCTTTACCCAGTGAGTTTTGAGAATGTGGAACTCGCTACCACAGGGAGTGGTTGAGGTGAATAGTATCGATGCATTTAAGGGGAAGCTGGATAAACACATGAGGGAGAAAGGAATAGAAGGATATGTTGATGGGGTGAGATGAAGAGGAGGCTGGTGTGGAGCAGAAACACCGGCACGGACCAGTTGGGCCGAATGGCCTGTTTCTGTGCTGTAAATTTTATGTAATATATAATTATGTAAAAGAGGTACTGAGGTTGCCCATCTAATAGGGTCCAGGTATCGACAAAATTAAAGAAAGATTTACATTTCTCCAGCGCCTTTCACCACCTCAGGACGTCCCAAAGCACTTTACAGCCAATGAAGTACTTTTTGAAGTGTAGTCACTGTTGTAATGTAGGAAACTCAGCAGCCAATTTGGGCACAGCAAGCTCCCACAAACAGCGATGTGATAATGACCAGATCATCTGTTTTAGTGATATTGGTTGAGGGATAAAGATTGGCCCCAGGACACCGGGGAGAACTCCCCCTGCTCTTCTTCGAAATAGTGCCGTGGGATCTTTTACACCCACCTGAGAGAGCAGACGAGGCCTCGGTTTAACTCTGACAGTGCGGCGCTCCCTAGTACTGCCCCTCCGACAGTGCGGCGCTCCCTCAGTACTGCCCCTCCGACAGTGCGGCGTTACCTCAGTACTGCCCCTCCGACAGTGCGGCGCTCCCTCAGTACTGTCCCTCCGACAGTGCGGCGCTCCCTCAGAACTGCCCCTCCGACAGTGCGGCGCTCCCTCAGTACTGCCCCTCCAACAGTGCAGGGCTCCCTCAGTACTGCCCCTCCGACAATGCGGCGCTCCCTCAGTACTACCCCTCCGACAATGCGGCGCTCCCTCAGTACTACCCCTCCGACAGTGCGGCGCTCCCTCAGTACTACCCCTCCGACAGTGCGGCGCTCCCTCAGTACTGCCCCTCTGACAGTGCGGCGCTCCCTCAGTACTGCCGCCCCGACAGTGCGGCGCTCCCTCAGTACTACCCCTCCGACAATGCGGCGCTCCCTCAGTACCGCCCCTCCGACAGTGCGGCGCTCCCTCAGTACCGCCCCTCCGACAGTGCAGGGCTCCCTCAGTACTGCCCCTCCGACAGTGCGGTGCTCCCTCAGTACTGCCCCTCCAACAGTGCGGCGCTCCCTCAGTACTCCCCCTCCGACAGTGCGGCGCTCCCTCAGTACCGCCCCTCCGACAGTGCGGCACTCCCTCAGTACCGCCCCTCCGACAGTGCGGCGCTCCCTCAATACTGCCCCTCTGACAGTGCGGCGCTCCCTCAGTACTGCCCTGGGAGTGTCAGCTTAGATTATTTGCTCAAGTCTCTGGAGTGGGATTTGAACCCACAGCCTTCTGACTCAGAGGCAAGAGTGCTACCCACTGAGCCACGACTGACAGTCTCCCTTTAACGGGGATTCTGATAATGAGTTTATCATTTGAAAGAGGATTGCAACTGGGAACCACATTCCTGGGTGGCAGGTTTAACTACCGGCACGTCAAAGAGATTGGCTCTAAATATTGTCTGTCTCCAGACTGCAGTTTACGTGACAGCACCTCAAGCCCGTGGTGTTGAAGAGTTTTCACAATCCATGTGTTGAACAAACAGAACAGATATTAACGTCTGCACAGTTTTAATGATAAACATTACAAGGTACCAACATCGCAACATCGTGTACTCGCATTGCAACCCTACCCTGCTGACAGAATCGAAAGCCCACATTCACCCAATGTCAGAAATCTTATCCGTTTTCATGGTATTAGGCAGTGAGTGTCATTAAATTCATCAGTAACTGTTGCCCACCCCAAATTGGCTGAATGAGTATAGGCACCACAACTCTGACTCCCGGTCCAGCAACGCCTCGATTTGAAAATTCTCATCCTTGTTTTCAAATCCATCAATGGCCTCGCCCTCCCTATCTCAGTAACCTCCTCCAGCCCCACAACCCCCCGAGATGTCTGCGCTCCTCCAATTCTGGCCTCTTGAGCATCCCCCGATTTTAATCGCTCCACCATTGGCGGCCGTGCCTTCAGCTGCCTGGGGCCCTGAGCTCTGGAATTCCCTCCCTAAACCTCTCCGCCTCTCTCTCCTCCTTTAAGACGTTCCTTAAAACCGACCTCTTTGACCAAACTTTTGATCATCTGTCCCTAATATCTCCTTATGTGGCTCGGGGTCAGATTTTGTTTGATAATCGCTCCTGTGGAAGCGCCTTGAGACGTTTTACTATGTTAAAGACGCTATATAAATACAAGTTGTTGTTTTTGTATGAGCTATGTAGGAAATACATTGACATCAGTTCCTGAACACAAGACTGTTAGATCCAGGGAGAAAAAATCATAGGGGGCATTAAAAAAATTGTGCTTTATTTAAATGTTTTTTGAACGCTATTTTTTATTAGTTATAAAAATATTGGACGTGGGAAGGCGCTTCACAGGAGCGATTATCTAACAAAATTTGACCCCGAGCCACATAAGGAGATATTAGGACAGGCGACCAAAAGCTTGGTCAAAGAGGTCGGTTTTAAGCAGCGTCTTAAAGGAGGAGAGAGAGGCGGAGAGGTTTAGGGAGGGAATTCCAGAGCTGAGAGCCCCAGGCAGCTGAAGGCACGGCCGCCAATGGTGGAGCGATGGAAATCAGGGGATGCTCAAGAGGCCAGAATTGGAGGAGCGCAGAGATCTCGGGGGGTTGTGGGGCTGGAGGAGGTTACAGAGATAGGGAGGGGCGAGGGCCATGGAGGGATTTGAAAACAAGGATGAGAATTTTGAAATCGAGGCGTTGCCGGACCGGGAGCCAATGTAGGTCAGCGAGCACAGGGGGTGATGGGTGAACGGGACTCGGTGCGAGTTAGGACACGGGGCAGCCGAGTTTTGGATGACCTCAAGATTACGGAGGGTGGAATGTGGGAGGCCGGCCAGGAGTGCGTTGGAATAGTCGAGTCTGGAGGTAAGAGTTCATTCATGATGCTTTCAGCTTAAAGGGAAATATTCAAGTGAGATATCATCAGTGCTCCTGTCTCAGTATGCAGCCCATTTCATTAAGGAAACCACGAAAAAAATAGAATTGAAATACCATAATGAATAATGCAAGAAAAAACATTAGGAGACAGTTGCTTCTCCTTGCAAAGCACTCGAAAAATATATTACAACCAGAGAGCGTTGGCTACAGGCCAGTGGTCTCATTGAAGGAGCATTGACGTCATGAAAACCTGTTCAGCCAACCCTTTCCCGTTGATCCACAAACATACCGTGGAATAAAAGACTCGCATTTCTCCAGCGCCTTTCACCACCTCAGGACGTCCCAAAGCGCTTCACAGCCAATGAAGCACTTTTTGAAGTGTGGTCACTGTTGTAATGTGGGAAACGCGGCAGCCAATTTGGGCACAGCAAGCTCCCGCAAACAGCAAGGTGATAATGACCCAGATCATCTGTTTTTTCGGCCATGTTGGTTGAGGGATGAACGTCGGCCCCGGGGTCTGGTCGTTGTCGCGTTGCTCGTTTGCGGGATCTTGCCGTGCCCCGAACGGGCGGCCGCGTTTGCTGCGTTTCAACAGGGGGCGACGCTGTGCGGGAAGCAACTCGGCGGCTACCAAGCGCTCGGGGACCTCAGGAGATGGTGAACGGCGCCGCACAAATTCAACTCTTTCTTCTTCCCAGCTGTGTCTTTGATGTAATGCCTGTCTGACTGACCTGATTGTATCTCTGCCGAGGTGTGATGGAGGGCAGTCAGAAAGATTTACTGTAGTCGTCTGACATTGTACGCTACACATTGTTCTCTGTCTATATATGCTTTGCTGATTTGTATTCCTTCACTTTACCTGATGAAGGAGCAGCGCTCCGAAAGCTCGTGATTTCAAATAAAACTGTTGGACTATAACCTGGTGTTGTGCCACTTCTCATTTTCTTCCCAGCATTCAGGTGCGCAGGCGAACTCAGTGCGGGGTCAGGGATCAAAGCTGGGATCTTCCTGATTGGTCTCGCTCTGTACCAGACTGGAGAGGGCGCAATGGAGGGTGGGCGGGGGGGGGGAGGGCGGGATCTGATAGAAACATCGCTAGTGTAAAAATCCAACTGAATCACTTCTTTCACCTTCCCAAATGCTTCGTCGAAATTCCAACAACACCCTGCATTCATATAGCGCCTGTATAGAAACATAGAAAAATAGGAGCAGGAGTCGGCCATTCGGCCCTTCGAGCCTGCTCCGCCATTCAATATGATCATGGCTGATCCTCTATCTCAATACCATATTCCCGCTCTCTCCCCATACCCCTTGATGCCTTTTGTGTCTGGAAATCGATCTATCTCCTTCTTAAATATATTCAGTGACTTGGCCTCCACAGCCTTCTGTGGTAGAGAATTCCACAGGTTCACCACCCTCTGAGTGAAGAAATTTCTCCTCATCTCAGTCCTAAATGTCCTACCCCGTATCCTGAGACTGTGACCCCTCGTTCTAGAACCCCCCCAGCCAGGGGAAACATCCTCCCTGCATCCAGTCTGTCTAGCCCTGTCAGAATTTTATACGTTTCAATGGGATCTCCTCTCATTCTTCGAAACTCTAGTGAATACAGGCCTAGTCGACCCAATCTCTCCTCATACGACAGTCCTGCCATCCCAGGAATCAGTCTGGTGAATCTTCGCTGCACTCCCTCTGTGGCAAGTATATCCTTCCTTAGGTAAGGAGACCAAAACTGCACACAGTACTCCAGGTGTGGTCTCACCAAGGCCCTGTATAACTGTAGTAAGACATCCTTGCTCCCGTACTCAAATCCTCTTGCAATGAAGGCCAACATACCATTTGCCTTCCTAACTGCTTGCTGCACCTGCATGTTTGCTTTCAGTGACTGGTGTACATCAACAATTCCCAATCTATTGCAGTAATTATCGTAGTAAAATGTCCCAAGGTGCTTCACAGGAGCGATTATCAAACAAAATTTGACACCGAGCCACATAAGGAGATATTAGGGACAGGCGACCAAAAGCTTGGTCAAAGACGGAGGTTTTAAGGAGTATCTTAAAGGAGGAGAGAGAGGTGGAGAGGTTTAGGGAGGGAATTCCAGAGCTTAGGGCCCCAGGCAGCTGAAGGCACGGCCGCCAATGGTGGAGCGATTAAAATCGGGGGATGCTCAAGAGGCCAGAATTGGAGGAGCGCAGAGATCTCGGAGTGTTTTAGGACTGGAGGAGATTACAGAGATCGGGAGGGGCGAGGGAATAGAGGGATTTGAACGCAAGGATGAGAATTTTGAAATCGAGGCATTGCTTAACCGGGAGCCAATGTAGGTCAGCGAGCACAGGGGGCGATGGGTGAACGGGACATTGCCTTGAAGGTTCACCTTTGCGATATCTACAGGTAGCAATATCCTGTCGCGTGCTAATAAGGACTATGAGTAATTGGAACCAGAACGTTCTGCTAACACAGCACCACTTTGCAACTCCGACAGTCGCTACAGCCCTTTGAGGTTCTTATTACTGGGGCATGTGGACTTCAGGACTTTAATGGGCCCTCGGGGGCGGCAGAGTGGCTAACATGCCTGAACAAGGTAAGGCAGTTACTATTATCGATCTCATTGCTTACTGCTGTAATTTCCGATGCTCTGGTCTGCTGCCTCAAGCTTCCTGGAAGCAATGAGATTTAAGTGCTCAAGTAGAACAAACTTACAGTGAACTCCATTCCTACATAAGACAAGAACTTAAGAAATAGGCCATTCGGCCCCTCGAGCCTGCTCCGCCATTCAATAAGATCATGGCTGATCTTCGACCTCAACTCCACTTTCCCGCCCGATCCCCATATCCCTTGATTCCCCGAGAGTCCAAAAATCTATCGATCTCAGCCTTGAATACACTCAACGACTGAGCCTCCACAGCCCTCTGGGGTAGAGAATTCCAAAGATTCACCACCCTCTGAGTGAAGAAATTCCTCCTCATCTCAGTCCTAAATGGCCGACCCCTTATCGTGAGACTGTGACCCCTGGTTCTAGACTCTCCAGCCAGGGGGAAACAACCTCTCAGCATCTACCCTGTCAATACCCCTCAGAATCTTATATGTTTCAATGCGATCACCTCTCATTCTTCTAAACTCCAGAGAGTATCGGCCCAATCTACTCAATCTCTGTTTATAGTTTTTTCTCCATTGTTTGCGGTCTGCCTCACGCCCCTCCCTGTAAATATTGGGGCGTACACCTCTGCTTATACAGCCAAGGATCCTGTGTGCTTTTTCAACAGCCTGATCAACTTTTATGGAGCGGTGTTTATTTTTAAGACAGACCTGTGTTAAAATAGGTCATGATTTTTTTTGGCCCAAAGAAAATTCTGCTTAGAATCATATTGGGGAAGAAATTCGGTATCGCCCCGTTTGGGGGCGCTCGCTTTTAAAAGTTGCAAAAGTTCGCGCCAGCCGCTAATGCCTTTCAACTTATAAAACATTCGGATTTGGGCGCTCCAGGAAGGAAGTGGAGCGCTAAATGAAGATGCACTGCAGCAACTCGCCAAGGCTTCTTCGGCAGAACCCGCGACCTCTTCCACCTAGAAGGACAAGGGCAGCAGGCGCGCGGGAACACCACCACCTCCAAGTTCCCCTCCAAGTCACACACACCATCCCGACTTGGAAATATATCGGACGTTCCTTCATCGTCACTGGGTCAAAATCCTGGAACTCCCTCCCTAACAGCGCTGTGGGAGCACCTTCACCACACGGACTGCAGCGGTTCAAGAAGGAGGCTCACCACCACCATCTTCTCAGGGGGCAATTAGGGATGGCCAATAAATGCTGGGCCTTGCCAGCGACGCCCACATCCCAGGAAGGAATAAAAAAAGAAACAGGCAGCAGGCGGGGCTGTCGGTGAGCTGCACTGCCGCCTTGGAAGCTCCTTCCCTCCCTTAAAGGGAAAGGAGACCGCTGCGGGCTCTGCCTGGGGAAAACTTACCTGGTCCCCTGATCCGGCCCGAGCAGTCCGATGCACGACAACAGAGTGCTGGGCTGACCGACGGCTGGGGAAAGAAGAACGGGGGAAAAAAACGCCCCCGGAAAGACCATTCGAGAATTTTTTTCCACTTACCTCGGCCACCTCGCCTTTAAGTGTCGACCCGCTCCCCCTGCCGCTCCCTCCCCGAAGCGCCCGGCCTCCCGATCAACACCTCCAACAGCTTCGGTGTCACCCGGGCGATAAGTGCTTAGCGCCCCGTTATCGCCCCCCGGAGGAGACAACGAGAGGCGCAAAGGAGCACAATTTCTCCGCCCCCCCCACCCCCACCATTGAAACGTAGAACGGTGACAGAACAGAAGGAGGCCATTTGGCCCGTCGAGCCCGTGACGGTGACCTGTTCATCCGCATCAATTCACACCCGATCGTTAAATGTGTCGTGAAAACCATTTAAGTTGGGTTAGCAGCGTCAGTGATAACCGTCACGAGGGAGGGTGTGAAAACAGTCAACTGATGTGTCTTGCACGAAGTCGGGCTGATTTTTTTTTCTGACGCAGCCAGGAGAAATCACAAGAACAACTTAAATTCCACTTTGACAGAAAGTCCTCGCTCTGCACAGGAGATGGTGTCTTCCAAAGTTCTCGCACGCTTGCTGGGGGCGTTGCCGCGCCTACACTACCTCGTCCACGCATTAGCATGCTAATGGAGTTCAGCAAACTCAGTACAGGCTAGGATTTGAGTCTAAGAGTAAAGACGCCTTACTGCAATTATACAGGGCCCTGGTGAGACCACACCTGGAGTATTGTGTACAGTTTTGGTCTCCTTACCTAAGGAAGGATATACTTGCCGTAGAGGGGGTGCAACGAAGGTTCACCAGACTGGTTCCTGGGATGGGGGCGATTGAGTAGACTCGGCCTATATTCTCTAGAGTTTAGAAGAATGAGAAGGAAAGACTTGCATTTATATAGCGCCTTTCACAACCACCGGACATCCCCAAGCGCTTTACAGCCATTGAACTTCTATTTGAAGTGTAGTCACTGTTGTGCAGCCAATTTGCGCACAGCAAGCTCCCTTAAACAGCAATGTGATAATGGCCAGCTCATCTATCTTTAGTGATGTTGATTGAGGGATAGATATTGGGCTCAGGACATCAGGGAGAACTCCCCCCTACTCTTCTTCGAAATAGTGGCCGTGGGATCTTTTACATCCACTTGAGAGGGCAGACGGGGCCTCGGTTTAAAGTCTAATTCGAAAGACGGCACCTCCGACAGTGCGGCACTCCCTCAGTACCGCCCCTCCGACAGTGCGGCGCTCCCTCAGTACTGCCCCTCCGACAGTGCGGCGCTCCCTCAGTACCGCCCCTCCGACAGTGCGGCGCTCCCTCAGTACTGCCCCTCCGACAGTGCGGAGCTCCCTCAGTACCGCCCCTCCGACAGTGCGGCACTCCCTCAGTACCGCCCCTCCGACAGTGCGGCGCTCCCTCGGTACAGCCCCTCCGACAGTGCGGCACTCCCTCAGTACCGCCCCTCCGACAGTGCGGCGCTCCCTCAGTACTGCCCCTCCGACAGTGCGGCGCTCCCTCAGTACCGCCCCTCCGACAGTGCGGCGCTCCCTCAGTACTGCCCCTCCGACAGTGCGGCGCTCCCTCAGTACCGCCCCTCCGACAGTGCGGCGCTCCCTCAGTACTGCCCCTCCGACAGTGCGGCGCTCCCTCAGTACTGCCCCTCCGACAGTGCCGCGCTCCCTCAGTACTGCCCCTCCGACAGTGCGACGCTCCCTCAGTACTGCCCCTTCGACAGTGCGGCGCTCCCTCAGTACCGCCCCTCCGACAGTGCGGCACTCCCTCAGTACTGCCCCTCCGACAGTGCGACGCTCCCTCAGTACTGCCCCTCCGACAGTGCGGCGCTCCCTCAGCACTGCACTGGAGTGTCAGCCTAGCTTTATGTGCTCAAGTCCCTGGCGTGGGACTATGAAGCCACAACCTTCTGATTCAGAGGAGAGTGTGCTACCCACTGAGCCACAGCTGACATGAGAGGCGATCTCACTGAAACGTGCAAAATTCTTACAGTGTTTGACAGGGTAGATGCAGGGAGGATGTTTCCCCTGGCTGGAGAGTCTAGAACCAGGGGTCACAGTCTCAGGATAATGGGTCGGCCATTTAGGTCTGAGATGAGGAGGAATTTCTTCATTCAGAGGGTGGTGAATCTTTGGAATTCTCTACCCCAGAGGGCTATGGAGGCTCAGTCGTTGAGTATATTCGAGACAGAGATCGATAGATTTTTGAACTCTAGGGGAATGAAGGGATATGGGGATCGGGCGGGAAAGTGGAGATGAGGTCGAAGATCAGGCACGAACTTATTGAATGGCGGAGCAGGCTCGAGGGGCTGAATGGCCGACTCCTGCTCCTAATTCATAGAATCATAGAAGATAGGAGCAGGGGTCGACCATTCGGCCCCTCGAACCTGTTCCGCCATTTAATGAGATCATGGCTGATCATCCAAATTCAGTACCCTGTCCCTGCTTTCTCCCCATATCCCTTGATCCCTTTAGCCTTAAGAAATATATCTAACTCCTTCCCTCGTCTAGATCATTAATAAATATTGTGAATAGCCGGGGTCCTAGGACCAATCCCTGCGGTACCCCACTAGTCACTGCCTGCCACTCGGAAAAAGACCTGTTTATTCCAACTCTTTGCTTTCTGTCTGCCAACCAGTTCTCTATCCAAGTCAATATCTTGCCCCCAATCCCATGTGCCTTAACTTTACACGCTAATCTCTTATGCGGGACATTATCGAAAGCCTTTTGGAAGTCCAAATACACCACATCTACTGGTTCTCCCTTATCTATTCTACCAGTTACATCCTCAAAAAATTCCAGTGGATTAGTCAAGCAGAGAACATGAAGATGCTGTATGAATGTAAGTCTTCCTTTTTTCTTGATGGGCACTGCGGCACATGGAAGATTCCATTGCACCAATGCAAGTGCAGGGTGATACTTGCAAATATTGTAATTTTTTTTTTGCCGATTTCCTTTGACGAGAAGGCAGATTGATGAAGAACGCTGGAAAACCAGAATAAAGCCCCCTGCTTTGCAAATAATATTAATTTTAAATTAATTTCTTCATCAAACATCTCGACTTGATTTTCTTTTCTTTGGAGTGCAAAATCTGAGGCCGTGCCAACAGATTTGGGATACAGAAAGTGGCATAAACCTCAGGGGCACCTCCCGCAGCTGTTCCATGCTCAGGCAGACGACACAATTAAAAAGCTTATCAAATTCTATGGTGTTCCTGTTCCAGCCAACATCCTCTCTCTTCTCTCTTTCTCCCCATGGCAACCTTTCTAGTCTCATTGTACTTTTTTTAAGTCATTCAAGGGATGTGGGCGTCGCTGGCAAGGCCCAGCGTTTATTGCCCATCCCTAGTTGCCCCTTGAGAAGGTGGTGGTGAGCCTCCTTCTTGAACCGCTGCAGTCCGTGTGGTGAAGGTGCTCCCACAGCGCTGTTAGGGAGGGAGTTCCAGGATTTTGACCCAGCGACGATGAAGGAACGGCCCGATATATTTCCAAGTCAGGATGATGTGTGTGACTCGGAGGGGAACTTGGAGGTGGTGGTGTTCCCTGTGCGCCTGCTGCCCTTGTCCTTCTAGGTGGAAGAGATCGCGGGTTTGGGAGGTGCTGCCGAAGAAGCCTTGGCGAGTTGCTGCAGTGCATCTTGTAGATGGTACGCACTGCAGCCACGGTGCGCCGGTGGTGGAGGGAGTGAATGTTTAAGGTGGTGGACGGGGTGCCGATCAAGCGGGCTGCTTTGTCCTGGATGGTATCGAGCTTCTTGAGTGTTGTTGGAGCTGCACTCATCCAGCCAAGTGGAGAGTATTCCATCACACTCCTGACTTGTGCCTTGTAAATGGTGGAAAGGCTTTGAGGAGTCAGGAGGTGAGACACTCGCCGCGGAATACCCAGCCTCTGACCTGCTCTTGTTGCCACAGTATTTATGTGGCTGGTCCAGTTAAGTTTCTGGTCAATACTACTGTGGTCATTGAACATGCCTCTTTTTTCCACCTAGGCTGCAAATAAATTATCTTCACCCTCTGTGGCAGCCGTGGCTCAGTGGGCAGCACGCTCACCTTGGAGTCAGAAGGTTGTGGGTTGGAGTCCCACTCCAGAGACTTGAGCATGCAAATCTAGGCCGACACTCCCAGTGCAGTACTGAGGGAGCGCCGCACTGTCGGAGGGGCAGTACTGAGGGAGCGCCGCACTGTCGGAGGGGCAGTACTGGGGGAGCGTCGCACTGTCGGAGGGGCAGTACTGAGGGAGCGCTGCACTGTCGGAGGGTCAGTACTGAGGGAGCGCCGCACTGTCGGAGGGGCGGTACTGAGGGAGCGCCGCACTGTCGGAGGGTCAGTACTGAGGGAGTGCCGCACTGTTGGAGGGGCAGTACTGAGGGAGCGCTGCACTGTCGGAGGGGCAGTACTGAGGGAGCGCCGCACTGTCGGAGGGGCAGTACTGAGGGAGCGCCGCACTGTCGGAGGGGCAGTACTGAGGGAGCGCCGCACTGTCGGAGGGGCAGTACTGAGGGAGCGCCGCACTGTCGGAGGGGCAGTACTGAGGGAGCGCCGCACTGTCGGAGGGGCAGTACTGAGGGAGCGCCGCACTGTCGGAGGGGCAGTACTGAGGGAGTGCCACACTGTCAGAGGTGCTGTCTTTCAGATGAGATGTTAAACCGAGGCCCCGTCTGCCCTCTCAGGTGGATGTAAAAGATCCCGTGGCCACTATTGGAAGAAGAGCAGGGGGGAGTTCTCCCTGGTGTCCTGGGGCCAATATTTATCCCTCAATCAACATCACTAAAACAGATGATCTGGTCATTATCACATTGCTGTTTGTGGGAGCTTGCTGTGCGCAAATTGGCTGCCGCGTTTCCTACATTACAACAGTGACCACACTTCAAAAAAAGTACTTGATTGGCTGTAAAGCGCTTTGGGACGTCCTGAGGTGGTGAAAGGCGTGATGTAAATGCGTCTCTATCTTTCGTTTTCTCGCTGTTTCCTACGCAAATTCATTCCTTCCCATGACCTGAAAACTGTGGTCCTGCTTACTCTCAGGCCCTCCTTCCCTCTGCAGTCTGTAAGCCCAGGCTTGGTGCGACTACATCCTATTTCAACCTCTCTTTCCTTGCACTCCTTTCCCTGTTTCTATCAGCCTTGACTTGAGCTGAACCATGGGTTCCCAATTTACAGAAGGGATGTGTCAAAGCGCTTCGGAACATCGGAACAGGAGGAGACCCTTCAGCCCTTCGAGCCTGCTCCGCCATTCAATGAGATCATGGCTGGTCTGTATCTTAACTCCATCTACCCGCCTTGGTTCCGTAACCCTTAATACCCTTACCCAGCAAAAATCTAGCGATTTCAGTTTTGAAATTTTCAATTGACCCCCCCAGCCTCGACAGCTTTTTGCGGGGAGAGAGTTCCAGATTTCCTCTTCTCTTTGTGTGAAGAAGTGCTTCCTGACATCACCCCTGAACAGGCCTGGCTCTAATTTGAAGGTGATGCCCCCCTTGTTCTGGACTCCCCCCACCAGAGGAAATAGTTTCTCTCTATCGACCCGATCAAATCCTTCAATCATCCTAAACACCTCGATTAGATCACCCCTTAATCTTCTAAACTCGAGGGAATACAAGCCCAGTCTGTGCAACCTGTCGTTGGAATTTAACCCTTTTAGCCTCCGGTATCGTTCTGGTGAATCTGTGCTGTACCCTCTCCGAGGCCAGTATATCCTTGCCGAGGTGCGGAGCCCAGGACTGAACGCAGTATCCAGATGGGGTCTGTACAACTGGGACACAACTTCCACCCCTTGTATTCCAGGCCCCTCGAGATAAAGGCCAACATTCCATTAGCCCTTTTTCATTATTTTTTGTACCTGTCCGCTAGTTTTTAGTGATTGATGAGAACAAGTCACACACCATCCTGACTTGGAAATATATCGGGCCGTTCCTTCATCGTCGCTGGGTCAAAATCCTGGAACTCCCTCCCTAACAGCACTGCGGGGGCACCTTCACCACACGGACTGCAGCGGTTCAAGAAGGCCGCTCACCACCACCTTCTCAAGGGGCAATTAGGGATGGGCAATAAATGCTGGGCCTTGCCAGCGACACCCACAGCCTGTGAATGAATAAATAAATGGGCACCCTGGAAAACTCCCTGCTCTTCTTTGAATAGTCCTTTGTTACCTCTAGACTTGACTATTCCAACGCTCTCCTGTCCGGCCTCCCACATTCTACCCTCTGTAAACTTGAGGTCATCCAAAACTCAGCTGCCCCCGTGTCCTAACTCGCACCAAGTCCCGTTCGCCCATCACCCCCTGTGCTCGCTGACCTACATTGGCTCCCGGTTAAGCAACGCCTCGATTTCAAAATCCTCATCCTTGTTTTCAAATCCCTCCATGGCCTCGTCCCCCCTCCCTATCTCTGTAACCTCCTCCAGCCCTACAACCCCCCGAGATCTCTGCGCTCCTCCAGTTCTGGCATCTTGATCATCCCCCGATTTTAATCGCTCCACCATTGGCGGCCGTGCCTTCAGCTGCCTGGGCCCTGAACTCTGGAATTCCCTCCCTAAACCTCTCTGCCTCCCTCTCTCCTCCTTTAAGACGCTCCTTAAAACCGACCTCTTTGACCAAGCTTTTGGTCACCTGTCCTAATATCTCCTTACGTGGCTCGGTGTCAAATTTGATAATCGCTCCTGTGAAGCGCCTTGGGACGTTTTACTACGTTAAAGGCGCTGTATAAATGCAAGTTGTTGTTGTTCTTGCCGTGGGATAGGGTAGATTGGAACTCGGTTTAAGGTCTCATATTCAGGTGTAAAACACTAGTTTGGCCCCAGCTGGAGTCTTGTGTCCACACTTTAGGAAGGACGTGAAGGCTTTGGAGAGGGTCCAGATGAGATTTACCAGAACGGTTCCAGGGATGAGGGACTTCAGTTACGTGGAGCGACTGGAGAAGCTGGGGTTGTTCTCCGTGGAGCAGAGAAGGTTAAGAGGAGATTTGATCGAGGCGTTCAAAATCATGAAGGGTTTAGATAGAGTAAATAAAGAGAAACTGTTCCCATTGGCGGAAGGGTTGAGAACCAGAGGACACAGATTTAAGACGACTGCCAAAAGAACCAGAGGCGACACGAGGAAAACCTTTTTACGCAGCGAGTGGTGAGGATTTGGAATGCGCTGCCTGATAGGGCGGTGGACACAGATTCAATAGTAGCCTTCAAAAGGGAATTGGATAAATGCTGGAAGGAGAATAAATTGCAGGGATATGGGGAGAGAGCGGGGGAGTGGGACTAACTGGATCGCTCTTCGAAAGAGCCGGCACAGACTCGATGGGCCGAATGGCCTCTTTCTATAAAAGCATAAGAAATAGGAGTAGGAGTCGGCCTTTTGGTCCTTCGAGCCTGCTCCGCCATTCAATGAGATCATGGCTCATCTACCTCAACTCCACCTTCCCACCCTTACCCCATAACCAAAAATCTATCGCTCTCTGTCTTGAATATACTCAACGACTGAGCCTCCACAGCCCCCTGGGGTAGAGAATTCCAAAGATTCACCACCCTCTGAGTGAAGAAATTCCTCCTCATCTCAGTCCTAAATGGCCGACCTCTTATCCTGAGACTGTGACCCCTGGTTCTAGACTCTCCAGCCAGGGGTAACATCCTCCCTGCATCTACCCTGTCAAATCGCTTAAGAATTTTGTCTGTTTCAATGAGATCAGCTCTCATTCTTCTAAACTCCAGAGAATATAGGCCTAGTCTACTCAATCTCTCCTCATAGGACAATCCCCCCACCCCATTCTGTGCTTACTGTTCTAAGATTCTATGATTCTATGATCTGAAAGACAATGGGCCAGAAAGTTGGGTCTCCACGGGTGAGTACGCGCTGGGTACTCACCCGTAGACCAAACGAAAGTGCCGGTTTTGCGCATACACTGCGCATGCGCTGGAAACCGGAACTTCCGTTCCCCTGAAGGAAGGGGTTCAGAGGTCGAACGCGTGCGCGAGAGAGGCAGCGCGTACGCCTGGAACTTCGGGGTTTTTTTCAGGTTTCTCCGTGAGGGTAAGTACGGAGAAGCTGTGCGGGGAAAAAGGAGGCGCAAGGCCTGCTTTTAACAAGGTAAGGGGTGAATTAAATACAATTTAAACATTTTTTCAACAGGTTTATCTTTTTTACATACTTTAAAGAAAGGTAAGTTTATTTTTAGCACCGTTAAAAAGTGTAATTAAATTTTTCAAAAATTTAAATTTTTGTTTAAAGTAGTTAATTTATGTAATTTATAGTTATTTTAAAAATGTGATGTTTTAAAAAAATGTATTTGAAGTTTTAATGAGGTTTTGGGGCCGATCTCTATTCATAGATTTGACAGGTCTTCCTGTCAAATCTATGAATGGAGATTCCCTGCTCCGATTGGCTCTCCATGGCCCACGTGATCCCAGGGGACACTTCGAACTAACTGCGCCCCTGGGACACGCAAGCACTGCGCGCCGGCAGCTGCAGGAGGCCCAGGAGCAGAATTCCACGCGGGCCCAGAGCACAACGGCAGGCGCGGTAGGTAAGTACGCGCGCGATCCTTGCACCCGCGGGAAGCCGGAGAGCCGAATTTCTGGCCCAATACCTCTGACAGAGCAGTGCACCCTCAGAACTGCATTGGAGTACGAGTGTAGAAGCCTTCCGGACTCAACATCGAGTTCAACAATTTCAGACCATAACCTCGGCCCCTATTATTTCGGACGACAGCTCTTGATAATTCTGCCATTCCCATTTACACCTCCTCTAGACCCATCCATTGTTTCTTAACTTGTCCCATTACCATCTCCTTTTGCCTCGCACCATCATCCCTTTTGTCATTTAATCTCTCCTGCCTTCCATCCTATCACAGACCTTCCCTTTTGTTCTTTCCTCCCCTCCCCCCTTTCCCTGCCCCTACACTTGCTTAAAAACCTGTCACATCTCCAACTTATTCCAGTTCTGACGAAAGGTCATCGACCTGAAACGTTAACTCTGTTTCTCTCTCCACAGATGCTGCCTGACCCGCTGAGTGTTTCCAGCATTTTCTGTTTGTATTTTAGATTTCCAGTATGAGTGTAGTCTCGGTGTTCGAGCCCCGGAATGGTGTTTGAATCTACAAACCTTCTGACTCAGAGGTGAGAATGCTACCGCTGGGCTTCATAAATAGAGGCATCGGGCTGGATTTTCATTGACCCGTGGAGGCGGGTTTGGAGGTGTGTGGGGGGTTAAAATTGCGAAAACTGGCGGGCGGGCACAAGCCCGCCTCCATCCCGCCTCCACGCAATTTTCATTAAATCGTGTCTGCTGGTCCCGACTCCGTCCCGCCTCTAAGAGACGAGATAGGTTGTTAAGGCCCTTAACAAGCACTAAATTGCCTCTATAATGCCATTTTGAAAGGCCTTTGTGATTTTAACCCTTGTTTGGCAGGAACACATTTGGCTGGCTGGATCTCTCTCTCTCTCTCTCTCTCTCTCTGAGCTGCTGCTCATTTTGCATCCAGGTCCTCTCACAGGAAAGGCCAGGCAGTCTCTGAAGACCTTCAATGCAGCAGCAATGATGACATCATCAGAGGCGACTTTCAGACTGAAAACACTAATTGGTTCATGGGTTCCCACATGCTAGAACTCAATTGCCCAATTAGGTGAAAATTGCATCAATCTCCCACATCCAATTGCAGTCGGGTGGATAACACGACCCCAACCCGCCCCAGTATCAAAATCCAGCCCGTAGAGTACAAAAGCGAGGAAGTTATGCTGAACCTTTATAAAACACTGGTCTGACCTCAACTGGAGTATTGTGTCCAGTTCTGGGCACCGCACTTTAGGAAGGATGTGAAGGCCTCAGAGAGGGTGCAGAAAAGATTGACAAGAATGGTACCAGGGATGAGGGACTTCAGTTACGTGGAGAGACTGGAGAAGCTGGGGTTGTTCTCCTTAGAGCAGAGAAGATTGAGAGGAGATTTGATAGAGGTGTTCAAAATCATGAGGAGTCTAGACAGAGTAGATAGAGAGAAATTGTTCCCACTGGCGGAAGGGTCGAGAACCAGAGGGCACAGATTTAAGGTGATTGGCAGAAGAACCAAAGGCGACATGAGGAAAAACTTCTTTACGCAGCGAGTGGTTAGGATCTGGAATGCACTGCCTGAGAGGGTGGTGGAGGCAGACTCAATCGTGGCTTTCAAAAGGGAGTTGGATAAGTACCTGAAGGAAAAATTTTTGCAGGGCTACAGGGAAAGAGCGGGGGGAGTGGGACTAGCTGAAGTGCTCTTGCAGAGAGCCGGCACGGGCTCGAGGGGCCATCTGGCCTCCTTCTGTGCGGGAACCGTTCTACGACTCTACGATTGTTTCTGTGTCTCGACACAGGGCCACGTTTGTGGCTGTGAGACTGCAGTCGATGCTTGTAAGCAATTAGTTTGGGCTAGAATAAAATATAAGCATTGATCGGGCTGCACAGACCTGGGAAAAATGGTAAAATTTTCACCCAATTAGTATTGACCCGATCGAGTTGGCCTGTCACTTTGTCTGTGTGTAGACTGGACAAATTAATTATGAATGTGGGAAAACAGTTAGTGAGTGCCGTACTTCAGTCTGTGCTGGGTAAGTAAAGGATGTTAGCAGCACATTTATTAAACACTGTATTGTGTTCACGAAGCACATAAGGGATCTCGTGGGAAGGCCATCGTCAATGCACAGGTTTACTTGAATCCGATAGCAAACTGGAGAAAATCGGTCACCAGAGTTGGAATTCCAAAGTCCAAGGCCCTTCTGATGCTTCTGACTATTAGGGCTGGATTTTTTCTTGGGGTCGGGTTGGGGTCGTGTTACCCGCATTTCGTGTTGCCCGCGCCCCCGACTCCAGATTAATGTGGATGAATGATGCAATTTTCACTTAATTGGGCAATTGAGTTCCAGCATGTGGGAACCCATGAACCAATTAGTGGTTTCAGTCTGAAAGTCGCCTCTGATGATGTCATCATTGCAGGTCAGAGACTGCCTGGTCTCAGAGATTGCCTGGCCTTTGCTGTGAGAGGACCTGGATGCAAAATGAGCAGCATCTCAGAGACAGACAGAGAGAGAGAGAGAGAGAGAGACAGAGCGAGAGACAGAGCGAGAGACAGAGCGAGAGACAGAGTGAGAGACAGAGCGAGAGAGAGAGAGAGAGAGAGAGAGAGACAGAGAGAGAGAGAGAGACAGAGAGAGTGAGAGAGAGAGACAGAGAGTGAGAGAGAGAGACAGAGAGAGACAGAGAGAGACAGAGAGAGAGTGAGAGAGAGACAGAGAGAGAGTGAGAGAGAGACTGAGAGAGACTGAGAGAGAGTGAGAGAGAGACAGAGAGAGACAGACAGACAGACAGACAGACAGAGATAATTATTTTTGCAACCAAGTCCTCCCAGGCAGTCTCTGAAGACATTCAATGCAGCAGCGTCAGAGGCGACTTTCAGACCTAATACTACTACTACCTTCATCACATCTCCGTTGTAATAGTTGGGAATACAGGGCTAAAAATTCGGTTGCTTTGCGCCTCCCGTTAGAGCCCTAAGATCTTCGGTAGCGCCCCCTGACTTAACGCGGACGCTATGTCCGACGGGGGTCAGCGGGGGCCTACCTGCGGCCGGGGCAGCGCTAATTAAAGGCGAGGTGCCGGGCAGCCATTTTTGTTGCTGGCCGCCTGCCAGCACCTGTCCCCGGCCTCCTCTGAAGCCCCCCCGCTGGGCGCCGGCTGCGCTCCGTGAGCCCGGCACTTCTCTTGAGTGCCGGGCTCTTTTGCTGGCACTCACGATCCCTGGTGGCCCAGCTGGGCCCCGGGTCGCGCTGCGCAAGGCCCCTCCCCTTTAAACACGTAGCTCCACGATATTCCTTCACAGCGCCCCCAAGAGGGAGGCAGGGCGCTTCCAGTAGCGCCCCGCCTCCCTCTTGGGGCGCCACCGATGAATTTCGGCCGCGAGGGCGCTAATTTTTTCGGGGCCCGGCGAAGTTAGCGCCCCTAAAGGGGGCGCGACTCAATTTTTCCCCCATAAGGTTTTGAGGTATCAGGCTGGCCGTCTGTGTCGGGTTGGCTCAAAGAGTTAGGCGCTCGATGAAAGGCCTCGACTGTAGCGCCTATGCTAGCAGTCAACCCCCTACCTCCTCTGGTTCACAAAACAACGCGTCTCCAGTAAGCACGAGGCGCTCGTGCTGGAGTGTACGGAGCAGATACAGCACGGGAGATCAGCCTAGCTGTGGCTTGTCAAGCAAAGCGTACGGTCCTCTCCAGGGCCAAAGAAAACTACACATGTAGGCCCTTAACTCTGAAGGCCTCGCCCACCCAAAATGCGAACATCTCGAAAGGTTACTCAAGAAACGCCGCACCGATGTCCTGGCCCTTGAAGAAACGCACACCGAACACATCCACCAGTTCGACCTCCGTGGATGGAAGATTAAAGCATCCTCATCACACAACTGTGGAGCTCCTCATCAGACCCTGGAGCCCATCATTGAGCACTGCCCTCGGAGGAAATTCGCAGGCAGCCCACAAGACATCCACAGCTGTTACACCGCAAGCTTTGGCCTGATATCGGACTGAGATATTGACATTTGATTGACTTTGCTACTACCATACGAAAGAAGAAGATAGATAAGACCTCATGGCGTATCTGTACCCAAATCCTTTGAAGACAGTCTCTTCATGTCAACACTTGGGGGGAAAAATTGGGTCGCGCCCCCTTTGGGGAAATTGAACGGTAACACCACCAACAGGAGGCGGGGCGCTACTGGAAGCGCTCCTCCTCCCTCTTGGGGCGCTCCCATTCAATATCGCGACGCTACGTGCAACAGCGCCACGCGCATCGGCAGGTAGCGCCGCGGTACTGCAGGCCTCCCTCCCCCGATTAAAGGGGAGCACCGGGGAGCGGGGTGCCGGGAAAAGAGCCCGGCACTCAAGAGGAGGGCCGGGCTGACTGATCGCGGCCGGCACCCCGTGGGGGGAGGCGAAAGGGGGCATGTGCTGACAGGAGGCCCAAAAGAAAATGGCCGCCCGGCACCTGCCCTTTAATTTGCGCGGCCCCGCCGCAAACACGGCGACCTGACCCTGACGGACATATCGTCCGGCGGTAGGTCAGGGGGGCGCGAGCCAAGTTTGCGGCCGGAGGCGCGAGCAGGGCGCTGCGCTGCGGCATTGATGTCATCACCAGAGGCGCAGCGCCGCGGGGCGCTACCGGCTACCACCACCGCTAACTGCGCCCGGGCGCTAGGTCCTTTGCGCCCCATTAGCGCCCCCCTTGGGGCGCGCTAACGGGAGGCGCAAAGCAACCCACTTTTTCCCCCTTGTAGTTGTTTACTTCAAAGCTACTTCTCTTAAACAAGCCTTTCTGATGTAACTGTTACTAATATCTTTCAAGAAAAAGCTTTACCAACCGTTATCTTTCCATACTACAGCTAATGGCTACCTCCTACTTATGTTTATCACCCTAGCCTCTAAAGTTACACTTTAATCACTCATGGCTGACGTAATTACTGTTATGTATTTCCTTGCACATGTACTTTGCATATCGGAAGACAAGTCATGCTTTCCTCTCACGACACTTCAAAGCCATCCTGTTTATATTGGAAAGCCTGTTGATCCACGATACAAAGATATTCGACTGTTAATCCTTAACCCCCCCCCCCACCCCCCCAACAAGATGCCCAACAAAATATCGTTTTCAGTTTCTCCTTTGGGACGCCTTGGGGCTCCGCTGCGTGGCAAGGAATGGAAGGTCTTATTTTGTACCGAGTGCCAAGACGGGGTGGGTAGATCTGCGAGCGCAACCCCGAGCTTCTGGTCACCTGTCATTTTAATTGGAACATAAGAAATAGGAGCAGGAATAGGCCACTTGGCCCCTCGAGCCTGCTCCGCCATTCAATAAGATCATGGCTGACCTTGGGCTCAAAGCCACTTCCCCGCACGCTCCCCATAACCCTTCACTCCCTTATCTTGCAAAAATCTGTCTATCTCCACCTTAAATGTATTTAATAACCCAGCCTCCACGGCTCTCTGGGGCCAAAGAATTCCACAGATTTACGACCCTCTGAGAGAAGAAGTTCCTCCTCATCTCAGTTCTAAAAGGGCGACCCTTTATTCTGAAACTGTGCCCCCGAGTTCTAGATTTCCCCACGAGGGGATACATCCTCTCTGCATCTACCTTGTCGAGCCCCCTCAGTATCTTAAATGTTTCAATAAGATCACCTCTCATTCTTCTAAATTCCAATGAGTATAGGCCCAGCCTGCTCAACCTTTCCTCATAAGACAAGCCCTTCATCTCAGGAATTAACCTAGTGAATCGTCTCTGAACTGCCTCCAATGCAAGTATATCCTTCCTTAAATAAGGAGACCAAAACTGTACGCAGTACTCAAGGTGTGGTCTCACCAATACCTGTACAGTTGCAGCAGGACTTCCCTGCTTTTATACTCCAACCCCCTTGAAATAAAGGCCAACATTCTCCGCCCTCCTCACTCCCACTCTGATCTCTCCGTCCTCGGCCTCTTACACTGTTCCAACGGAGCTCAACGTAAGCTCGAGGAACAGCACCTCATCTTTCGATTAGACACTTTATAGCCTTCGGACTCAACATCGAGTTCAACAATTTCAGACCAGAACCTCTGCCCCCATTGTTTCGGACGGCAGGTGTTGATGATTCTGTCATTCCCATTTTCACCTCCTCTAGAGCCATCTTTTGCTTCTTAACTTGTCCCATTACCATCTCCTTTAGCCTCGCACCATCATCCCTTTTGTCATTTAATCTCTCCTGCCTTCCAGCCTATCACAGACCTTCCCTTTTGTTCTTTCCTCCCCTCCCCCTCTCCCTACCCCTACACCTGCTTAAAAACCTGTCACATCTCCAACTTAGAAGATAGGAGCAGGAGTAGGCCATTCGGCCCCTCGAGCCTGCTCCGCCATTCGATGAGATCATGGCTGATCATCCAAACTCAGTACCCTGTACCTGCCTTCTCCCCATATCCCTTGATACCTTTAGCTTTAAGAAATATATCCAACTCATTCTTGAATATATTTAATGACTTGGCCTCAACTACCTTCTGTGGTAGAGAATTCCACAGGTTCACCACTCTCTGGGTGAAGAAATTCTTCCTCATTTCTGCCCTAAATGGCTTAGCTCTTATCCTTAGATTATGATCCCTGGTTCTGGACTCTCCGACCATCGGGAACATTCTTCCTGCATCTAGTTTGTCCAGACCTGTCAGAATTTTATATGTTTCGATGAGATCCCCTCTCATTCTTCTATACTCCAGCGAGTATAAGCCCAACTTTTTCCAGTTCTGACGAAGGGTCAGACCTGAATCGTTAACTCTGTTCTTCTCTCCACAGATGCTGCCTGACCAGCTGAGCGCTGACAACATTCTCTGTTTCTCGTTAAGTGTGAAGCAAAATCTCTCTATTAAGTCACGAGAAGAAACCTGGGCCCGGAGTTTCTGCTGGGCAGCGCTGTTTGGCCGAGATCGGCGCGACCGACGCAGAAAGATGGCGGAATTTCAAGCGAATTTGCGCCCAGCGCGCCCCGAGATTCCGCCATCTTTTGCACTGCTTTAAAAAAGATGTCGCGCTGGAAGCTGGCCCCTCCCACAGAAAGCGTGCCGCTCCCCCTGATCGAATGAGTCACCGGGTCGAGTATCCGCTAATTGCGTCCGCTTGCGGGCCTTCGAGGAGGCTTTAAAAATTAAGCTTTTTTTTTTATATTCATGCACGGGATGTGGGCGTCGCTGGCAAGGCCCAGCATTTATTGCCCATCCCTAGTTGCCCCTTGAGAAGGTGGTGGTGAGCCGCCTTCTTGAACCGCTGCAGTCCGTGTGGTGAAGGTGCTCCCACAGCGCTGTTAGTGAGGGAGTTCCAGGATTTTGACCCAGCGACGATGAAGGAACGGCCGATATATTTCCAAGTCAGGATGGTGTGTGTGACTTGGAGGGGAACTTGGAGGTGGTGGTGTTCCCATGCGCCTGCTGCCCTTGTCCTTCTAGGTGGAAGAGGTCACGGGTTTGGGAGGTGCTGCCGAAGAAGCCTTGGCGAGTTGCTGCAGTGCATCTTGTAGATGGTCCACACTGCAGCCACGGTGCGCCGGTGGTGGAGGGAGTGAATGTTTAAGGTGGTGGATGGGGTGCCGATCAAGCGGGCTGCTTTGTCCTGGATGGTGTCGAGCTTCTTGAGTGTTGTTGGAGCTGCACTCATCCAGGCAAGTGGAGAGTATTCGATCACACTCCTGACTTGTGCCTTGTAGATGGTGGAAAGGACACCAATAGGCACCTTTGAAAAGCTTTTAAATATATATATTTTTTGAATTCATTAAAAACTGACGACTGTGCCCCAGTATAACTGGCAAATGGGTCTGTATAGTTCATTCAAATCATTTTCAGCGATTTCAAATCGGGTTACTCACAGGAGGTGGACGAGACACATTGATTAAAAATGCTTATTTTTGGTGACAAACCCATTCTCAGCTGCATTAACCAAACTGAATCCAGATGGAGCTGTACAAAACGCTAGTTAGGCCACAGCTGGAATACTGTGTGCAGTTCTGGTCGCCACACTATAGGAGGATGTGATTGCATTGGAGAGGGTGCAGAGGAGATTCACCAGGATGTTACCTGGGCTGGAGCGCTTCAGCTATGAAGAGAGACTGGACAGGCTGGGGTTGTTTTCCTGAGAGCAGAGAAGGCTGAGGGGGGGACCTGATTGAGGGGTACAAAATTATGAGGGGCATAGATAGGGTAGATAGAAAGGAACTTTTCCCCTTAGTAGAGGGGTCAATAACCAGGGGGCATAGTTTCAAGGTAAGGGGCAGGAGGTTTAGAGGGGATTTGAGGAGAAACTTTTTCACCCAGAGGGTGGCTGGAATCTGGAACTCACTGCCTGAAAGGGTGGTAGAGGCAGGAACCCTCACAACATTCAAGAAGCATTTAGATGAGCACTTGAAACGCCATAGCATACAACGCTACGGACCAGGTGCTGGAAAATGGGATTAGAATAGACAGGGCTTGATGGCCGGCGCGGACACAATGGGCCGAAGGGCCTCTTTCTGTGCTGTATAACTCTATGACTCTGTGGGGGAAAAATTCAGTTGGTTTGCGCCTCCCGTTAGTACCTTAAGAGGGCGCTAATGGGGCGCAAAGCAACTAGCGCTCGGGCGCGGCGATGTTTGCGCTGCTCATGAAATTAACTAGACTTTTTGCGGCAGCACTAAACACTACCGCCACGATCTCCTGCGCCGGCAGATCGTGACGTCAATCGAGTGTGCAACGCCCCAGTAGCGTCCCGGACCGGATATTGAGTGGCGCCCCGTGCCTTACTGCCTGCCGCTAGCAACGACAGGTTGAGGGGAGCGTTTTGCAGTCAGGAAGGGACTGGGGGAGCACTATTTAAAGGCGACCGCTTCCTGCCTTTTTTTGTTGGTGACATTTTTGCACCACGCATTCTGAGAGAGAGAGAGAGAGAGAGACTTCTGGAGAGATTCAACGCTGTGTGCAGGAGTTTTGGGTACTGAGCAGCAAGCACTTTGCAAGTTCATTTTGACTTGCCCTTCCTTGTATCGATTTAGAAGAGATTGTGGGGGCTGCACTCTGAGCTCTTTCCCTGGGCCTCTCCATTGTTCTTTCCAGCAGATTTGATGGACAGGTCTCTCCAGGCCGAGATTCAAGGCTGCAATGAGCAGGGTGTGGATGGAGAGCAAGATCAACCCTCCCCTTTAAGAACTGGCCGGGGCCATTGTGTGTGTGTTCCATTGCTGACTGACATCACATGAGCTTTGCCAGCGCTCTGAGTTAGCGCCTCGCTCCTCGGCCTTTGCGCCTTAAGACAGGTGTGAAGCGCCTGATTTAGCGCTCCAATCACCTCCAGGGGCGATAAAAGCCAAGTTTACAGTCGGAGGCGATAATTAGCGCCAGGCGCTAATCTTTGCGCACGGCCGATAACTGCGCCCCAAACGGGGCGATACCGAATTTTTCCCCCTATGACTCTAGTTATCGCTGGTAAAGATACCCAGAATTTTTTTTTTTAATTACCTCTTAAAAAGCTGCCCGATGGCGTAGGTTCGGGGCAGAATTCACGTTGGGCAACCTGCAAACGGGTTTGAGCGGATACGCGGGGGCGGAGGGGAGCGTTGGTGGAAAAACACTTTTCAAAACGTGCGCAATTTTGGACGCACCCTCCAATAGCATTGCCGGCTGGACCCGTTCCCCAGACCAGACGTATTTGTGGGCAGAGAAACTGCCAATTAGTGCCCAACTTGGCACTGGTTTGGGGCCATGGACACAGGCCCGTTTGGAATGAATGCTTTTAATTAATATTAATTGATACTTTCCGCGTGTATGAGTCTGACGGCCAGCAGAGAGAGGAGACTCCCAGCCCATCAGCCTGGGCTACATTCAAACGGAAAAAGGACACGAGCTTGGCAAATGTCCGCTTTCACCATCTGCTGACGCTCAGCGTCTATCTCGTTCGGCTTTTTGGATCCGCTCATAGGTTTCAATCATTTACCTGACGGCTCACATATTGGAGGGAGCGCCGCACTATCGGAGGGGCGGTACTGAGGGAGCGCCGCACTGTCGGAGGGGCGGTACTGAGGGAGCGCCGCACTGTCGGAGGGGCGGTACTGAGGGAGCGCCGCACTGTCGGAGGGGCAGTACTGAGGGAGTGCCGCACTGTCGGAGGGGCAGTACTGAGGGAGCGCCGCACTGTCGGAGGTGCCGTCTTTCGGATGAGACGTTAAACCGAGGCCCTGTCTGCCCTCTCAGGTGGACGTAAAAGATCCCACGGCCACTATTGGAAGAAGAGCAGGGGAGTTCTCCCCGGAGTCCTGGGGCCAATATTTATCCCTCAACCAACATCACTAAAACAGATGATCTGGTCATTATCACATTGCTGCTTGTGGGAGCTTGCAGTGCGCAAATTGGCTGCCGCGTTTCCCACATTACAACAGTGACCACACTTCAAAAAAGTACTTCATTGGCTGTGAAGCGCTTTGGAATGGCCTGAGTTGTCAGACGGGGCCTCGGTTTAAGGTCTCATCTGAAAGACGGCGCCTCCGACAGTGCGGCACTCCCTCAGTACCGCCCCTCCGACAGTGCGGCGCTCCCTCAGTACCGCCCCTCCGACAGTGCGGCGCTCCCTCAGTACCGCCCCTCCGACAGTGCGGCGCTCCCTCAGTACCGCCCCTCCGACAGTGCGGCGCTCCCTCAGTACTGCCCCGCCGACAGTGCGGCGCTCCCTCAGTACTGCCCCTCCGACAGTGCGGCGCTCGCTCAGTACCTGCCCCTCCGACAGTGCGGCGCTCGCTCAGTACCGCCCCTCCGACAGTGCGGCGCTCGCTCAGTACTGCACGGGGAGAGAGAGTGCGGCGCTCCCTCAGTACTGGCACGGGGAGAGAGAGTGCGGCGCTCCCTCAGTACTGGCACGGGGAGAGAGAGTGCGGCGCTCCCTCAGCACTGGCACGGGGAGAGAGAGTGCTATCCATCGAGCTAGCGGCAAGCTGATCAGGCAGTGCATAATATCGCCGAGAATAACGCTCCGGCTGTATTTCGGCATTTGTTACAGAGACTCGACTGTGTCTCAATCCCTGAGCTTGAGGGAACAGCAACGAGAATGGGCAGGTAGCCTGTATGTGTGTATGTGTGTGTGGACGTGTCTAGACTACAGAGTACAAAGCCAGAGGGCTCTAGCTTTTTCGATGTCCTGAAAAACAAGATGAAACTACAAAGTGAGGTCCCTTGGGCATATCAAGGCTTTGCTTTATTCTCTTCTCTTTTCTTTCCACCCCTCCCTCTTTGTGTTCAGGCCGAAGGTCCAGCCACTTAAAAGAAGACGCCGTCAGATGATCCACGTCTCAGGATCAATTAGCAGGAAGCATTTGAAAATGCTGTGGGCGTCCGTGAGTGGGTGCGAGGGAGCACCAGGTTGCGCAGGGCATGTTTTCGAGGGGGACAGCGGGAGTCCGTGCATGTGGTGCGTGACGTTGAGTCGCTGTTCAGTGCACAAGCTGCGTGAATGTGCGATGAGTCCCGGGGTGAGAGGGTTGTACTATGAGGAGAGATGGAGTAGAATGGGCCTCTACCCTATGCTAATACCAGCCGTGGCACAGTGGGTAGCACACTCGCCACAGAGTCACAAGGTTGTGGGTTCAAGTCTCACTCCAGGGACTCAAGCACAAAAATCTAGGCTGACACTCGCAGTGCAGTGCTGAGGGAGCGCCGCACTGTCGGAGGGGCGGTACTGAGGGAGCGCCGCACTGTCGGAGGGGCAGTACTGAGGGAGCGCCGCACTGTCGGAGGGGCGGTACTGAGGGAGCGCCGCACTGTCGGAGGGGCGGTACTGAGGGAGCGCCGCACTGTCGGAGGGGCAGTCACAGAATCACAGAATCCCCACAGTGCAGATAGAGGCCATTTCGGCCCATCGAGCCTGCACCGACACATATCCCACCCTATCCCCGTAACCGCACGTATTTAATTCCCCGAACACTAAGGGTCAATTTATCATAGCCAAATCAACCTAACCTGCACATCTTTGGACTGTGGGAGGAAACCGGAGCACCCGGAGGAAACCCACGCAGACATGGGGAGAATGTGCAAACTCCACACAGACAGTCACCCGAGGCCGGATTCGAACCCGGGTCCCTGGAGCTGTGAGGCAACAGTGCTAACCACTATGCCACCGTGTTGCCCTGGGGGAGCGCCGCACTGTCGGAGGGGCGGTACTGAGGGAGCGCTGCACTGTCGGAGGGGCGGTACTGAGGGAGCGCCGCACTGTCGGAGGGGCAGTACTGAGGGAGCGCCGCACTGTCGGAGGGGCGGTACTGAGGGAGCGCCGCACTGTCGGAGGGGCAGTACTGAGGGAGCGCCGCACTGTCGGAGGGGCAGTACTGAGGGAGTGCCGCACTGTCGGAGGGGCAGTACTGAGGGAGCGCCGCACTGTCGGAGGGGCGGTACTGAGGGAGTGCCGCACTGTCGGAGGGGCGGTACTGAGGGAGCGCCGCACTGTCGGAGGGGCAGTACTGAGGGAGTGCCGCACTGTCGGAGGGGCAGTACTGAGGGAGCGCCGCACTGTCGGAGGGGCAGTACTGAGGGAGCGCCGCACTGTCGGAGGGGCAGTACTGAGGGAGCGCCGCACTGTCGGAGGGGCAGTACTGAGGGAACGCCGCACTGTCGGAGGTGCCGTCTTTCGGATGAGACGTTAAACCGAGGCCCCGTCTGCTCTCTCAGGTGGACATAAAAGATCCTATGCCAAGATTTTGAAAAAGAGCAGGGGGAGTTCTCCCCGATGTCCTGAAGCCAATATTTATCCCACAACGAACATAACAAAAACAGATGATCTGGTCATTACCACATTGCTGTTTGTGGGAGCTTGCTGTGCGCAATTTGGCTGCTGTGTTTCCCACATTACAACAGTGACCAGACTTCAAAAAGTACTTCATTGGCTGTAAAGCGCTTTCGTCATGTGGTCATGAAAGGCGCTACATAACTGCAAGTCTCTCTTTCTTTATACTCTCTGGAGTTTAGAAGAATGAGAGGCGATCTCATTGAAACATATAAGATTCTGAGGGGGATTGACAGGGTAGACGCTGAGAGGATGTTTCCCCCGACTGGGGAGTCTAGAACCAGGGGTCACAGTCTCAGGATAAGGGGTCAGCCATTTGGGACTGAGATGAGGAGAAATTTCTTCACTCAGAGGGTGGTGAATCTTTGGAATTCTCTACCCCAGAGGGCTGTGGAGGCTCAGTCATTGAGTACATTCAAGGCTGAGATCGATAGATTTTTGGACTCTCGGGGAATCAAGGGATATGGGGATCGGGCGGGGAAGTGGAGTTGAGGTCGAAGATCAGCCATGATCTTATTGAATGGCGGAGCAGGCTCGAGGGGCCGAATGGCCGACTCCTGCTCCTATTCCTTATGTTCTTACGTACTTATTACAAGAATGGTTCCTGGGATGAGGGACTTCAGTGACGGGGAGAGACTGGAGGAGCTGGGGTCGCTCTCCTTGGAGCAGAGAAGGTTAAGAGGAGATTTGGAGGTCTGGGCAGAGCAGACAGAGAGAACCTGTTAACATTGTGCGGGAAAGTGGAGATGAGGTGGAAGATCAGCCATGATCTTATTGAATGGCGGAGCAGGCTCGAGGGGCCGTATGGCCGACTCCTGCTCCTATTTCTTATGTTCTTATGAGCGGAGTGTGTGCCGTGTGGAGGTGTGACGAGTGCGGACTGTTTGTTAGTAACCGAGCTGCAGGACACAAGACTCATGGTCGAGGGCAGAGCCAACATGGGAGAGAAGATGAGGTCAATTCAGGAACAGCAGACTGGTCACACCAAGGGTAGGTGTTAAAAGCCTGTAGATTATATTACAGATGATTTACAGCACAGAAACAGGCCATTTAGCCCCACAGGTCGATGCTAGTGTTTATGCTCCGCATTAGCCTCCTCCCACCCCACATCATCTAACCAACAACCACATGCATTTATATAGCACCTTTAATGTAGTAAAACATCCCAAGACACTTAACAGGAGCGATTATCAGACAACATTTGACACCGAGCCACATAAGGAGATATTAGGACAGGTGACCAAAAGCTTGGTCAAAGAGGTCGGTTTTAAGGAGTGTCTTAAAGGAGGAGAGTGAGTTAAGGAATAACCTTCTATTCCTTTCTCCCTCATGTGTTTATCCAGCTTCCCCTTAAATGCATCGATACTATTCGCCTCAACCACTCCCTGTGGTAGCGAGTTCCACATTCTCACCACTCTCTGGGGAAAGAAGTTTCTCCTGAATTCCCGATTGGATTTATTAGTGACTCTCTTATATTGATGGCCCCTAGTTCTGGTCTCCCCCACAAGTGGAAACATCTTCTCTACGCCTACCCTATCGAACACCTTCATAATTTTAAAGACCTCGATCAGGTCACCCCTCAGCCTTCTCTTTTCTGGAGAAAACAGTCCCAGCCTGTTCAATCTTTCCTAATAGGTAGAACCTCCAGTTCTGGTGTCATTCTAGTAAATCTTTTTTGCACCTTCTCCAGTGCCTCAATATCCTTTTTATAAAATGGAGACTAGAACTGTGCACAGTGCTCCTAGTGTGGTCTGACTCTGTATCTAACCCGTGCTGCACCTGCCCTGGGAGTGTTTGATGGGACAGTGTAGAGGAAGCTTTACTCTTTATCTAACCCGTGCTGTACCTGCCCTGGGAGTGTTTGATGGGACAGTGTAGAGGGAGCTTTACTCTGTATCTAACCCGTGCTGTACCTGCCCTGGGAGTGTTAGATGCTGACACTGAACGCCTGAAATGGAAAATGCTACATTTCACAGCACGACCATCCTTTGCGTTTAGTAACGCAAAATTCACACTGAAAATCACCCTGTTGAGCCCTAGCCTTGCTCGGACATGTAACGGTTAAAACCCATTACCTCAGCAAACTGGAAAAAGTGCTGACCACACTGCATTTGCCAATGAAGAACAGAAATAAGCCTGCAGTCCTGGGAGACTGTCGCCATTTGGAGCACTGCTCCATGCTGCAGATCCCTCACTTTAATGTGCAATGTGCCTACTCAGTGGGGACAGAGCGACAGCACATTGGAACTCAGGAGATGCCCAGACTTACCGCGGCACTAGCCAATTAGGTGGTCTCTCGAATAAATCCCAAGCAACAGAACACACAATGTGCCCGTAGTATTAAGAACATAAGAAACAGGAGCAGGAGTCGGCCATTCGGCCCCTCGAGCCTGCTCCGCCATTCAATAAGATCATGGCTGTTCTTCCACCTTATCTCCACTTTCCCGCCCGCTCCCCATATCCCTTGATTCCCCTAGAGTCCAAAAATCTATCGATCCCAGTCTTGAATATACTCAACGACTGAGCATCCACAGCCCTCTGGGGCAGAGAATTTCAAAGGCTCGCCAAGATTCTGAACACTCCTGCAGTGAGGGCGACCGCACCTGCTTGGATGAGAGTGGCCGTCCTTTCTATCTTGAACCGAGACAGCGAGTTCTGGCCGGCGATTTGATCATTTGCTGAGGGCTGCTGTTTCGTAGCCTCGTGGGAACTTACAGCGCAGGGGCGACGGGAAGCTGAGGGCCACGCGAGCGAAACAATTGCACTCTTATTGACCCGGCGGCGCCTTGGCAGAAGAATAATACTTTGAGCAGAACACCAGCTAACTTGCCTGCCTCTAGACAGCGGTGCACCCGCTGATTTCTACCCATCACCCCTGGAGATCTGCTAACAACGAACAACCGCTAATTTATTAATCTTATGCCTTGCACGCACTGGTGGCATGCACTTCCTGGAAGTATCAAACTTGCTCTCTGTCATGTTCTCTGTCATGCTGCAGTTGTGCAGGGCCTTGGTCAGTACTGCAGGGATCGGTGCTAGGACCCCAGTTATTCACAATGGGCCAAAAATTCGGCACTTGCCGGGTGAGTACGCGCTGTGTACTCACCCGTAAGGCCTCCTGAAGTGCCGGTTTCCTGCATGCACTGCGCATGCGCGGGAAACCGGAACTTCCGGTCTGGTGAAGGGAAGGGTTCAGAGGTGAACCGCGTGCGCGGGAGAGGCTGCGCGCACGCAGCGAACTTAGGGTTTTTTTTCAGGTTTCTCCGGGAAGGTAAGTATGGAAGAAGCTGCGCTTTTAAAAAGGAGGCACAAGACACGTTTTTAACAAGTGGTTAATTAATTACAATTTAAAAATTTTTTCAACAGGTTTATCTTTTTTAGATACTTTAAAGAAAGGTAAGTTTATTTTTAGCACTGTTAAAAAGTATTTTAATTTTTTCAAAAATTTAAATTTTTGTTTAAAGTAGTTAATTTATTTAACTTATAGTTATTTTATAAATGTGATGTTTTTTTTTAAATTTATTTGCAGTTTAGGTGTTGTTTTGGGGCCGATTTCAATTCATAGATTTGACAGGTCTTCTGTCAAATCTATGAATGAAAGATGGTCTGCTGCCATTGGCTCTCCATGGCCCACGTGATCCCAGGGGACGCATCGCACTAACTACGCCCCATGGATACACAAGCACTGCGCGCCGGCAGCTGCAGGAGGCCCAGGAGCTGAAGTCCCCGTGGGCCCAGAGGTCAACGGCAGGCGCGGTAGGTAGGTGCGCGCGCGATCCTTGCACCCGCGGGAAGCCAGGGAGCCGAATTTCTGGGCCAATATATTTTAATGATCTAGTCGAGGGAACTAGATGTAATATCTCCAAGTTTGCAGACGACACAAAGCTGGGTGGGCGTGTGTGCTGTGTTGAGGATGCAGAGAAACTCCAGTATGATTTGGACAAGTTGGGTGATTGGGCAGATGCAGTATAATGTGGATAAATGCGAGGTTATCCACTTTGGTGGCAAAAACAGGAAGGAAGATTATAATCTGAACGGCAATAGATTGGGAAGAGGGGAAGTGCAACGAGACCTGGGAGTCCTTGTGCACCAGTCGTTGAAGGCAAGCATGCAGGTGCAGCAGGCGGTGAAGAAGGCAAATGGTATGTTGGCCTTCATAGCGAGAGGGTTTGAGTACAGGAACAAGGATGTCTTGCTGCAGTTGTACAGGGCCTTGGTGAGACCACACCTTGAGTATTGTGTGCAGTTTTGGTCGCCTTATCTGAGGAAGGATGTTCTTGCCATGGAGAGAGTGCAGCGAAGATTCACCAGACTGATACCTGGGATGGCAGGAATGACGTATGAAGAGAGATTGGGTCGATTGGGCTTGTATTCGCTAGAGTTTAGAAGAATGAGAGGGGATCTCATTGAAACTTATAAAATTCTAACAGGACTAGACAGACTAGATGCAGGAAGGATGTTCCCGATGGCGGGGGAGTCCAGAACCAGGGGTCACAGTCTAAGGATAAGGGGTAAGCCATTTAGGACTGAGATGAGGAGGAATTCCTTCACCCAGAGAGTGGTGAACCTGTGGAATTCTCTACCACAGAAGGCAGTTGAGGCCAAGTCAGTAAATATATTCAAGAATGAGTTAGATATATTTCTTAAAGCTAAAGGGATCAAGGGATATGGGGAGAAAGCAGGGACAGGGTACTGAATTTGGATGATCAGCCATGATCTCATCGAATGGCGGAGCAGGCTCGAGGGGCCGAATGGCCTCCTCCTGCTCCTATCTTCTATGTTTCTATGTTTCTCGAGTCTCGCTTTGTTACTCACAGTCCCGCTGTTATAAAACGTCTGATCTGCTAACTCGCTGTGACAAACCTCACGAGGGGTTCACGACGCATATATATATGTCAGCACGTGCGGCCCAGAGCTTCCGCGATCGGCGACAAATCAGAGGCGAAACGGCGCCCATTTTGAGAACTGTTTTTGACCCCTCGATGTTTCTGCTCGAATTCGTACGCGTATCGCCAAACGCAAATCTGCCACGAACCAGCGCGACCGGGCAGCGATATAAAACGCAATTTTATTTTAAAAAATGGCATTTTTGCTTTATAAACTTTTCCATGATATACCCCAAGAGTGGTTAACTCGGTGCCGTTCGGCTGAAAATGGGTTTACAACAATAAATAAGCCTTTTTAAATCAGCGCCAATCCACCTCCTGTGAGTAACCCGGTTTTAAATGGCTGAAAATGATTTTAATAAACTTCCATTTGCCAGTGATACTGGGGTACAGTAGTCAGCTTCTTAGTAAGTTTTAAAAAAATTACATACAAAAGGCTTTTAAAATGCGTCGATTAGTGTCCTTGCGCCCCCAAAAACGGCTTAATTTGAAGAGCCTTCTCGAAGTTGCAGTTATACAGGGCCTTGGTGAGACCACACCTGGAGTACTGTGTGCAGTTTTGGTCTCCTTACCCAAGAAAGGATATACTTGCCACAGAGGGAGTGCAGCGAAGGTTCACCAGACTGATTCCTGGGATGGCAGGACTGTCATATGAGGAGAGATTGGGTCGACTAGGCCTGTATTCACTAGAGTTTAGAAGAATGAGAGGGGATCTCATTGAAACGTATAAAATTCTGACAGGGCTAGACAGACTGGATGCAGGGAGGATGTTTCCCCTGGCTGGGGGGGTCTAGAACGAGGGGTCACAGTCTCAGGATACGGGGTAGGACATTTAGGACTGAGATGAGGAGAAATTTCTTCACTCAGAGGGTGGTGAACCTGTGGAATTCTCTACCACAGAAGGCTGTGGAGGCCAAGTCACTGAATATATTTAAGAAGGAGATAGATCGATTTCTAGACACAAAAGGCATCAAGGGGTATGGGGAGAGAGCGGGAATATGGTATTGAGATAGAAGATCAGCCATGATCATATTGAATGGCGGAGCAGGCTCGAAGGGCCGAATGGCCGACTCCTGCTCCTATTTTTCTATGTTTCTATGAAGGCCGTCAAACGGGCTCAATTAGCGGGAACTCGCCGCGGTGACTCACTCGATCTGGGGGGGGGGGGCGGCCGGTTTTTGTGGGTGGGGCCCGGCGCCCAGCGCCATGTTTTTTTTCAACCGGCGCGGAAGATGGCGGAGACTCGATTCGCGCCGGGCGTGACTTGTGCGTGAAATTCCGCCATTGCTCGCGCTGGTTTGGCCAGTTTCGGGCGAATGGTGCCAAAGAAACACAGGGCGACCGGGCGGCAACTCCTGCACCGTAATATATACAATGGGAATTGGATAAATACTTGAAAAGGAAGATATTGTAAGGCTATGGGGAAAGTGCAAGTCGTTTGGTTCCCATTGGAGAGCTCTTTCAAAGAGCTGGCACAGGCACGATGGGCCGAATGGCCTCCTTCTGTGCTGTACAATTCTATATTAGTGTGGGGGGGTAAATAACTGTACATTTGTACTCCATCATTACGGACACAGTACAGAACAGGCCAATATGAATGCGGCCATTTTTTTTTATTTATTCGTTACTGGGATGTGGGCGTCGCTGGTAAGGCCCAGCATTTATTGCCCATCCCTAATTGCCCCTTGAGAAGGTGGTGGTGAGCCACCTTCTTGAACCGCTGCAGTCCGTGTGGTGAAGGTGCCCCCACAGCGCTGTTAGGGAGGGAGTTCCAGGATTTTGACCCAGCGACGATGAAGGATCAGCCGATATATTTCCAAGTCAGGATGGTGTGTGACTTGGAGGGGAACTTGGAGGTGGTGGTGTTCCCGTGCGCCTGCTGCCCTTGCCCTTCTAGGTGGAAGAGGTCGCGGGTTTGGGAGGTGCTGCTGAAGAAGCCTTGGCGAGTTGCTGCAGTGCATCTTGTAGATGGTACACACTGCAGCCACGGTGCGCCGGTGGTGGAGGGAGTGAATGTTTAAGGTAGTGGATGGGGTGCCGATCAAGCGGGCTGCTTTGTCCTGGATGGTATCGAGCTTCTCGAGTGTTGTTGGAGCTGCAACTCATCCAGGCAAGTGGAGAGTATTCATCACACTCCTGACTGGTGCCTTGTAGATGGTGGAAAGGCTTTGGGGAGTCAGGAGGTGCGCAAAGTCAGAATACACGTACCTTGCTGGGTCCTTTACTCTGGGTTCCATAGCTAGCTACAGATAAATGGCGACCTTTAATTTTACTTCACTTTAGCAGCTGGACGATTAATTGGAGTTGGCCGGGAAAGAATAAGCGAGATAGATTGCCTTCAACATCACATTGGGGAGGAGATCGGCAACCTGCTCTGTGCTAGAAAAAACAGGCGGCCTGCGGTTCAGAATCAGGGAGGTTCGGGAGGATGGTCTCCTTAATGGGTGCGGCAGCATAGTGGTTATGTTACTGGACTAGTAGTCCAGAGGCTAGGACTAATGATCCAGAAAATGTGAGTTCAAATCCCATCACGGATAAAGTGTGGAATTTAAATTCATATAATTAAATAAATCTCAAATAATAAGTTAGTAATGGTGACCACGAAACTATCGGATTGTCATCAAAGCCCATCTGGTTCAGTAATGTCCTTTAGGGCAGGAAATTTTACCCGGTCTGGCCAATATGTGACTCCTAGACCCACAGCAATGTGGTTGACTCTTAACTGCCCTCTGAAATGGATTTAAGGTTTGGACTGGGCTTTTCTTTTGATTTTATTGAAGCAGTGTCTTGCTGCAACAGATGTGAAAAGTCTTTGAAGTGTGTAGGGAGTGCTGCTGGACGCTTGCAAGGCCTCGGATGGTAAATGAGAAGACCTTTGAGAAGACAGAACATGCTGCGAATACTCAGCAGGTCAGGCAACATCCGTGGAGAGGAAGACAGAGTTCACGTCTCAGGTCGATATGCTGCCTGCCTGACCAGCTGCGTATTTCCAGCATTTTATGCTGTCATTTCACATTTACAGCGTCCGCTTGCAGAGGGAAGAGGAAGATGCAGAAGAGGAGGAAGCCAAAGAGATGGAATCGGACGGAAGGATGCATCCCAGACAGCCCCTTTGTGGCCGGGATATCCGGGATGGAATCATCTGCCTACGGTCCCACTGGCTGGGCAGGCTGCATTTCTTGGGTGTGTGAAATCAGGAAAGCACAAGGGTGGAGTTGTGCAGACGGGAGGGCAGGAAAGCAAGAGGTGCATGCCAGAAGCAGCATAACGTACGAGGATAACCGCATCTTGTATCCTTTGAGCCCCCCCACTGGCCAAGGGCTCAACCATGCCCCTGCCAAGAATGGCCTGCACCGTCTCCTCGAGGGTGAGGTGAGGCGAGGAATGGGAGATGGGCCTCGTCATTGGTGCAGATTGTTGGTAGGTGAGTGATTGGGGGTCGTGCATTGAGCAGTGTGTGAGGCTAGTGGTGCAGTTGGTAGGAGACGGCCTTTGAAGGTGCATTCACTGACCTTGACCAGTGGGCTGAGGTCCTGAAGCTGCTTTGGGCACTGGAGCCAGGTGGTGGGGGCGACACTGCTGGCAGTGATGGCCTAGATGCCATGGTCCCACATTGTCCTTTCTGGAGGGCCTCATGGTCCCTGTGGGTAGGGGGCTGCTCTTGCAGTGTTGACCCACTGCACAAAGCTGGAGTGCTGTGTGTGAGACCCTGGGTACCCCTTCCCTGGCTTGCTGAGCCATGAGTGTTAGTGCTGAGGCAGTTTTCCCATTTGTTGAGGTGAGGAAGGCAATTCAGCTTCAACAGCTGAAGATTGACATTTGGAACTTCTTTTCGACATCGAATATTTCTTAAAAGGCAGAAAGGGCTGAAAAATGGATTAATTCACTGCATTTTAATCGGTATTGCTTCAGTGTGCGTGGCCCCTTTAATTCTCAGGCCTCTTCATTGCCCATAATTCCCTGCGAGTTTCGTCGCTTCGCCCCCATTGGCTGTGGGAAGCTGCAACGCCGGACCCGGACAGGAACTTCGTCCCGGATCCATCGCTCAGCGCGACGGCCATTTCCAGGTGACACGGGCAACTTTGCTGACGAACACGAATTTCCCCCGCCCCCCGCCCCTCCCCCACAACGTCTATGTTGCAGACTGGGCACTGCATTTGCAAACTGAGTTCATCGTGGAGCACCAGCAGAAGATTCAATCAGAACTTCCCAGGTGGCAGAGTATGAACAGTCGAAGCCCTAGTCCTAGCCGCAGTGGGTGAACCAATCATCTGCTGCGTAACCGAGCCCTACAGACCTAAAAGATCGCGGGTTGAAATTCCTGGTCAAGATTGAATGAGGTCACTTCTGCTGTGGGGCAAAGGTCGGGGGGGCGATTGATTTAGTAGGCATTAAGAAAAGGTCATTAACTAGAGGTCATAGATTCCAAATCATTGGGAAAAGATCTAGAGGGGAGATGAGGAGAGCTTTTTTCACTCAGAGCTGAGGGCCTCGGCAGATGATGGCGCGGCCGCCAATGGAGCAGCGATTAAAATCGGGGGGGATGCGCAGGAGGCCGGAATTGGAGCAGCGCAGAGATCTCAGAGGGTTGTAGGACGATACAGAGATAGGGAGGGGTGAGGCCATGGAGCTAAAGACAGCCCTCCCTCAGTACTGCCCCTCCGACAGTGCAGCGCTCCCTCAGTACCGTCCCTCTGACAGTGCGGCACTCCCTCAGTACTGCCCCTCCGACAGTGCAGCGCCCCCTCAGTACTGCCCCTCCGACAGTGCGGCGCTCCCTCAGTACTGCCCCTCCGACAGTGCGGCGCTCCCTCAGTGCTGCCCCTCCGACAGTGCGGCGCTCCCTCAGCACTGCCCCTCTGACAGTGCAGCGTTCCCTCAGTACTGCCCCTCCGACAGTGCGGCGCTCCCTCAGTACTGCCCCTCCGACAGTGCGGTGCTCCCTCAGCACTGCCCCTCCCACAGTGCAGCGCC
Source organism: Squalus acanthias (assembly GCA_030390025.1). Lineage (NCBI taxonomy): Eukaryota > Metazoa > Chordata > Chondrichthyes > Squaliformes > Squalidae > Squalus > Squalus acanthias. The sequence continues at coordinate 621,078 of JASTWF010000072.1, forward strand.
CCCTCAGTACTGCCCCTCCGACAGTGCGGCGCTCCCTCAGTACTGCCCCTCCGACAGTGCAGCGCCCCCTCAGTACTGCCCCTCCGACAGTGCGGCGCTCCCTCAGTACTGCCCCTCCGACAGTGCAGCGTTCCCTCAGTACTGCCCCTCCGACAGTGCGGCGCTCCTTCAGTACCGCCCCTCCGACAGTGCAGCGCTCCCTCAGTACTGCCCCTCCGACAGTGCGGTGCTCCCTCAGCACTGCCCCTCCCACAGTGCAGCGCTCCCTCAGTACTGGCACTGGGAGCGTCAGCCTAGATTTCTGTGCTCGAGTCTCTGGAGTGGGACTTGAACCCACGACCTTCTGACTGAGAGGCGAGGGTGCTACCAACTGAGCCACAGCAGCCACGGTTGAAGCTCACACGCATACCCCGTGCCAACATGAGCAGGGAGATCACGTACCCAAACAACGGTGTCTGTCGCTCCTGTTTTAGTTACCAATCGGAAAGGCAATTAGCCACATCAGGATTGCCTCAGGCGGCTCTTGGCTAACGCACTGGACATCACTGTCTCTGCTGACAGTAGTGTGGCATTCCATTCTAGACTGCTGCATTGTTAGAGGCTGGGATGTTAAAGGGTGGGGAGGGAGGAATTTTACCCCCAAAAACAGGTGGGGTTTGGGTCGGTCGGTCGCTTAAAATTTTAACGATCTTCAACACGGAACCCAACCAGCCTCGAACCTGCCCACTTCCGGTTTTAACAGAGGCGTGACAGGTGGTGGGGGGGGGGTGTGGCGGGCGACCAAAACGCTACCAGGAGGTGGGTCCCTCCTTTAAATATTCTAATGAGGCTGTGTACCTCAGAGTTTTATCTCGGTTCCAGCTTCAAGGCTGGCCGGCCGGGTTTCCCGAGCTTTGGGAAACACGGCAGCTAAAGGGAGGAGAGGACTGCTGTGTGGAAGAGGTATGTTATTTTCCAGCACTGCTTGTGGGCCAGGAGGAGCAGAAGTGCTTCCCACCCCCCGGTACCCCTCAAGCTAACCTGTTAACCTCCCCAGCGATCGGAACCGCCTCCCATGATCCGAGACCCTCCCAGGTCCTCCACGGCCCACCCTGCGATCTTCTCCACTCCTCCACCAATCTCTCTGGGCCCCCCTCCCCATCTATGTCAACCCCCCAACCCCCCCGCAGATCCCCGATCTCTCCTGCTCCCCCATCGATGACCCCCGCCCCCTACACCCCGTATCCCCGATCTCTCTTGCTCCCCCATCAATGCTCTCCCCCTCCACTCCGACCCCCCGCCCCCACCCGCCTCTTAGTTACTATCGGGGCCCCACGCGTCTGTGTGTGGGATCTGGCTGTGCGCACCCGTCTCTCGCAGCGAGAGCGACAGTTCACGATGCGCGTCGAGACCTCTCGAGGGATGGGATGAGCCACGCAAAACGCCTTATCTATCGGCCGGCAGCCCGCTCGAGGGCCGCCGCCATCCTCCACGGTGAATTAAGGCCGTGCGTTGACAGCGTCTGCCCTCGCACAGCTTCCCGCGCCCTCTCACAATGCCCGCGCTGTCTGCAAGCTACCACGGTGCCTGTGGCTTTCGCCGTCTGCTTGCTGGAAGGAGCCGCAGAACAAATGCTTGATGGAGTGGGACCCGGCGGACATGTTACCCTCATTAATAAAATATCAGCTTTAAAGGTCAGAAAATAATCAATTAGTCTCGCTGCCATCAAGCTTTTTGCCGCGGGCAAATCATCGTTCTGTGCAAGTACACGCTGTCAGTATGTGCGTTCACACATACACACACACGTGTGCCCGCAGGCAGAACGGGACCATATACGCGCGCACAAGCATGAGACATGTGTGCGTTTAGCGTGCAGGAGATTTAATTGAGGTTCTTGTTTCAACAACAACGACAACTTGTATTTATATAGCGCCTTTAACGTAGTAAAACGTCCCAGGGCGCGGCACAGGAGTATTTTAAGACAACAAATTTGACACCGAGCCACATCAGGAGATATTAGGGACAGGTGACCAAAGGCTTGGTCAGAGAGGTCGGTTTTAAGGAGCGTCTTAAAGGAGGAGAGAGAGGCGGAGAGGTTTAGGGAGGGAATTCCAGAGCTTAGGGCCCCGGCAGTTGAGCAATTATAATCATAATCATAAGCGTCAGGCTACAAGATGATATAGATGGGTTGGTCAGATGGGCAGAACAGTGGCAAATGGAATTTAACCCTGAAAAGTGTGAGGTGATGCATTTTGGGAGGACTAACAAGGCAAGGGAATACACAATGAATGGTAGGACCCTAGGAAGGACAGAGGATCAGAGGGACCTTGGTGTGCATGTACATAGATCCCTGAAGGCAGCAGGACAGGTAGATAAGGTGGTTAAAAAGTCATATGGGATACTTGCCTTCATTAGCCGAGGCATAGAATATAAGAGCAGGGAGGTTATGATGGAGCTGTACAAAACGCTAGTTAGGCCACAGCTGGAATACTGTGTGCAGTTCTGGTCGCCACACTATAGGAAGGATGTGATTGCATTGGAGAGGGTGCAGAGGAGATTCACCAGGATGTTACCTGGGCTGCAGCGCTTCAGCTATGAAGAGAGACTGGACAGGCTGGGGTTGTTTTCCTTAGAGCAGAGAAGGCTGAGGGGGGAACCTGATTGAGGTGTACAAAATTATATGGGGCATAGATAGGGTAGATAGAAAGGAACTTTTCCCCTTAGTAGAGGGGTCAGTAACCAGGGGGCATAGTTTCAAGGTAAGGGGCAGAAGGTTTAGAGGGGATTTGAGGAAAAACGTTTTCACCCAGAGGGTGGTTGGAATCTGGAACTCACTGCCTGAAAGGGTGGTAGAGGCAGGAACCCTCACAACATTCAAGAAGCATTTAGATGAGCACTTGAAACACCATAGCATACAGGGCTACGGACCGAGTGCTGGAAAATGGGATTAGAATAGACAGGGCTTGATGGCCGGCGCGGACACGATGGGCCGAAGGGCCTCTTTCTGTGCTGTATAACTCTATGACTAATCAGGGATGCTCAAGTGGGCCGAATTAGAGAAGCGCAGATATCTCGGGGGGTTGTGGGGCTGAAGGAGATTACAAGGATAGGGAGGGGCGAGGCCATGGAGGGATTTGAAAAGAAGGATAATGAGGGAGTACTGAGGGAGCGCCGCACTGTCGGAGGGGCGGTACTGAGGGAGCGCCGCACTGTCGGAGGGGCAGTACTGAGGGAGCGCCTCACTGTCGGAGGGGCAGTACTGAGGGAGCGCCGCACTGTCGGAGGGGCAGTACTGAGGGAGTGCCGCACTGTCGGAGGGGCAGTACTGAGGGAGCGCCGCACTGTCGGAGGGGCGGTACTGAGGGAGCGCTGCACTGTCGGAGGGGCGGTACTGAGGGAGCGCCGCACTGTCGGAGGGGCAGTACTGAGGGAGTGCTGCACTGTCGGAGGTGCCGTCTTTCGGATGGGACATTAAACTGATCTCTGGTGGATGTAAAAAATCCCACGGCCACTATTGGAAGAAGAGCAGGGGGAGTTCTCCCTGGTGTCCTGGCCCAATATTTATCCCTAAATCAACATCACTAAAACAGATGATCTGGGTCATTATCACATTGCTGTTTGTGGGAGCTTGCTGTGCACAAATTGCCTGCTGCGTTTCCTACATTACAACCGTAACTACACTTCAAAAAAAAGTACTTCATTGGCTTTAAAGCGCTTTGGGACGTCCGGTGGTCGTGAAAGGCGCTGTATAAATGCTTGCTATAACCCTTAACATTATATCTACAGCCCTGACAATGAAACACTGCAAGAACAATCGAACTAAGACGGAATTCAGTGACAGGCAAGCCTCTCACCCACCGAGCGCCTTTCAGCGTTGAAGGCCCCGTATTGTTTTTAATCTTTGCTTTTTCTCCGCACGAAAGCAAGCAGCGTTCTGCACAGAAGAACGGCAATCGTCAGAGTCCATCTTGTACCGCACAGCGATACCATATATGGGATGCAGGAGGTCACAGATATCCCGGTTGGAATCGGTAGGCTTTGCCTCGACTGCGCAAGCACTCCCTTAACAGCTTGCCATAGCGATCGGGCTGATTTTTTAAAATTCGTTTTTATGGGATGTGGGCGTCGCTGGCAAGGCCCAGCATTTATTGCCCATCCCTAGTTGCCCCTTGAGAAGGTGGTGGTGAGCCGCCTTCTTGAACCGCTGCAGTCCGTGCGCTGTTAGGGAGGGAGTTCCAGGATTTTGACCCAGCGATGATGAAGGAACGGCCGATATATTTCCAAGTCAGGATGGTGTGTGTGACTTGGAGGGGAACTTGGAGATGGTGGTGTTCCCATGCGCCTGCTGCCCTTGTCCTTCTAGGTGGAAGAGGTCGCGGGTTTGGGAGGTGCTGCTGAAGAAGCCTTGGCGAGTTGCTGCAGTGCATCTTGTAGATGGTACACACTGCAGCCACGGTGCGCCGGTGGTGGAGGGAGTGAATGTTTAAGGTGGTGGATGGGGTGCCGATCAAGCGGGCTGCTTTGTCCTGGATGGTGTCGAGCTTCTTGAGTGTTGTTGGAGCTGCACTCATCCAGGCAAGTGGAGAGTATTCCAACACACTCCTGACTGGTGCCTTGTAGATGGTGGAAAGGCTTTGGGGAGTCAGGAGGTGAGACACTCGCCACAGAATACCCAGCCTCTGACCTGCTCTTGTTGCCACGTATTAATGTGGCCGGTCCAGTTAAGTTTCTGGTCAATGGTGACCCCCAGGATGTTGATGGTGGGGGATTCGGCGATGGTAATGTCAAGGGGCGGTGGTTAGACTCTCGCTTGTTGGAGATAGTCATTGCCTGGCACTTGTGTGGCACGGATGTTACCTTAGTGCAAGTTCAAATGTGCAAGCTGAGAGATGAGGTAAAATAAAATCCCTACTTGCCGACAGGAACCGATGAATTCAGGTTGTCTCTTATTCTGGAGATGCCGTGCAGCAGGAACCTGCCGTCTACTCAAGCTGTGCATTACAGTGACTGACAGGCACTGTACATAGAGTGCAGACTGATGCATGGATAAAAACTGAAAATGAGAAATATGTTGCCCCACTCCTTATAATTCTGCAATTATACTCCACGCAGCACCTTAGGACTGAATCAGCCCTGGATACGGTGGCTGCCTATCACAGCATGACAAAACTGTATGCTCCAATAATCACTGGAGATGTGAAAGGCAGACTTGCATTTCTCCAGCGCCTTTCACCACCACAGGACGTCCCAAAGCGCTTTACAGCCAATGAAGTACTTTTTGAAGTGTGGTCACTGTTGTAATGTAGGAAACACAGCAGCCAAATTGCGCACAGCAAGCTCCCACAAACAGCAATGTGATAATGACCGGATAATCTATCTTTGGTGATGTTGGTTGAGGGATAAATCTTGGCCCCAGGACACCAGGGAGAACTCCCCCTGCTCTTCCTCCAATAGTGGCCTTGGGATCTTTTACGTCCACCTGAGAGGGCAGACGGGACCTCGGTTTAACGTCTCATCCGAAAGACGGCACCTCTGACAGTGCAGCGCTCCCTCAGTACTGCCCCTCCGACAGTACGGCGCTCCCTCAGTACTGCCCCTCCGACAGTGCGGCGCTCCCTCGGTACCACCCCTCTGACAGTGCAGCGCTCCCTCAGTACCACCCCTCCGACAGTGCGGCGCTCCCTCAGTACCACCCCTCCGACAGTGCGGCGCTCCCTCAGTACCACCCCTCCGACAGTGCGGCGCTCCCTCAGTACTGCCCCTCCGACAGTGCGGCGCTCCCTCAGTACCACCCCTCCGACAGTGCGGCGCTCCCTCAGTACTGACCCTCCGACAGTGCGGCGCTCCCTCAGTACCACCCCTCCGACAGTGCGGCGCTCCCTCAGTACAGCCCCTCTGACAGTGCGGCGCTCCCTCAGTACTGACCCTCCGACAGTGCGGCGCTCCCTCAGTACCACCCCTCCGACAGTGCGGCGCTCCCTCAGTACTGCCCCTCCGACAGTGCAGCGCTCCCTCAGTACTGCCCCTCCGACAGTGCGGCGCTCCCTCAGTACTGCCCCTCCGACAGTGCGGCGCTCCCTCAGTACCCCTCCCACAGTGCGGCGCTCCCTCAATACTGCCCCTCCGACAGTGCGGTGCTCCCTCAATACTGCCCCTCCGACAGTGCGGCGCTCCCTCAGTACTGCCTCTCCGACAGTGCGGTGCTCCCTCAGTACCGCCCCTCCACTGAGCCACGGCTGGGGTACCTGAGTTCCAGACAGCCTCCCAATCTAAGTCTGCTCAATTTGACACAGCGATTATTTCAGAAATATAGCAAATTCATGCGCTCAGTGGCATTCCTTCGCATTCCATCGCTCCGTACTTCAAAAGGGTCACCGTAGCGTCTGGATGGAAACCGGTTTTAGCACGACAGTGGGACGGGAGCGAGAGCCAATCATTTCTCGATGGTCCCTACTTCCCTGGGAGCCAGAATATCTGCAAGCTCTTCCAATTTGCCATTGCCACTTGAGTGATTCCAAGAGTTCAAACGCGCCTACAATTACCCGTTTAGACCATTCTACAGGGAATATTTGAACAGGGGTCCTAAACAACAACAACAACTTGTATTTATACAGCGCCTTTAATGTCCCAAGGCGCTTCACAGGAGCGTAATCAGGCAAATTTTGACCCCGAGCCACATAAGGAGATATTAGGGCAGGTGACCAAAAGCTTGGTCAAAGAGGTCGGTTTTAAGGAGCGTCTTAAAGGAGGAGAGAGAGGCGGAGAGGTTTAGGGAGGGAATTCCCGAGCTCAGGGCCTCAGGCAGCTGAAGGCACGGCCGCCAATGGTGGAGCGATTAAAATCAGGGGGATGCGCAAGAGGCCAGAATTGGAGGAGCGCAGAGATCTCGTCAGTAGCTATGCAGTCTGACAGGACTCGAGACCCCAGCCTACCTACAAGCAAGGTCCACGAGGGGTCTGCCGATCGGGGTGCATTGGGCGTCACCTGACCTCCCGTGGCGCCTCTCGCTGGCAGCATGGCGATCGGGAACTCAAATTCCGTGCCGGGAGGTTCCGCTGATTATTTCGGTGCAAATCGGCCAAAGTCCGCCCAGTAGATGGTGGAATTTCAGGCACAAGTTACGTCCGGCGCGACTCGAGGTTCCGCCATCTTTCGCGCTGTTTTTTTTAAAAATGGCTGCTGGAGCCGGCCCCGCCCACAAAACCGGCAGATCGAATGAGTTGCCGTGGCGATGTTCCCGCTAATTGCGCCCGCTTGCGGGTCTTCGAGGAGGCTCTTAAAATTAAGCCGGTCCTTTTGGGTGCAAGGACACTAATAGGCACCTTTTAAAGGCTTCTGAATATATATACTGTATATATCTCACAGAATCCCCACAGTGCAGATAGAGGCCATTTCGGCCCATCGAGCCTGCACCGACACATATCCCACCCTATCCCCGTAACCCCACGTGTTTAATCCCCCTAACACTAAGGGTCAATTTATCACAGCCAAATCAACCTAACCCACACATCTTTGGACTGTGGGAGGAAACCGGAGCACCCGGAGGAAACCCACGCAGACACGGGGAGAATGTGCAAACTCCACACAGACAGTCAGCCGAGGCCGGATTCGAACCCGGGTGCCCTGGCGCTGTGAGGCAACAGTGCTAACCACTACGCCACCGTGTTATCGCTTTTAATTTACGGAGAATCCGAGGACTGTGCCGCAATATAACTAGCAAATGGTTCTGCGTAGTTTGTTGAAGTCGTTCTCAGTTAAAAAATCGGGTTACTCGCAGGAGGTGAACCAGACACTGTGGTTATTTTGTTGTGATCAACCCATTTTCAGCTGTTTTAATCAAACTGCCCCGAGTTACCGCTTAAATAGATCAAGGAATACTTTTTGATAGCAAAAAAAAACTTTCAACAAAATTGTGTTCTATCACGCTGCCCGATCGCGCTGGTTTGGAGCAGATTTTACAGGCGGGTTTTGAGCGGAACGGTCCTGTTGCCAGCTCTTTGAAAGAGCCGTCTAATTTCATCCCACTCCCCCAGCTTTTTCCCCCACAGCCCTGTAAATGAATCCTCTTCACGCACATCCCAAATGCCTTTTAAACGTTCCGATACATTCTGCCTCGGGCAGTGCGATCCAGATCACAACAGAGTGAAGAAATTTCCCCGCATTTCCCCTCCAGCTCTTTTGCCGATTATTTAAAATCTATGAGCTCTGGTTACCGGCCTGCTTGCTCTGTCAAAACCCCTCCTAATTTTGATTCAATCTCCCCTTAACCTTCGCTGCTCGAAGGAGAACAATCCCAGCTACTCCAGTCTCTCCACATAACTGAAGTCCCTTACAGGGGAGTTCTCCCCGGTGTCCTGGGCCAATATTTATCCCTCAATCAACATCACAGAAACAGATTATCTGGTCATTATCACATTAGAAACATAGAAAAATAGGAGTAGGAGTAGGCCATTCGGCCCTTCGAGCCTGCTCCGCCATTCAATATGATCATGGCTGATCCTCTATCTCAATACCATATTCCCGCTCTCTCCCCATACCCCTTGATGCCATTTGTGTCTAGAAATCTATCGATCTCCTTCTTAAATATATTCAGTGACTTGGCCTCCACAGCCCTCTGGGGTAGAGAATTCCACGGGTTCACCACCCTCTGAGTGAAGAAATTTCTCCTCATCTCAGTCCTAAATGTCCTATCCCGTATCCTGAGACTGTGACCCCTCGTTCTAGACCCCCCCAGCCAGGGGAAACATCCTCCCTGCATCCAGTCTGTCCAGCCCTGTCAGAATTTTACACGTTTCAATGAGATCACCTCTCATTCTTCTAAACTCTAGTGAATACAGGCCTAGTCGACCCAATCTCTCCTCATAGGACAATCCTGCCATCCCAGGAATCAGTCTGGTGAACCTTCGCTGCACTCCCTCTATGGCAAGTATATCCTTTCTTAGGTGGGAGCTTGCTGTGCGCAGATTGGCTGCCGCGTTTCCTACATTACAACAGTGACTACACACCAAAAGTACTTCATTGGCTGTAAAGCGCTTTGGGACGTCCTGAGGTCGTGAAAGGCGCTATAGAAATGCAAGTCTTTATCTTTATAGGAACATTGGAACAGGAGGAGGCCATTCAGCCCCTCGAGCCTGTTCCGCCATTCAGTGAGATGATGGCTGATCTGTGCCCTAACTCCATATCCCTTTGCCCCATATCCCTTAATACCTTTGGTTAACAAAAATCTATCAATCTCCAATTTAAAATTAACAATTGATCTAGCATCGATTGCCGTTTGTGGAAGAGAGTTCCAAACTTCTACCACCCTTTGTGTGTCGAAGTGTTTCCTAACTTCACTCCCTGGTGCCCGCTTCAAGGCCTGCACATCCTTCCTAAAGTGTGTGATGCCCAGAATTGGACACAATACTCCAGCAGAGTCCTCACCAATGGCCCAGAAATTGATCTCGCTCTGTTCCCGCGGGGGTAAGCCTTCCCCGCGATGTCTCACCTCGCTTATGCTTTTTCTGATCCAGCTCGCACGAACTTGATGTTCCAGACATCAGCTGTGCTGGGCTTGCGTATCCCAGCGGCGTAGTGAATTCGTGCGAGCTGTGGGATCACGTGACTCAGTTAGAGCCAATGGCAGCACACCATCTTCCATTCATAAGTCTCACAGCATGGCTGTGAGACTTATGAATCTTACACCCCCCCAAAATAACAGCTAAACCTCAATTAAATTAAAAAAAAACCCATCACATTAATAAAATAAGTATAGTTAATTAAATTAACCATTTTAAATAAAAAATTAAATTTTTGAAAAAATTTAAAATCTTTTAAAAAGTTATAAAAATAAACTTACCTGTCTTTAAAGTCTATAAAAAAGATATACCTGTAAAAAAAAATTCAAAAAAATACTTAATTCACTACTTACCTTCTTAAAAGCGGGTCTTACTCCTCCTTTTTACATTTCCAAAATCTTCCCTACTTACCTGCGCGTCCAAAGCATGAAGTGCACAGCGTGCGCGCAGCCTGTAGCGCGCACGCGATGCACCCAGGCCCCGCCCCCTTTTCAGAAGAGCAATTGCCGGTTTTCAGCGCATGCGCAGGGCATGCAGAAAACCGGCAATTGGAGTGGGAATACGCGAGAGTATGCAGTGCGTACTCTCGCGCCCCGGGATCAATTTTCGGCCCAATGATTTGTAAAGGTTTAGCATGACTTCCTTGCTTTTGTATTCAATGCCTCTATTTACAAAGCCATGTATCCCATACGCTTTCTTAACTGCCTTATCAACTTGCCCTACCACCTTCAAACATTTCTGAATATGCACCCCGGGTCCTTCTGTTCTTGCAATCCCCTCAAAATAATACCACTTAGATTATACTCCCTACATGCCTGAATGAGTGCAGCTCCAACAACACTTAATTTGCCCGAAAACTTAAACTGGACCAGCCACAAGCCCTTTCCACCATCTACAAGGCGCCAGTCAGGAGTGTGATGGAATACTCTCCACTTGCCTGGATGAGTGCAGCTCCAACAACACTCAAGAAGCTCGACACCATCCAGGACAAAGCAGCCCGCTTGATTGGCACCCCATCCACCACCTTAAACATTCACTCCCTCCACCACCGGCGTACCGTGGCTGCAGTGTGTACCATCTACAAGATGCACTGCAGCAACTCGCCAAGGCTTCTTCGGCAGCACCTCCCAAACCCACGACCTCTACCACCTAGAAGGACAAGGGCTGCAGGCGCATGGGAACACCACCACCTCCAAGTTCCCCTCCAAGTCACACACCATCCTGACTTGGAAATATATCGGCCGTTCCTTCATCGTCGCTGGGTCAAAATCCTGGAACTCCCTCCCTAACAGCACTGTGGGAGCACCTTCACCACACGGACTGCAGTGGTTCAAGAAGGCGGCTCACCACCACCTTCTCGAGGGGCAACTAGGGATGGGCAATAAATGCTGGGCCTTGCCAGCAACGCCCACATCCCAGGAACGAATAAACCTCCTCTTCATGATGTTTCTCTCAAAGTGCCTCACCTCACACTTATCCGCATTAAATTGCATCTTGTTCTAGGGAGGATCCGACAGTTATTTGCCCTAAAAACACAAATTAAAATGCGCTGAGGATTTGAAATCTTCGAGTAACAAAGCAGTCAAGTGCGTAAGGGATGAATTGTATCAAACGAGCGAGTCGAAGTCGTTTTTTGTCTGTGACTGACCTCAGGTTAATCATGGAAGATGCAGGCAGCATGCCTGAGGGTAATTCACAGCTACCTGAAGCATGATTGAATGGCGAGGCAATCTACGGCCCCACGCTATCAGATTCAGCGGGCGCTGTTTCTAAACTCTGCTCTCTACAGTTGTTTCGAGGTAGAAAATCTGTCTTCCGCAGATGTCTGACAAGCACTCAGCGTTCACTGGGGGAAACCAGCCCTTGAGATGATTCCACCTTTTGCCTTGGGATTCGCAAAGTTTAAAGTTCAAGCTCCCACAATGCCCGTTGCCAAAGAGAGTGTCATCTTATCAACCGATCAAAGATTACTGAGGAAGGATATACTTGCCATAGAGGGAGTGCAACGAAGGTTCACCAGACTGATTCCTGGGATGGGGGTGATTGTCCTGTGAGGAGAGATTGAGTAGACTGGGCCTATATTCTCTAGAGTTTAGATGAATGTGAGATGATCTCATTGAAACATACAAAATTCTTACAGGGCTTGACAGGGTAGATGCAGGGAGGATGTTTCCCCTGGCTGGAGGGTCTAGAACCAGGGGTCACAGTCTCAGAATAAGGGGTCGGCCATTTAGGACTGAGATGAGGAGGAATTTCTTCACTCAGAGGGTGGTGAATCGTTGGAATTCTCTGCCCCAGAGGGCTGTGGAGGCTCAGTCGTTGAGTATATTCAAGACTGAGATCAATAGATTTTTGGATATTAAGGGAATCAAGGGATATGGGGATCGGGCGGGAAAGTGGAGTAGAGGTCGAAGATCAGCCATGATCTTATTGAATAGCGGAGCAGGCTCAAGGGGCAGAATGGCCGACTCCTGCTCCTATTTCTTATGTTCTTATGTATTTATTCAAGCTGCATGCCTCCACTTATTCCTCCTTCTTTGCTTTCCTCCTTCATAGAACCTTACTTAGAGTACTGCGTGCAGTTCTGGTCACCACATTACAGGAAGGATGTGATCGCACTAGAGCGGGTACAGAGGAGATTTACGAGGATGTTGCCTGGACTGGAGAATTTTAGCTATGAGGAAAGATTGGATAGGCTGGGGTTGTTTTCTTTGGAACAGAGGAGGCTGAGGGGAGATTTAATTGAGGTGTGTAAAATTATGAGGGGCCGAGATAGAGTGGATTGGAAGGACCTATTTCCCTTAGCAGAGAGGTCAAAAACCAGGGGGCATAGATTTAAAGTAATTGGTCGGAGGATTAGAGGGGAGTTGAGGAGAACTTTTTTCACCCAGAGGGTGGTGGGGGTCTGGAACTCACTGCCTGAAAGGGTGGTAGAGGCAGAAACCCTCATCACATTTAAAAAGTACTTGGATATGCGCTTGAAGTGCCGTAACCCACAGGGCTACAGACCAAGAGCTGGGAAGTGGGATTAGGCTGGAGAGCTCTTTGTCGGCCGGCGCGGACACAATGGGCCGAATGGCCTCCTTCTGTGCCGTAAATTTCTATGATTCTATGGTCCATAGACTGTCAGTTCAGTGAGATAGCTCGTCAAGCCCCTGCCTTCACTCGCTGTCCTCTCCTGCACTGAAGCAGTGTGGGACTCAACCTCTATTTAGCTGGGGGATTGGCGACAGCTTTCAAACTCTTTTTGTTCGCGCGACGACACTTTATCATAAACAGCACTGAGATCTGAATAGTTGGCAGCATGAAGTTACTACAGGCGCGTGACAAATATCAGATACTGGCACCCCTATAAATAGATGACTACAGGAGCAGTAAATCTGCAAACTATTTGTCGTCCCCGAATGAAGAACATCACACTTGCCAACAATATAGCTTAACGAGCGCATTCTGCAACAAAGTTTATATAAAGAGCAACAAGTTCGGTTCCAGACTCCAAAAATGGATGCAACAAAAATCCTCCACTTGTGTTCGACCGAGTACACGGTGACATGAATCTTGTCATTCATGTAATGAAGTAATACTGGGCGGCCTGCTGGTGGCGCTGTCCAGGGAGAGTAGAAATACTCGGGATTTCACTCGTGGATTTCACACTTCTTTCAGCCTTAACCTGTCACATTAATACCCCCTCTTGCCTTGCATATCTCTTAATGTCTCTTAATCTCTCCTTTTGTTCTTTCATCCCCTCCCCCTTTTCCCAGCTTTATCCTGGCCTTAAATCTATTTGATTTCCGGCTCTTTCCAGTTCTGACGAAAGGTCATCGACCTGAAACGTTAACTCTGTTTCTCTCTCCACGGATGCTGCCTCGCCTGCTGAGTTTTTCCAGCGTTTTCTGTTGTTATTTTAGAAATACTCGGGCATGGGCCCAGCTTGCTTAGGACATTCCTCAACAGGAACTAGTGAACAACACAACTAGATCTCCATGTTGAAAAACAGTTGATTAAAGCTTTGTTTAACGCTTAGACCAAGTGCCTAGTAGTTTTCTTACGTCACACGGTATTTTGTCATGGTAGACATAAAGAGAAACAAACGATTCTACCTCGTGATCTTTCCCCGGGTAGACAGGTCCCTGCTGTTCCAATGCTGCTTTTCTCTATGACTTGATCAGAAAAGCTTGAGCACTTGTAGTCTCTTTCTGACGGAATACTGCCAGTGCTGATTGATTATGGCCTGACCAGTGTTATTGTGAACAAGTCCCCCTAGAAAGGACGTATTTCCCTACAATACAGCAGATGCCACTTGCTTTCACCCTGCCCGTCCACTGTTCCAACTCTTGTCTCAAAGCAGCTGTGGCCAACTGCTTCCGAACGTGGCCGTGGAAAGCAGTCAGATCCTGCACTTTCCGCAGATCATTCGACCGCAATGTCCGCTAAATGGTTCCCTGGCGCCTCAAACCCTACAGCACCCTGGGAACGAACCAATGTTTAACCATTTCATTCAGTAAAAAGAAGCAGAGGACCTTAATCTCAGATTAAACCAAATCCTAATCCTACCTATAAACGTGCACACAACTGGGGTATCTGACAATCGCGGCCGTTGTGCCCAACATGACCGTCGTTTCAAAGTCACGCTGCCAAAATGGGCTCCAACTTCACGCCAATCGCGGAGAATAATTTGGTGGCGCAATCGCCCAGGTCGCACGGCCCAATCGGAGACCACCTCCAGGAGACAATCTCACACGCGCTCGCCGTGTGGCCTCCCAGCTGGCGTTGCACCGAGCCCGGCAGGACCTCATTTTCCCTCGCGCCCGGCGGAGCCCGGTGAAAGCTTGCGGAGGTGCCAGCCTCTTGATGGCGCCAGCCACCCCAAGCTCAGTGCCCGCGGCGCAGGAGCGGCCCAACCCAGAGCTCCGACGGCATCTACTGCCTTCGCGACGGTTCAACGTTCCGAACCTCAGAGAACAGCGGCGGATTGAGAGAATGCCCACCGAGAGAGAGAAGACTAGACAACTGTCGCCACCAGAATACAACCAAGAGAGTGTCTGAAGACCAGGACCTCAATCCCGGCTCCAAGCTCATGGTCTACAGAGCAGTAATGATTCCCGCCCTCCTGTATGCCTCAGAGACATGGACCATGTACAGCAGGCACCTCAAAGCACTGGAGAGGTACCACCAACTCCGCAAGATCCTACAAATCCATTGGCAGGATAGGCGCACCAACGTCAAGCCAACATCCCCAGCATCGAAGCTTTGACCACGCTCGATCAGCTCCGATGGACGGGCCACATCGTCCGCATGCCCGATAAGAGACTCCCAAAACAAGCGCTCTACTCGGAGCTCCGACACGGCAAGAGAGCCCCAGGTGGGCAGAGGAAACGCTTCAAGGACACCCTCAAAGCCTCCTTGAAAAAGTGCAACATCCCCACCACCGACACCTGGGAATCCCTGGCCCAAGACCACACAAAGTGGAGGAGAAGCATCCGGGAAGGCACCGAACACCTCGAGTCTCTTCGCCGGGAGCAAGCGGAAGCCAAGTGCAAGGAGCGCACCCACCCACCCGCCCCTTCAACCACTGTCTGCCCCACTTGTGACAGAGACTGTAGGTCCCGCATTGGACTCATCAGTCACCTGAGAACTCATTTTTAGCGTGGAAGCAAGTCATCCTCGGTTCCGAGGGACTGCCTAAGAAGAAGAGACAACCAACACCAGAATATACGTAGCTGGCCCATGTCCCATGGCACAGTATGACCCCATTGCTTTGCAGATCCAACATTCTACCAATTATATGAAGGAGGGTAGGGGGCAATCCTTACTGCCTGGTCTTCAGATGGAGATATCTATCCTCTGCCTGGGTAACATCTCTCATGGGCAACATACATGTCTGACACGGGCTTGCGTTGTGCTAACGGGGAAGGGCGGCGATAGCGATTGCCAACTATTCCAGATACTTCGCAGCAATAAAGCCAGCTCCTACTTTTTTTTTATTTTGAACATCGCTCCATGGAGAGCTGCAACCTTACCCGAATGAGATGGGTCTCCAGCTGCCCGCGGTCAAGGTCGCTTCTTTACGAGCGGCAACACGCCGCGGCCGACGCAGCACTCCCGCCATTCGCTCTCGCCCAGCGCATTCGAAACCTTCAAGAGAGCCGAACCGCGCGCTTTCCGGTTGGCGCCTCGCGGCCCGGATTGGCCGCGCGCGCGAGACCGCCGGATGGCCCTCGAACCGACCCCCCCGACCCGTTCCAGTATCTGGACGCCACGCATGCCAGCACCGATGTAAAGTCTGGCGGCCAAAAAAAAAGGAAGCGATTCTCCCGGCCAGCTGCCAATGGGAAAGACCGTTCCGAGCCTGGCTCGACCGCAACACGCCTGCCCAACCTCTGCGGCGTGGAGCTTCCTGCCACAACTGGAGCACCAGCGTGCGTACACAATATGAGCCTTAACCGGTTCTGTGTCTGTACACTGTCGTGTGCCCATGTGCGTGTACTGGGTCCATTGGGCCTGTATTTGTACGGTCTGTTATTTGAGCTTGTGTGTGGGAAGGCCGTCTTGTGCGCACGCTATATCCATATTTCCTTCCGCGGCGCCAAAATGCCTGGGCCGCGGGAGGCTGGAACCTTCGATTTCCAGTTTGCGGGGGGGGAGGTGACGGGAATTTGGGGCAGAATTATCCCCGGGTATGCAAGATCCTGCCCCTGTTCCCACCGCCCCTTTAATTCTGGCAAGGAAGTCGAGGGGGGGGAGGTCCATGGGCGGATCTTCTGCCCGCTCCACCCTACGTCAAGGCGGAATATCTGCGGGGGGTTGAGGGGGTGAGGTGGGGGGAGTTTCTGGACCGGCCTTGGAATTCTGCCCTGAGAAGCCATCAGCAGAATGCTCGCCGGCCCACGTGACCCCACGGAGCGCCTTAAGCAGCCCCCGAAACCCGTAGGGTGGAGCAGGCTCGAGGGGCCATTTGATCTACTCCTGTTCCTAATTCTTATGTTCTTACGAGGGAATGGGAATCGATCCCAGAGGGTTGCTGGCCTAAGGAGGCCGGCTTACTCCAACGGGCGCATAAGACAAGAGGGCGCTACTTTTGCCCCTTCGCCGTCAGGTCAGCATGGCGCCCACTCTGGCCTTCCAGCCAGCGGTTTCACGGTGGGCCCTCTCCTCGCTGAAGTGCCCTCGCGGGCACGATGCGCCCTCCCAATGCCGCGCAGATTGGGAGGGGGCTGGCGAGTGCGGGCGTGGGCGGACGTGGGGTGTGGGTGGGGTGGGGGGGGGTGGCGCGTTCTGCTTCATTACACTTGACGGATTCCCCCGCTCGGGCGACGCGTGTAGCGTACAGAAGGACCCCGCCAGCTCCGAGCGCGCGCCCCCCTGCCGCCCGCTCAGGATAAAACTGGCAGGCCTTGCGGTCGCGCCGGCTCTCGGACCGGTACGAGCCGGGGGGGCCATCGTAACTGCCTGCCCGCCTGGTCTCTGCTGAGTGAGGCGGAGTTAAAATGGCGCCCCCTGCGCGTTGCCTCGCCGTGTGTCTGTGTGCGGCAGAGAGATTGTCATTGTATACAGCACTGTGCCTAGACCGACGATGTGGCTTTGTGTGCAGGTGTGCGGATAAACACGACTGCACCATGTCCAGAGTGGCTTGAAAGTCAATTAACTGGCTGACTCGCAATCAATTAAAACATCAGATTGATTCTAATGAACTCCGCAAAGAAACAGCGCGGCCTTGTAACCATCTCTCAAGCAAATTAATACTGATGGGGCCCCGCCATTCACACGGCAACCCCTTGCTCCAGCAGCACGAGCAGTGACATAAAGCAACGCTTCCGACAACCTCGCAGCTCGGAACAGGGTGATTCAACTCGGAGACAAGCAAAAAAATCCGGTGGAAATCCTTCCGGTCGGCCGCTCGGATTCTTTTCCACCAAGTCCCGCCGAAAGCAGCGAGGACAGCAAAGAACCCGAGGGCGTGTGGCTGCAAGGGAACCCGCGTTACCCGCCATATTGGAGGGGAATGTGTCGTCCTCACCCCGCGTCCCATGGGCAAAAGAATAAAAGCGATCGTTGTGGCTTCTGGTACCACACCAGCCTCAACAGCGCGGAAGACTTGGAACGATGAATAACAGAAGCATCGCGTGGCTCCGTCCACCAAGAAAAAGGGGAGGAAGTATAATAATTGACGCTGTGCCTTGAGAGAATGCCCAACAAAGGGTTTGGCACTGTGAGAAGACTGGGGGGCTTAAGAGGGTGGCAGATAACGGAGGTCCCATTGCACATAGAAATAACTTTCTTTCAATCCATCGAAGCCCATTGAAACTTGCCCAAAGTCACACCATCGCCCCCCCTTGCTCCCGAGATAAGGTTGTGCACTAATCCAGACGCCCCGCCTCCCCTTCCCAGGCGTCCCTTGAGCCAACGTTAGCAGAGAAAGGTGAAGGGTCGGTACTCACGGTAGTTGCAGATGGTGCCGGCAAAAGATGTCATGGTGCAGTCGCAGGTGTACCCGTCCCACTGTTGGATGCAGGCACCCTGGTTGGCACAGGAGTCCTCTTGGCACGTGGTGCTGGGGCCTAGGGCGACAACACAGAGGCAGAGCTGGAGATCAACGGCCATAACACACAGGGGAGTCCGACCAGGGCATCGGAAGTTCCGAAAATGGTGCCTCACCACTGGGCACGTGCAAGTCTGAAAAGTGTGAGGTGATGCATTTTGGGAGGACTAACAAGGCAAACATAGAAACATAGAAGACAGGAGCAGGAGGAGGCCATGCGGCCCCTCGAGCCTGCTCCGCCATTCAATGAGATCATGGCTGATCATCCAAATTCAGTACCCTGTCCCTGGTTTCTCCCCATATCACTTGATCCCTTTAGCCTTAAGAAATATATCTAACTCCTTCTTGAATATATTTAATGAGTTGGCCTCAACTGCCTTCTGTGGTAGAGAATACCACAGGTTCACCACTCTCTGGGTGAAGAAATTCCTCCTCATCTCAGTCCTAAATAGCTTACCCCTTATCCTTAGACTGTGACCCCTGGTTCTGGACTCCCCCGGCATCGGGAACATCCTTCCTGCATCTATTCTGTCTAGTCCTGTTCGAATTTTATAAGTTCCAATGAGATCCCCTCTCATTCTTCTAAACTCCAGCGAATACAAGCCCAATCGTCCCAATCTCTCTTCAAGGGTATACACAATGAATGGTAGGACCCTAGGAAGGACAGAGGATCAGAGGGACCTTAGTGTGCATGTACATAGATCCCTGAAGGCAGCAGGACAGGTAGATAAGGTGGTTAAGAAGGCATATGGGATATTTGCCTTCATTAGCCGAGGCATAGAATATAAGAGCAGGGAGGTTATGATGGAGCTGTACAAAACGTTAGTTAGGCCACAGCTGGAATACTGCGTGCAGTTCTGGTCGCCACACTATAGGAAGGATGTGATTGCATTGGAGAGGGTGCAGAGGAGATTCACCAGGATGTTACCTGGGCTGGAGCGCTTCAGCTATGAAGAGAGACTGGACAGGCTGGGGTTGTTTTCCTTAGAGCAGAGAAGGCTGAGGGGGGGACCTGATTGAGGTGTACAAAATTATGAGGGGCATAGATAGGGTAGATAGAAAGGAACTTTCCCCTTAGTAGAGGGGTCAATAACCAGGGGGCATAGTTTCAAGGTAAGGGGCAGGAGGTTTAGAGGGGATTTGAGGAAAAACTTTTTCACCCAGAGGGTGGATGGAATCTGGAACTCACTGCCTGAAAGGGTGGTAGAGGCAGGAACCCTCACAACATTCAAGAAGCATTTAGATGAATACTTGAAACGCCATAGCATACAAGGCTACGGACCAAGTGCTGGAAAATGGGATTAGAATAGACAGGGCTTGATGGCCGGCGCGGACACGATGGGCCGAAGGGCCTCTTTCTGTGCTGTTTAACTCTATGACTCTGAGAACGTGCCTCGCCTCACCTGCTGCTGAAACCTTCATTCCGTGCCTTTGCTACCTCCAGACGCGACTCTTCTGACGCTCTCCTGGCCGGCCTCCCACCTTCTACCCTCCGTAAACTGAGCCCCTCCGAAGCTCTGCTGCCCCCGTGTCCTAACTTGCACCAAGTCTGCATGCAGGTACAGCAAGTAATCGAAAAGGCAAATGGAATGTTGGCCTTTATTTCAAGGTGGAATGGAGTATAAAAGCAGAGAAGTCCTGCTACAACTGTACAGGGTGTTGGTGAGACCGCACCTGGAGTACTGCGTACAGTTTTGGTCTCCTTATTTAAGCAAGGATATACTTGCATTGGAGGCAGTTCAGTAGAAGGTTAATTCCAGAGATGAGGGGGTTGACTTATGAGGAAAGGTTGAGCCTATACTCATTGGAGTTTAGAAGAATGAGAGGTGATCTTATTGAAACATATAAGATACTGAGGGGGCTCGACAAGGATGTTTCCCCTCGTGGGGAAATCTAGAACTCGGGGGCATAGTTTCAGAATAAGGGGTCGCCCTTTTAGAACTGAGATGAGGAGGAATTTCTTCTCTCAGAGGGTCGTAAATCTGTGGAATTCTCTGCCCCAGAGAGCCGTGGAGGCTGGGTCATTAAATACATTTAAGGTGGAGATAGACAGATTTTTGCAAGATAAGGGAGTGAAGGGTTATGGGGAGCGGGCTGGGAGCCCAGGATCAGCCATGATCTTATTGAATGGCAGAGCAGGCTCAAGGGGCCTATTCCTGCTTCTCATGTTCCGTTCACCCATCACCCCCGGTGCTTGCTGTGACACCCTCCTACTGTGCTGCAAACATTCAATGTGGTGGTTTGGTACAACTGAGTGACTCGCTGGGCCATTTCAGAGGGCAGTTAAGTGTCAACCACATTGCCATGGGTCTGGAGTCACATACCAGCCAGACTCTAGCAGATTTCCTTCTCTAGAGGGTTTGAGTACAGGAACAAGGATGTCTTGCTGCAGTTGTACAGGGCCTTGGTGAAACCACATCTTGAGTATTGTGTGCAGTTTTGGTCGCCTTATCTGAGGAAGGAGGTTCTTGCCATGAAAGGAGTTCAGCGAAGATTCACCAGACTGATACCTGGGATGGCAGGAATGACGTATGAGGAGAGATTGGGTCGATTGGGCTTATACTCGCTGGAGTTTAGAAGAATGAGAGGGGATCTCATTGAAACTTATAACATTCTGAAAGGACTGGACAGACTGGATGTTCCCGATGGCGGGGGAGTCCAGAACCAGGGGTCACAGTCTAAGGATAAGGGGTAAGCCATTTAGGACTGAGATGAGGAAGAATTTCTTCACCCAGAGAGTGGTGAACCTGTGGAATTCTCTACCACAGAAGGCAGTTGAGGCCAATTCATTAAATAGATTCAAGACGGAGTTGGATATATTTCTTAAGGCTAAAGGTATCAAGGGATATGGGGAGAAAGCAGGGACAGGGTACTGAATTTGGATGATCAGCCATGATCGCGTTGAATGGCGGAGCAGGCTAGAGGGGCCGAATGGCCTACTCCTGCTCCTATCTTCTATGATTCTACGACATTAGTGAACCAGATGGGTTTTTACGACAATCCGGCAGTTTCATGGTCACCATTACTGATACTAGCTTTTTATTCCAGGTTTATTTAATTAACTGAATTTAAATTCCCCAACTACCGTGGAGGGATTTGAACTCACATCTAACTTGGATCATTAAGTCCGGGCCTGCTGGATTGCTGGTCCAGTAATATAACCACTGCGCTATTGCTCCCACTACGCTGATGTCGGTAGGGGTGCATCAATTAGACTTTAAACACCTTTGGGCTTAAGGAGGGGAGAAAAAGGGAAGCACAGAAATAATTTGTTAACTTGCTTGCAGGAGACTGCATACATCGAATCATAGAATGACACTGCACAGAAGGAGGCCATTCGGCCCACCGTGCCTTTGAAAGAGCTCTCCAATTAGTCCCACTCCCCCCCTGCTCTTTCCCCGTAGCCCTGCAAATTTTTCCCCTTCAAGTATTTATCCAATTCCCCTTTTGAAAGTTACTATTGAATCTGCTTCCACCGCCCTTTCAGGCAGCGCGTTCCAGATCACAACAACTCGCTGCGTAAAAAAATGATCTCCTCATCTCCCCTCTGGTTCTTTTGCCAATTATCTTCAATCTGTGTCCTCTGGTTACCGACCCTCCTGCCACTGGAAACAGTTTCTCCTTATTTGCTCCATCAGAACCCTTCGTGATTCTGAACGCCTCCATTAAATCTCCCCTTAACCTTCTCTGCTCTAAGGAGAACAACCCCAGCTTCTCCAGTCTCTCCATGTCACTGAAGTCCCTCATCCCTGGTACCATTCTGGTCAATCTCCCCTTAACCTTCTCTGCTCGAAGGAGAACAATCCCAGCTTCTCCAGTCTCTCCACACAACTGAAGTCCCTCATCCCTGTGTACCATTCCAGTAAATCTCCTCTGTACCCTCTCAAAGCCCTTGACATCATTCCTGAAGTGCGGTGCCCAGAATTGAACACAGCACTTCAGCTGGGGCCTAACCAGCAGTTCAGCATAAACACATGTGGCCATCTGGTGCGGACTAGGATCAGACTTGGCTCCAGGCTCAAATGGTCCCTTGTCACTCAGTATCATGAAGAACGACCAGGCGGGGGCGATTCCAGGGCTGCCAGGGCCCGTGGAGCTGTACACTAGCGTAAGTGTGGAAAGGAAGGAATAAAAATTGGAAAAATCTATCCTTGCAATAGAACTCGTAAAAGAAAAATTGGATAAATACTGGAAGGAGAAAAAATTGCAGGGATGTGGGGAGAGAGCGGGGGTGTGGGACTAACTGGATCGCTCTTCGAAAGAGCTGGCGCAGACTCGATGGGCCGAATGGCCTCCTTCTGTGCTGTATCATTCTGTGATTCTATGTTTCTATGAAAGCAAGGTATTCTTCTTAAAATGGGGAATCCATCATTTGGTGACAGATCACTAGCCTGGATAGAGAGAGTCATCTTTCGAATCTTCCTTTCCAAACTCTACTTTTGCGGGTCACGCTATTTCTGAGTGTTGCTCCCAAGACTGGCATGACCCGCGCCCTCTCAGAGACTGACTCAGAATCACTGACCCAGGGATAGGCTCACCCCTAGACCCCTTCAGGCTTATCTTCAAACTTTGGGGACCCACGATACAGGATACTTGCCTTTATTGGCCGAGGCATAGAATGTAAGAGCAGGGGGGTTATGCTTGAATTGTATAAAACACTGGTTAGGCCACAGCTAGAGTACTGTGTGCAGTTCTGGTCACCACATTACAGGAAGGATGTGATTGCACTAGAGAGGGTACAGAGGAGATTTACGAGGATGTTGCCAGGACTGGAGAATTTTAGCTATGAGGAAAGATTGGATCGGCTGGGGTTGTTTTCTTTGGAACAGAGGAGGCTGAGGGGAGATTTAATTGAGGTGTATAAAATTATGAGGGGCCTAGATAGAGTGGATAGGAAGGACCTATTTCCCTTAGCAGAGAGGTCAATAACCAGGGGGCAGAGATTTAAAGTAATTGTTCGGAGGTTTAGAGGGGAGTTGAGGAGAACTTTCTTCACCCAGAGGGTGGTGGGGGTCTGGAACTCACTGCCTGAAAGGGTGGGAGAGGCAGAGACCCTCATCACATTTAAAAAGTACTTGGATGTGCGCTTGTAACCTACAGGGCTACGGACCAAGAGCTGGAAAGTGGGATTAGGCTGGAGAGCTCTTTGTCGGCCGGCACGGACACGATGGGCCGAATGGCCTCCTTCTGTGCTGTAAATGTCTACGATTCTGTTATTCAATGACCCCCGTGGGACCAGAGCTGCAGAAGCCTCGACCACGGGATGAAGGCCCAGCCCGACCACAGGAAGAAATTTTAAAAAGGCCGTACCTCCGCATCCTCGCTCGATCAGCCCCACGCGGTGCAGCGCGTCAGCGATCAGGTCCGGCAGCCGCCCGTTCAGGTCAATCGACGCCAGGCAGCCCTGGAAGCCCTCTCGTGACGCCACCAGTTTGGGGAGGTTATTGAACATCCCCTTGTTGAGTCCACCAACGTACAGCTCCCCTGGTTGACAAGAGAAATCAAGCCACTTTTAGCACAGGATCAAGCAAAGTGCGAATCCAACTGACTCAATCAAGCTAACGCGAAAGCCACCTTTCTGTTCGCGCTGCGGGGTCTGGAGGTGCCAACCTTTGGCAGCTTCACGTTGGTACAGATAAAATGACTCACATTCACGCAGCGCCTTTCACAACCACCAGACGTCTCAAAGCGCTTTACAGCCAATGAAGTACTTTTTGAAGTGTGGTCACTGTTGTAATGTGGGAAACGCGACAGCCAATTTGCGCACAGCAAGCTCCCACAAACAGCAATGTGATAATGACCCAGATCATCTATTTTTAGTGATGTTGGTTGAGGGATAAATATTGGCCCCGGGACACCGGGGAGAACTCCCCCTGCTCTTCTTCCAATAGTGCCGTGGGATCTTTTACATCCACTTGAGAGGGCAGACGGGGCCTCGGTTTAACGTCTCATCTGAAAGACAGCACCTCCGACAGTGCGGTGCTCCCTCAGTACTGCTCCTCCGACAGTGCGGCGCTCCCTCAGTACTGCCCCTCCGACAGTGCGGCGCTCCCTCAGTACTGCCCCTCCGACAGTGCGGTGCTCCCTCAGTACTGCCCCTCCGACAGTGCGGCGCCCCTCAGTACTGCCGCTCCCACAGTGCGGTGCTCCCTCAGTACTGCCCCTCCGACAGTGCGGTGCTCCCTCAGTACTGCCCCTCCGACAGTGCGGCGCTCCCTCAGTACTGCCCCTCCGACAGTGCGGCGCCCCTCAGTACTGCCGCTCCCACAGTGCGGTGCTCCCTCAGTACTGCCCCTCCGACAGTGAATTCCCGATTGGATTTCTTGGTGACTATCTTATATTGATGGCCTCTAGTTATGCTCTTCCCCACAAGTGGAAACATTGGGCTGGATTTTGCCAATGGGGAGCTTTTGGAGGCGGGACTCCCACTTGTCGGGTTTCAGTCCCGCCTCCATCAACTTGTGGCCAACCCACGCTATTTTCCCTTGATTGACCTGGTTAACCCTGCCCAGCGGGCTTAGCAGGCCAATTAAGGGGAAGCTGGTTACAGAGCAGGTCAGCCTGTGACGTTTCATCTGTCAAAAAATTTTGACAGATGAATTGTCATCGTTTGACAGCTCTGTGAAGCTGTCAAACACTGACATTCTCTGTAGTTTGATGAGTCCTTGTATTCAAGACCTCATCAAACCTCTTCTGTGAGCAGAAATTAGATGATTGTTGCATTGGAGAATGCAGCAGCCATTCTGTCATCTCTGCCGGTGAGATGCGAGACTCTCCGCATCCCCAACTGTTGAAGCCTGCAGGAAGCAACAAAGGTAAGGAAACATTTTCTATCACTTTCCACTCACCTCACATCCTCACCTCTCCACACTTGCACCCATCGCTTACCTCCACAGCGCACTTTTGCACCCCTCCGACCCCCGCAGACCCACTGCTCGCCTCGGTGACCCTGGCGGGGTTTCCCGATATCGGGAAGCCCGCACCTCTGGTGGAAAAATGGGGATAATCCTCTTAAACTGCCTGTTAACTACCTGTTAACAGGCAGTGAAGTGGCTGTAATCCCCTTCCCGCCTCCAGGAGACGGGTCCCAGCACGAGTCGGGTACCCGCCTCCTGGGAAGATGGCACGGAGGCGGGTTGGGGGCGGAATGGGCACCTGCCCCCAGATTCTGCCATTTTCCCAGCAGTCCCGCCTCCCCAGGGCTGGGAAAATCACCCCATGCTCTCTGGATCCACGCGATCAAAATTTTTCATAATTTTAAAGATCTCTATTCGGTCGCCCCTCAGCCTTCTCTTTTCAAGAGAAAAGAGATCCAGCCTGTACATCCTTTCCTGATATGTATACCCTCACATTTCTGGTATCATCCTTGCAAATCTTCACTGCAAAAAGAAAATACTGCAGATGCTGGAAATCTGAAATAAAAACAGAAAATGCTGGAGATACTCAGCAGGTCAGGCAGCATCTGTGGAGAGAGAAACAGAGTTAACGGGCTGGATTGTGAAGCTGGGGTCGTGTTGGGGTCGGGAATCACACATTCTGGCTTGTGAACCCGCCTCCATCGAGATGTGGCCAACCCGCTGTATTTTCCCTTGATTGACCTTGTTGAGCCCGCCCAGTGGGCTCAGCAGGCCAATTAAGGGCCACCCGGCAACAGGTGACGTCACAGACTGACATTTCATCTGTCAAGAGCTTTTGACAGATGAAATATCAGCGTTTGACAGCTCTGTGAAGCTGTCAAACACTCACAATATGATTTCTAACTTCGGTCCTTCCTTTCAGGCTGAGTTAGAAATCATTCCAGCACAGAAAACAGAAGGGTGCTGTTTTTGACAGGTCCACGGCTTTCCTGCTTTCTGTGCCGGTGAGATTTCTGACTCCCGAGAACTGAAGGGCTGACACCTGCAGGAGGAAGTTAAGGTAAGTAAAACTTTTTTCCACACTTAGCACTTACCTTACACACTTACCTCTGCACACATGCACCCATCACTCACCTGCCCACCGGACATATCGACCCCTCCAACCCCTGCAGACCCACGGCCCGCCCCAATAATTTGGCATGGTTGCCACCTGTCGGGAAGCCCACATTTCACCTTTTAAAATAGGGATTAGGCAAAAAACTGCCTGTTAACTACCTGTTAACAGGCAGTTAATTGTCACTAATCCCCTTCCCGCCTCGGGGAGTCGGGTCCCAGCACAGGTCGGGTACCCGCCTCCTGGGAAACTGGCATGGAGGCGGGTTGGAGGCGGGATGGGGTGGGGACCCCCGAATCTGCAACTTTAACCCCCCCCCCCGACTCCAAACCCGACTCCACGGAGCATTGAAAATCCAGCCCATTAACTCTGTTTCTCTCTTCACAAACCTTCTCTGCACCCTTTCCAGTGCCTCTATATCCTCTTTATAATAGGGCGACCAGAACTGTGCGCAGTCACATGTGCCCCGCACGTTAACCAGCCTCAGAAAGACATCTCCCAAGGCGGCTTGTTGGCTCAGGTCTCCGAAGCCTCTGCTATCTCGAGCAGCAGCAGAATGCAAGGGGGTCGGCATGTGGGTATCGTCCCGTTGATTGCACACTCAATATCGCTCTCGCCGGTACCTCAACCTCTGCTACCTGTCTCTCGCTGACACATTTCCGATCTCTTCGTTTCTCAGTACAATTTGAATGATCAATCGCCACGGTATTGTCCCGCCGTCCCGCCAGCCAGGAGCCAGCCTGAGAACCCGCCTAAACCGTACGCCCCACGCAACAGAAGATTTGTGGGGCATTCTGGGCAACAGCGAGGCAGGGTGGGCAATCTCAATGTGGCGCTCCTTTATCTGTCAGGAAACCCGGCCAAGCGGAGACCCGGGGGGTCAGGCACTCTGACCGCAGGCGCGTGATAGGGCACCCTTTGGCCGTCAGATTACCCTGATGGGCGCTACGTCAAGCGGCAGGCCTGCTATTGCCTGACCCACCGGTGGGGCTGAGGGCATTGGCAGGATAGGCGCACCAACGTCAGTGTTCTCGCTCAGGCCAACATCCCCAGCATCGAAGCTCTGACCACACTCGATCAGCTCCGATGGACGGGTCACATTGTCCGTGACATTCATGTGGAAATGACTTATGAAATAATACTGGGCGGCCTGCTGGTGGCGCTATCCAGGGAGAGTATAAATACTCGGGCATGGGCCCAGCTTGCTCAGGACATTCTTTAACAGGAACTAGTGAAGGAAACAACTAGATCTCCATGTTGTAAAACAGTTGATTAAAGCCTTGTTTAATACTCAGACCAAGTGCCTAGTAGTTTTCTTAATCAGTCCGCATGCCCGATACGAGACTCCCAAAACAAGCGCTCTACTCGGAGCTCCGACACGGCAAGAGAGCCCCAGGTGGGCAGAGGAAACGCTTCAAGGACACCCTCAAAGCCTCCTTGAAAAAGTGCAACATCCCCACCACCGACACCTGGGAATCCCTGGCCCCAAGACCGCACACAAAGTGGAGGAGAAGCATCCGGGAAGGCGCCAAACACCTCGAGTCTCTTCGCTGGGAGCAAGCGGAAGCCAAGCGCAGGCAGCGCAAGGAGCGCACGTCAACCCAAGCGCCCCACCCACCCGCCCCCTTCAACCACCGTCTGCCCCACCTGCGACAGAGACTGTCGGTCCCGCATTGGACTCATCAGTCACCTGAGAACTCATTTTTAATGTGGAAGCAAGTCATCCTCGGTTCCGAGGGACCGCCTAAGAAGAAGAAGAAGAAGAAGAATCTGTGGATCGAGCGAGGTAAACCGAGCTGTGCTTATCGGGGAGATGCAGAGAGGACGGATCACTGTGCTTCTGCAGTTGCTGATTTACTGGCCCATTAAGTTCAGATGCACACGAGAGAAAAATGTTTTCTCATCGGGCGCTGGTACCTCTTGTTGGCGACGGGGCGGGAGGGGGAAATCAGAGAGATGGGAACTGGGCGGGTGACAGCTTGGGCACAGAGGGTGCCAACACTTGCCCAGGATGCCCCCTCCCTTCTCTTCCCCCCCACCCCCCCCCGCAACTCCCCATCGCAGGAAAGTTTGAAAGTCTTTGGAACGGAACACGAGTCAGCCAGTGAATCAGCCACTGGGGACTCATGATTCTTGATGTTCACGCTTGGTCACAATTTGCTACCTTAAACGGCCTTGCAGCGTGAAAGCCATCATTAGGGAAATTTATCGCGTCCAGTGGCCCCCGCGCTTTCACCAAATGCATCTTGGCCGCTGATTCCCCTCAAACACTGGCAGCAGCGTTCTGATTAGTTCCAATTATGGTCGGAATACAATTCATTACCCTCGCTCACAGCTCCCCTAATGAGCGCTGATTTTATTAGAGATATTTCTGCTCACAGGCTCCTGCTGAGACGTCAATTCAATTAATCACGTGAAATAGCACGGCCCCGGCCTCGAGTGCCGCGCAGGCTTTGAAGCCAGCGAGCTGCTCCGAGGTCCGGGCAAATAGCAAAATGAAGGAGCCATCGGCTCTGCCGAGCTCCTAAAAAATGTCAGCACCAGGCGTGGCTGGAAAGGGATGGCGTGCTGGCCCAGGCCGTCTCACGGCCCGGCCCCAACCCGGGTGGGTACGGGCAGCAAGACCCTGCATTTAACAAACGGGAAGAATCCGGCATTGCAACGACAGCAACAACCTGGATTTGTACAGCGCCTTTAACGTAGTAAAACGTCCCAAGGCCCCCTCACAGGAGCGTAAATCAGACAGGATATGACTCCGAGCCGCATAAGGACATGTTAGGTACAGGTGACCCCAAAAGTTGGGTCGAAGAGGTGCTGGTCTTAAAGGAGGAGAGAGAGAGGCGGAGAGGGTTTAGGGAGGGAATTCCAGAGCTTAGGGCCCCAGGCAGCTGAAGACACGGCCGCCAATGGTGGAGCGATTATAATCGGGGGATGCGCAAGAGGCCAGAATTGGAGGAGCGCAGAGATCTCGGAGGGTTGTAGGGGCTGGAGGAGGTTACAGAGATAGGGAGGGGGCGAGGGCCATGGAGAGATTTGAACACAAGGATGAGAATTTTAAAGAAAGACTCCCATTTCTCCAGCGCCTTTCACAACCACCGGACGTCCCAAAGCTCTTCACATCCAATGAAGTAATTTTTGAAGTGCGGTCACTGTTGTAATGTGGGAAACGCGGCAGCCAAGTTGCGCACAGCAAGCTCCCACAAACAGCAAAGTGATAATGACCAGATCATCTGTTTTAGTTACGTTGGTTGAGGGATAGATATTTGCCCCAAGACATCAGGGATAACCCCCTGATCTTATTCGAATAAAGTCCCATGGGATCTTTTACGTCCACCTGAGGGCAGACGGGGCTTCAATTTAATGTCTCATCCGAAAGATGGCACCTCTGACAGTGCGGCACTCCCTCTGTACTGCCACTCCGACAGTGCGGCGCTCCCTCAGTACTGCCACTTCGACAGTGCGGCGCTCCCTCAGTACTGCCACTCCGACAGTGCGGCGCTCCCTCAGTACCGCCCCTCCGACAGTGCGGCGCTCCCTCAGTACCGCCCCTCCGACAGTGCGGCGCTCCCTCAGTACCGCCTCTCCGACAGTGCGGTGCTCCCTCAGTACCGCCCCTCCGACAGTGCGGCGCTCCCTCAGTACTGCCACTCCGACAGTGCAGCGCTCCCTCAGTACCGCCCCTCCGACAGTGCGGCGCTCCCTCAGTACCGCCTCTCCGACAGTGCGGTGCTCCCTCAGTACCGCCCCTCCGACAGTGCGGCGCTCCCTCAGTACTGCCCCTCCAACAGTGCGGCGCTCCCTCAGTACTGCCCCTCCGACAGTGCGGTGCTCCCTCAGTACTGATCGCCCGACAGTGCTGCTCTCCCTCAGTATTGCCCCTCCGACAGTGCGGCGCTCCCTCAGTACCGCCCCTCCGACAGTGCGGCGCTCCCTCAGTACCGCCCCTCCGACATTGCAGCACTCCCTCAGTATCGCCCCTCCGACAGTGCGGTGCTCCCTCTGTACTGACCCTCCGACAGTGCAGCACTCCCTCAGTACTGCCCCTCCGACAGTGTGGCGCTCCCTCAGTACTGCCCCTCCGACAGTGCGGCGCTCCCTCAGTACTGCCCCTCCGACAGTGCGGCGCTCCCTCGGTACTGCCCCTCCGACAGTGCGCCGCTCCCTCGGTACCGCCCCTCCGACAGTGCGGCGCTCCCTCAGTACTGCCCCTCCGACAGTGCGGCGCTCCCTCAGTACTGCCCCTCCGACAGTGCGCCGCTCCCTCAGTACCGCCCCTCCGACAGTGCGGCGCTCCCTCAGTACCGCCCCTCCGACAGTGCGGCGCTCCCTCAGTACCGCCTCTCCGACAGTGCGGTGCTCCCTCAGTACCGCCCCTCCGACAGTGCGGCGCTCCCTCAGTACTGCCACTCCGACAGTGCAGCGCTCCCTCAGTACCGCCCCTCCGACAGTGCGGCGCTCCCTCAGTACCGCCTCTCCGACAGTGCGGTGCTCCCTCAGTACCGCCCCTCCGACAGTGCGGCGCTCCCTCAGTACTGCCCCTCCGACAGTGCGGCGCTCCCTCAGTACTGCCCCTCCGACAGTGCAGGGCTCCCTCAGTACTGCCCCTCCGACAGTGCGGTGCTCCCTCAGTACTGATCGCCCGACAGTGCTGCTCTCCCTCAGTATTGCCCCTCCGACAGTGCGGCGCTCCCTCAGTACCGCCCCTCCGACAGTGCGGCGCTCCCTCAGTACCGCCCCTCCGACATTGCAGCACTCCCTCAGTATCGCCCCTCCGACAGTGCGGTGCTCCCTCTGTACTGACCCTCCGACAGTGCAGCACTCCCTCAGTACTGCCCCTCCGACAGTGTGGCGCTCCCTCAGTACTGCCCCTCCGACAGTGCGGCGCTCCCTCAGTACTGCCCCTCCGACAGTGCGACGCTCCCTCAGTACTGCCACTCCGACAGTGCGGCGCTCCCTCAGTACTGCCCCTCCGACAGTGCGGCGCTCCCTCAGTACTGCCCCTCCAACAGTGCGGCGCTCCCTCAGTACTGCACTTGGAGTGTCAGCCTAGCTTTATGTGCTCGAGTCCCTGGAGTGGGACTTGAACCCACAACATTCTAACTCAGAGGCGAGGGTGCTGCCCACTGAGCCACGGCTGACACTTTAATCATGTGACATAGCCGGACCGGGAGCCAATGTAGGTCAGCGAGGGCAGGGGGTGATGGGTGAACGGGACTCGGTGCGAGTTAGGACACGGGGGCAGTAGAATCTGGAAGAGCTCAAGTTATGGAGGGTGGAAGTCGGGAAGCCAGCCAGTTGAACCTTGGCAGTCCCAGGTCCAGCTCTGACGGGGAGAAGCTGCTGACATTCCAAAGTCTGGGTGTCCCTTTGGGCGATGGAGTCAGCACGCCCCGGTTCATGAACAACGGGCTCGGCACTTGCGCCGACGCTCGTCAACGTCCACATGCGCGGAACGCCGCCAACGGAGTCGCGCAGATTTGCATACGCGGATGACCTTGCCCGGCAACGCAAGTACCCGCCCTCAACAACATCAAGTCCACCATGATTGGGAGCCTAAACACCGGCGCACCCTGAAAGTGGCCTTCTGCGGCAGCCCTGTGCGACATGACCCCACTCCGACCTATCTCGGGGTGAAGGTTGCACCGCCCGCTAACCTGCCACAACTCACTGAAGAAGGGAGGGGCCAAGACGAAGTCAAGGGTCAAGCTGGTCCAGAAACTGAACAAGCACAAGCTGAGGAGCATCAGTGCTCTGGACACCAGCGATGGCCCTTGTGCACTCTGTAACTGAGTACTGTCAAGCGTCTGATGGAACACTCTCCTCTTGCCTGGGTGAGTGCAGCTCCAACACTCAAGAAGCTCGACACCATCCAGGACAAAGCAGCCCGCTTGATGGGCACCCCATCCACCACCTTAAACATTCACTCCCTCCACCACCGGCGCACCGTGGCTGCAGTGTGTACCATCTACAAGATGCACTGCAGCAACTCGCCAAGGCTTCTTCGGCAGCACCTCCCAAACCCACGACCTCTTCCACCTAGAAGGACAAGGGCAGCAGACGCATGGGAACACCACCACCTCCAAGTTCCCCTCCAAGTCACACACCATCCTGACTTGGAAATATATCGGCCGTTCCTTCATCGTCGCTGGGTCAAAATCCTGGAACTCCCTCCCTAACAGCACTGTGGGAGCACCTTCATCACACGGACTGCAGCGGTTCAAGAAGGTGGCTCACCACCACCTTCTCAAGGGCAACTAGGGATGGGCAATAAATGCTGGGCCTTGCCAGCGACGCCCAGATCCCATAAGCGAATTTTAAAAAAATTCCTCGGTTTGTTTTGTACCCCCATATCTTACCAATAATGTATACTATATGTCCATTTAGGTGTATGTACATTGGGGGAATGTAAGTTGTGTGCAGGATGCAAGGAGGCTTCAAGGGGATATAGACAGGCTAAGTGAATGGGCAAGAACATGGCAAATGGAATATAATGTGGAGAAATGTGAAGTTGTCCACTTTGGTTGGAAAAATAGAAAAGCAGAGTATTTTTTAGATGGTGAGAGATTGGGAAATGTTGGTGTTCAGAGGGACCTGGGTGTCCTTGTACACGAATTACTGAAA
The DNA here is from genome assembly GCA_030390025.1 of Squalus acanthias. Classification (NCBI taxonomy): domain Eukaryota; kingdom Metazoa; phylum Chordata; class Chondrichthyes; order Squaliformes; family Squalidae; genus Squalus; species Squalus acanthias. Next base: position 653,745 of record JASTWF010000072.1, read on the forward strand.
GTTAACATGCAGGTACAGCAAGCAATTAGGAAATCAAATGGTATGTTGGCCTTTATTACAAGAGGATTTGAGTACAAGAGTAAAGACGTCTTACTGCAATTATACAGGGCCCTGGTGAGACCACACCTGGAGTACTGTGTACAGCTTTGGTCTCCTTACCTATGAAAGGACATACATGCCATAGAGGGAGTGCAACAAAGGTTCACCAGACTGGTTACTGGGATGGGGGGATTGTCCTATGAGGACAGATTGAGTAGACTAGGCTTATATTCTCTAGAGTTTAGAAGAATGAGAGGTGATCTCATTGAAACATATAAAATTCTTACAGGGCTTGAGAGGGTAGATGTAGGGAGGATGTTTCCCCTGGCTGGAGAGTCTAGAACCAGGGGTCACAGTGTCTGGATAAGGGGTCGGCCATTTAGGACTGAGATGAGGAGGAATTTCTTCACTCAGAGGGTGGTGAATCTTTGGAATTCTCTACCCCAGAGGGCTGTGGAGGCTCAGTCGTTGAGTATATTCAAGGCTGAGATCGATAGATTTTTGAATATTAAGGGAATCAAAGGATAGAGCAGGAAAGTGGAGATGAGGTAGAAGATCAGCCATGATCTCATTGAATAGCGGAGCAGGCTCGAGGGGCCGAATGGCCGACTCCTGCTCCTGTTTCTTATGTTCTTATGTACCAGTGCGTGTATGCATATGAGTGTGCGTGTGCATGTATGTATATCCCCAGTGTCCTGGGCCAATATTTATCCCTCAACCAACATCACTAAAACAGATGATCTGGTCATTATCACATTGCTGTTTGTGGGAGCTTGCTGTGCGCAAATTGGCTGCCGCATTTCCTACATTACAACAGTGACCACACTTCAAAAAGTACTTCACTTGCTGTGAAATGCTTTGGGACATCCAGAGGTCATGAAAGACGCTGTATAAATCTCGTAAGTCTTTCCTTATTAACATAACCCGGATGTGCTACGTCAGCAGAGAACATCCCGATTGGATCAGTGCATTAAGTCCAGAATCCATTGAACGCTTCCTTACAGGGTCTCCAAGTGAGATCTCTGACTCATGGGCAGCGCTGTGCTGGCAACGTAGACTGAGGAACGGAGCTGGTTCGAGACTGGTGGACGCAGGAACTGACTTTTGACGAAAGGTCATCGACCTGAAACGTTAACTCTTGTTTCTCTCTCCACAGACGCTGATCCTTGACCTGCTGAGCGCTTCCGGCATTTTCTCTGGGTATTTAATAACTGACTTTTGACCCTTTTTCCTGAACCTAACGGAGACCGCTTCTCCCTGTTCCTGCACACCTTTTGCGCACAGCAAGATCCCACAAACAGCAAAGTGATAATGACCAGAACATCTGTCTTTAGTGATGTTGGTTGAGGGATAAATATTGGCCCAGGACACCGGGGAGAACTCCCCCTGCTCTTCTTCCAATAGTGGCCGTGGGATCTTTTACGTTCACCTGAGAGAGCAGACGGGGCCTCGGTTTAACGTCTCATCCGAAAGACGGCACCCCCTCAGTACTGCCCCTCCGACAGTGCGGCGCTCCCTCAGTACTGCCCCTCCGACAGTGCGGCGCTCCCTCAGCACTGCCCCTCTGACAGTGCGGCGCTCCCTCAGTCCTGCCCCTCCGACAGTGCGGCGCTCCCTCAGTACTGCCCCTCCGACAGTGCGGCTCTCCCTCAGTACCGCCCCTCCGACAGTGCGGCGCTCCCTCAGTACCGCCCCTCTGACAGTGCGGCGCTCCCTCAGTACTGCCCCTCCGACAGTGCGGCGCTCCCTCAGTACTGCCCCTCCGACAGTGCGGCGCTCCCTCAGTACTGCCCCTCCGACAGTACGGAGCTGCCTCAGTACTGCCCCTCCGACAGTGCGGCACTCCCTCAGTACCGCCCCTCCGACAGTGCGGCGCTCCCTCAGTACTGCCCCTCCGACAGTGCGGCGCTCCCTCAGTACTGCCCCTCCGACAGTACGGAGCTGCCTCAGTACTGCCCCTCCGACAGTGCGGCACTCCCTCAGTACCGCCCCTCCGACAGTGCGGCGCTCCCTCAGTACTGCCCCTCCGACAGTGCGGCGCACCCTCAGTACTGCCCCTCCGACAGTGCGGCGCTCCCTCAGTACTGCTCCTCCGACAGTGCGGCGCTCCCTCAGTACTGCTCCTCCGACAGTGCGGCGCTCCCTCAGTACTGCCCCCCCGACAGTGCGGCGCTCCCTCAGTACTGCCCCTCCGACAGTACGGAGCTGCCTCAGTACTGCCCCTCCGACAGTGCGGCGCTCCCTCAGTACTGCTCCTCCGACAGTGCGGCGCTCCCTCAGTACTGCCCCTCCGACAGTGCGGCGCTCCCTCAGTACTGCTCCTCCGACAGTGCGGCGCTCCCTCAGTACTGCCCCCCCGACAGTGCGGCGCTCCCTCAGTACCGCCCCTCCGACAGTGCGGCGCTCCCTCAGTACTGCCCCTCCGACAGTGTGGAGCTCCCTCAGTACTGCCCCTCCGACAGTGCGGAGCTCCCTCAGTACTGCCCCTCCGACAGTACGGAGCTCCCTCAGTACTGTCCCTCCGACAGTGCGGCGCTCCCTCAGTACTGCCCCTCCGACAGTGCGGCGCTCCCTCAGTACTGCTCCTCCGACAGTGCGGCGCTCCCTCAGTACTGCCCCCCCGACAGTGCGGCGCTCCCTCAGTACCGCCCCTCCGACAGTGCGGCGCTCCCTCAGTACTGCCCCTCCGACAGTGTGGAGCTCCCTCAGTACTGCCCCTCCGACAGTGCGGCGCTCCCTCAGTACTGCTCCTCCGACAGTGCGGCGCTCCCTCAGTACTGCCCCCCCGACAGTGCGGCGCTCCCTCAGTACCGCCCCTCCGACAGTGCGGCACTCCCTCAGTACAGCCCCTCCGACAGTGCGGCGCTCCCTCAGTACTGCCCCTCCGACAGTGTGGAGCTCCCTCAGTACTGCCCCTCTGACAGTGCGGAGCTCCCTCAGTACTGCCCCTCCGACAGTACGGAGCTCCCTCAGTACTGTCCCTCCGACAGTGCGGCGCTCCCTCAGTACCGCCCCTCCGACAGTACGGCACTCCCTCAGTACTGCCCCTCCGACAGTGCGGCGCTCCCTCGGTACTGCACTGGGAGTGTCAGCCTGGATTATATGCTCAAGTCTCTGGAGTGGGTCTTGAACCCATGACGTTCTGTCTCAGAGGCGAGGGTGCTTACCACTGAGCCACAGCTGACATTGACATTGTATTTAATGATAGCTTCATTAAGATTGAGGACAAAGGAACGACACACAAAGACTTTACAAGACAGTGTGATTTCAGCACTGTGATTTCCATCACTCTTTATCTCCTCCAACAAAGGAAGGTGTTGTACAACTATCCACTCAACCCTTGCCATGCTGCTCAAAGGGGTTCATTAAATCAGTCCCACTTTCAAAGATAACCCTTCCTCCATTGTGCTCTGCCACACAATTTCGTATTCACAACTGTCATGTTTCGGGATTTTTTGATCTTTTTATCAACCACAGAATGGATTTCAGCGTTGAGTTTTGCTTAAGTGTTGTGTTTTCCACCTCCGTAACATCGCCCGTCTCCGCCCCTGCCTCAGCTCATCCGCTGCTGAAACCCTCATCCATGCCTTTGTTACTCCTAGACTGGACTATTCCAACGCAGTCCTGACCGGCCTCCCACATTCCACCCTACGTAAACTTGAGGTCATCCAAAACTCGGCTGCCCCGTGTCCTAACTCGCACCGAGTCCCGTTCGCCCATCGCCCCCTGTGCTCGCTGACCTACATTGGCTCCCGGTCCGGCAACGCCTCGATTTCAAAATTCTCATCCTTGTGTTCAAATCCCTCCATGACCTCGCCCCACCCTCCCTATCTCTGTAACCTCCTCCAGCCCTACAACCCCGCCGCCCCCCGAGGCATAGAATATAAGAGCAGGGAGGTTATGATGGAGCTGTACAAAACGCTAGTTAGGCCACAGCTGGAATACTGTGTGCAGTTCTGGTCACCACACTATAGGAGGGATGTGATTGCATTGGAGAGGGTACAGAGGAGATTCACCAGGATGTTACCCGGGCTGGAGCGCTTCAGCTATGAGGAGAGACTGGACAGGCTGGGGTTGTTTTCCTTAGAGCAGAGAAGGCTGAGGGGGGGACCTGATTGAGGTGTCCAAAATTATGAGGGGCATAGATAGGGTAGATAGAAAGGAACTTTTCCCCTTAGTAGAGGGGTCAATAACCAGGGGGCATAGTTTCAAGGTAAGGGGCAGGAGGTTTAGAGGGGATTTGAGTGAAAAACTTTTTCACCCAGAGGGTGGTTGGAATCTGGAACTCACTGCCTGAAAGGGTGGTAGAGGCAGGAACCCTCACAACATTCAAGAAGCATTTAGATGAGCACTTGAAACGCCATAGCATACAAGGCTACGGACCAAGTGCTGGAAAATGGGATTAGAATAGATAGGGCTTGATGGCCGGCGCAGACACGATGGGCCGAAGGGCCTCTTTCTGTGCTGTATAACTCGATGATGCTATCTCTGCGCTCCTTCAATTCTGGCCTCTTGCGCATCCCCCGATTTTAATCGCTCCACCATTGGCGGCCGTGCCTTCAGCTGCCTGGGCCCCTAAGCTCTGGAATTCCCTCCCTAAACTTCCCCACTTCTCTAACTCTCGCTTCTTAAGACGCTCCTTAAAACCTACCTCCTTGACCAAGCTTTGGCCATCTGTCCTAAGATCTCCTTACATGGTTCAGTCACAAACGTTGTATGATAACGCTCCGGTGAAGCGCCTTGGGACGTTTTACTACGCTATATAAATGCATGTCGGTTGAGGAATATCACAGCTCACAATCTATTTCAAACTGATAGCTCGAGCATCTGTGATCCCAAGCTCATTAGCTAGGGTGACCCAGCTAAGCGATGTTAAGCGATTCATTATCTCATCCCAGATGGCCAACAAGTCTTGGAGTGAGGACAATTCTACACATGCTGACACCTCCCCAACGCTTCCCCTTCCTCAGCTTAACGTCCGTCAATGTTAACTCTGCCTTGCTGTGTTCCTGGCTTTCTCATCGACTCAGTCCGATCTGTCCGACACAGCAGAAAACAGGTTCGCCAACGCGCAATATTTCATCTTGCCTCGAGAGGTTAATGGATCATCATCAGGTCCGAGGCTGGGTTGTCCACCTGTCCCCCTTTGCACTCATTTAGGTTCACCGTCACTGATGTATCACACCCGTGTGTGAAATTAATCTGACACTGGCAACACCATTCCAAGCCTGTCACATCATCGGAATGCAAGTGCCTTACAAGATCCTGGAACGTGCCCAGTGACTCAAAGAGCCACCCACTGTAATACTAAGCCGTACAGGTCATAGCATGATACAGCACAGAAGGAGGCAATTCATAAGAAAATAAGAACATAAGAAACAGGAGCAGGAATAGGCCACTCGGCCCCTCGAGCCTGCTCCGCCATTCAATAAGATCATGGCTGATCTTGGGCTCAAAGCCACTTCCCTGCCCGCTCCCCATAACCCTTCACTCCCTTATCTTGCAAAAATCTGTCCATCTCCACCTTAAATGTATTTAATGACCCAGCCTCCACAGCTCTCTGGGGCAGAGAATTCCACAGATTTACGACCCTCTGAGAGAAGAAATTCCTCCTCATCTCAGTTCTAAAAGGGCGACCCTTTATTCTGAAACTATGCCCCCGAGTTCTAGATTTCCCCACGAGGGGAAACATCCTCTCTGCATCTACCTTGTCGAGCCCCCTCAGTATCTTACATGTTTCAACAAGATCACCTCTCATTCTTCTAAATTCCAAAGAGTAGAGGCCCAACCTGCTCAACCTTTCTTCGTAAGTCAACCCCCTCATCTCTGGAATTAACCAAGTGAATCGTCTCCGAACTGCCTCCAATACTGCCCACCGTGTCTGTGCCAGCTCTTTGAAAGAGCTCTCCAATTAGTCTCACACCTCCCCTACTCCGCTCTTTCCCCATTGCCCTGCAAATATTTTTCTTTTCCAGTATTTATCCAATTCTCTATTGAAAGTCATTACTGAATCTGCTTCCACCACTCTCTCAGGCATTGCATTCCAGATCACAACAGTTCAGGTCAGGTCAGATAGCAGATCGGGTCACAGGATTGAAGGATCACAAGGTTGCAGCTTCTGATTTAGATCGGAACATAGGAACAGGAGGAGGCCATTTAGCCTTACTACAATTGCCTGGATGAGCTCGACACCATCCAGGACAAAGCAGCCCGCTTGATTGGCACCCCATCCACCACCTTAAACATTCACTCCCTCCACCACCGGCGCACCGTGGCTGCAGTGTGTACCATCTACAAGATGCACTGCAGCAACTCGCCAAGGCTTCTTCGGCAGCACCTCCCAAACCCGCGACCTCTTCCACCTAGAAAGACAAGGGCAGCAGGCGCATGGGAACACCACCACCTCCAAGTTCTCCGCCAAGTCACACACCATCCTGACTTGGAAATATATCGGCCGTTCCTTCATCGTCGCTGGGTCAAAATCCTGGAACTCCCTCCCTAACAGCACTGTGGGAGCACCTTCACCATACGGACTGCAGCTGTTCAAGAAGGCGGCTCACCACCACCTTCTCAAGGGGCAATTAGGGATGGGCAATAAATGCTGGGCCTTGCCAGCGACGCCCACATCCCATAAACAAATTTAAAAAAACAGGGCTTTGGTGAGACCACACCTGGAGTAATGTACACAGTTCTGGTCTCCTTATCGAAGGAAGGATATACTTGCCTTGGAGGCGGTGCAACGAAGGTTCACTGGACTGATCCCTGGGATGAGAGGGTTGTCCTATGAGGAGAGATTGAGTAGATTGGGCCGATACTCTCTGGAGTTTAGAAGAATGAGAGGTGATCGCATTGAAACATATAAGATTCTGAGGGGGATTGACAGGGTAGATGCTGAGAGGCTGTTTCCCCTGGCTGGCGAGTCGAGAACCAGGGGTCACAGTCTCAGGATAAGGGGTCGGCCATTTAGGACTGAGATGAGGAGGAATTTCTTCACTCAGAGGGTGGTAAATCTTTGGAATTCTCGACCCCAGAGGGCTGTGGAGGCTCAGTCGTTGAGTATATTCAAGACAGAGATCGATAGATTTTTGAACTCTAGGGGAATCAAGGGCTATGGGGATCGGGCGGGAAAGTGTGGTCTAACCAGGGCTTTCTACAGCTGCAGGATAACTTCTACCCCCTTGTATTCTAGTCCTCTAGATATAAAGGCCAGCATTCCATTAGCCTTTTTGATTATTTTCTGTACCTGTCCATGACATTTTAATGATCGATGTACCTGGACGCCCCCCAAGTCTCTTTGGACATCCGCTGTTTTGAGCCTTTCACCATTTACTTTAGAAAGTACCCTGTTCTAGGTCCAAAGTGGATGACCTCACATTTGCTTGTATTGAAATCCATTTGCCACAGTTTTGCCCATTCACTTAATCTATCGATATCCCTTTGTCGGAGGGGCAGTGCTGAGGGAGCGCCGCACTGTCGGAGGGGCGGTACTGAGGGAGCGCCGCACTGTCGGAGGGGCGGTACTGAGGGAGCGCCGCACTGTCGGAGGGGCGGTACTGAGGGAGCGCCGCACTGTCGGAGGGGCAGTACTGAGGGAGCGCCGCACTGTCGGAGGGGCAGTGCTGAGGGAGCGTCGCACTGTCGGAGGGGCGGTACTGAGGGAGCGCCGCACTGTCGGAGGGGCAGTACTGAGGGAGCGCCGCACTGTCGGAGGGGCAGTACTGAGGGAGCGCCGCACTGTCGGAGGGGCAGTATTGAGGGAGCGCCGCACTGTCGGAGGGGCAGTACTGAGGGAGCGCCGCACTGTCGGAGGGGCAGTATTGAGGGAGCGCCGCACTGTCGGAGGGGCAGTATTGAGGGAGCGCCGCACTGTCGGAGGGGCAGTGCTGAGGGAGCCTACAATGCCGCCTAGCTTTGTGTCATCGGCAAACTTGGATATGTGGCTCTCTATCCCATCATCTAAGTCGTTAATAAATAGTCGAGGCCCCAACACAGATCCCTGCGGGACACCGCTAGTCACAGCCTGCTAATTGAGTACCTGCCCACTATCCTTACTCTCCTGTCTCCTGCCGCTCAGCCCATTTCCGAACCAGGTCAATAAGTTGCCTGCACTTCCACGAGTTTCGACTTTAGCCAGCAGTCTCTTATGTGGGACTTTATCGAAGGCCTTCTGGAAGTCAATATAAATAACATCCATAGACATTCCCCTGTCCACTACTTTAGTCACCTCTTCAAGACATTCAATCAGGTTTGTCAGGCATGACCTGCCTTTCACAAATCCATGCTGGCTCTCCCTGATCAACTGAAAATGTTCGAGGTGTTCAGTCACCCTATCCTTAATTATAGACTCTGGTAATTTCCTCGCAACAGATGTTAGGCTAACTGGTCTATAATTCCCTCGTCTATATTAAGTGATCCCTGCTGGATTCTCAGCTTGAGCAGGGCTTTCAAACCCTTCCCCCTTTCAAATAAATTGCCAAGACTCACTGTCTGCGGTCACGCATGAATAAATGTCCACTTGGGTGAGCTAGTGATAGACAAGGATCAGCACCATCAGGAGAAGAGGAGGAAATTGTGGGGACTGCAAGGAATACATCACAAAGGAAGCATGGTAGCCCCTTCAAGGAGGGAGGGCAATGCAACTCATCCATCACTCCAACCAGCCCCTAGAATATGCACCAGCAATGGGCCGGGAGCAGGCTGCCTCCCTCCCCCACCACCCCCTCCCCAGCCCTGCCTTAGTGCCAGAAGGAGGCTCAGTGGGTAGCACTCTTGCCTCTGAGTCTGAAGTTTTGTGGGTTCAAATCCCACTCCAGAGACTTCAGCACAAAAATCTAGGCTGGCACTGCCAGTGCAGTACTGAGGGAGTGCCGCACTGTCGGAGGGGCAGTACTGAGGGAGCGCCGCACTTTCGGAGGGGCAGTACTGAGGGAGCAACGCACTGTCGGAGGGGCAGTACTGAGGGAGCGCCGCACTGTCGGAGGGGCAGTGCTGAGGGAGTGCCGCACTTTCGGAGGGGCAGTACTGAGGGAGCAACGCACTGTCGGAGGGGCAGTACTGAGGGAACGCCGTACTGTCGGAGGGGCAGTACTGAGGGAGCGTCGCACTGTCGGAGGGGCAGTACTGAGGGAGCGCTGCACTGTCGGAGGGGCGGAGCGGAGGGAGCGCCGCACTGTCGGAGGGGCAGTACTGAGGGAGCGTCGCACTGCCGGAGGGGCAGTACTGAGGGAGCGCCGCACTGTCGGAGGGGCAGTACTGAGGGAGCGCCGCACTGTTGGAGGGGCAGTACTGAGGGAGCACGGCACTGTCGGAGGGTCAGTACTGAGGGAGCGCCGCACTGTCGGAGGGGCAGTACTGAGGGAGCGTCGCACTGTAGGAGGGGTAGTACTGAGGGAGTGCTGCACTGTCGGAGGGGCGGTACTGAGGGAGCGCCGCACTGTCGGAGGGGCGGTACTGAGGGAGCGCCGCACTGTTGGAGGGGCAGTACTGAGGGAGCACCGCACTGTCGGAGGGTCAGTACTGAGGGAGCGTCGCACTGTAGGAGGGGTAGTACTGAGGGAGTGCTGCACTGTCGGAGGGGCGGTACTGAGGGAGCGCCGCACTGTTGGAGGGGCAGTACTGAGGGAGTGCTGCACTGTCAGAGGGGCGGTACTGAGGGAGCGCTGCACTGTCGGAGGGGCGGTACTGAGGGAGTGCCGCACTGTCGGAGGGGCAGTACTGAGGGAGCGCTGCACTGTCGGAGGGGCGGTGCTGAGGGAGCACCGCACTGTCGGAGGGGCAGTACTGAGGGAACGCCGTACTGTCGGAGGGGCAGTACTGAGGGAGCGCTGCACTGTCGGAGGGGCGGTGCGGAGGGAGCGCCGCACTGTCGGAGGGGCAGTACTGAGGGAGCGCCGTACTGTCAGAGGGGCGGTACTGAGGGAGCGCCGCACTGTTGGAGGGGCAGTACTGAGGGAGCACCGCACTGTCGGAGGGTCAGTACTGAGGGAGCGCCGCACTGTCGGAGGGGCAGTACTGAGGGAGCGCTGCACTGTCGGAGGGGTAGTACTGAGGGAGTGCTGCACTGTCGGAGGGGCGGTAATGAGGGAGCGCCGTACTGTTGGAGGGGCAGTACTGAGGGAGTGCTGCACTGTCAGAGGGGCGGTACTGAGGGAGCGCTGCACTGTCGGAGGGGCGGTACTGAGGGAGTGCCGCACTGTCGGAGGGGCTGTACTGAGGGAGCGCTGCACTGTCGGAGGGGCGGTGCTGAGGGAGCACCGCACTGTCGGAGGGGCAGTACTGAGGGAACGCCGTACTGTCGGAGGGGCAGTACTGAGGGAGCGCTGCACTGTCGGAGGGGCGGTGCGGAGGGAGCGCCGCACTGTCGGAGGGGCAGTACTGAGGGAGCGCCGTACTGTCAGAGGGGCGGTACTGAGGGAGCGCCGCACTGTTGGAGGGGCAGTACTGAGGGAGCACCGCACTGTCGGAGGGTCAGTACTGAGGGAGCGCCGCACTGTCGGAGGGGCAGTACTGAGGGAGCGCTGCACTGTCGGAGGGGTAGTACTGAGGGAGTGCTGCACTGTCGGAGGGGCGGTAATGAGGGAGCGCCGCACTGTTACATAGAAAATAGGTGCAGGAGTAGACCATTCGGTCCTTCGAGCCTAAACCGCCATTCAATGCGTTCATGGCTGAACATGCTACCTCAGTACCCCATTCCTGCTTTCTCGCCATACCCCTTGATCCCCCTAGTTGTGAGTATTATATCTAACTCCCTTTTGAATATATTTAGCGAACTGGCCTCAACAACCTTCTGTGGTAGAGAATTCCACAGATTCACCACTCTCTGGGTGAAGAAGTTCCTCCTCAGCTCAGTCTTAAATGGCTTCCCCTTTATCCTTAGACTGTGACCCCTGGTTTTAGTTTTCCCTAACATTGGAAACATTCTGCCCGCATCTAATTTGTCTAAACCAGTCAGGATTTTAAACGTCTCTATAAGATCCCCCCCATTCTTCTGAACTCCAGAGGATACAAGTTCAGTTGATCCAGTCTTTCTTGATATGTCAGTCTGGCCATCCCAGGAATCAATCTAGTGAACCTTCGTTGCACTCCCTCAATAGCATGAATGTCCTTCCTCAAGTTAGGAGACCAAAACTGCACACAATACTCCAGGTGTGGCCTCACCAAGGCCCTGTACAACTGTAGCATCACCTCCCTACTCCTGTACTCAAATCCCCTTGCTATGAAGGCCATCATTCCGTTTGCTTTCTTGACTGCCTGCTGCACTTGCCTTCCCACCTTCAGTGACTGATGTACCATGACGCCCAGGTCTCGTTGCACCTCCCCTTTCCCCAATCTGCCACCATTCAGGTAATAGTCTGCCTCCCTATTTTTACCACCAAAGTGGATAACCTCACATTTATCCACATTGTACTTCATCTGCCATACATTTGCCCATTCACCCAACCTGTCCAAGTCACTCTGTAGCCTCCTAGCATCCTCCTCATTGTTCACACTGCCTCCCAATTTAGTGTCATCCGCAAATTTTGAGATATTACAATTAATCCCTTCGTCCAAATCATTAATATCTAATGTAAACAGCTGGGGCCCCAGCACCGAACCCTGCGGTACCCCGCTGGTCACTGCCTGCCATTCTGAAAAGTACCCATTTACTCCTACTCTTTGTTTCCTGTGTGCCAACCAGTTCTCAATCCACGTCAACACATTACCCCCAAGCCCATGTGCTTTAACTTTGCACACCAATCTCTTGTGTGGGACCTTGTCGAAGGCCTTCTGAAAGTCCAAATACACCACATCTACTGGTTCCCCCCTGTCCACCCTATTGGAAACATCCTCAAAAAATTCCAGAAGATTTGTCAAGCACGATCTCCCTTTCACAAATCCATGCTGACTTGGACCTATCATGTCGCCACTTTCCAAATGGTCTGTTATGACATCTTTAATAATTGATTCCATCATTTTACCCACGACCGATGTCAGGTTGATCCGTCTATAATTCCCTGCTTTCTCCCTCCCTCCTTTTTTAAAAAGAGGGGCTACATTAGCCACCCTCCACTCCTTCGGAACTGATCCAGAGTCTAAGGAATGTTGGAAAATGATCGTCAATGCATCCACTATTTCCAAGGCCACCTCCTTAAGTACTCTGGGATGCAGACCATCAGGCCCTGGGGATTTATCAGCCTTCAGTCCCATCAATTTCCCCAACACCTTTTCCCGACTGATAAGGATTTCCCTCAGCTCCTCCCTCTTACCAGATCCTTTGATCTCTTTTATTTCCGGAAGGTTGTTTGTGTCCTCCACAGTAAACACCGAACCAAAGTACTTGTTCAATTGATCTGCCATTTCTTTGTTCCCCATTATGACTTCCCCTGTTTCTGACTGCAGGGGACCTACGTTTGTTTTTACTAACCTCTTTGTTTTTACATATTTATAGAAGCTTTTGCAGTCCATTTTAATGTTCTCCGCAAGCTTCCTTTCATATTTTATTTTCCCTGCCCTAATCAAACCCTTCGTCCTCCTCTGCTGAGTTTTAAAGTTCTCCCAGTCCCCGGGTTTGCTGCTACTTCTGGCCAATTTGTATGCCACTTCCTTGCTTTTAATACTATCCCTGATTTCCCTTGTTAGCCATGGTTGAGCCACCTTCCCTTTTTTATTTTTACGCCAGACAGGGGTGTACAATTGCTGTAGTTCATCCATGCGATCTCTAAATGTCTGCCATTGCCCTTCCACTGATAACCACTTAAATATCGCTTGCCAATCTAACCTCGCCAATTCACGCCTCATACCCTCAAAGCTGCCCTTATTTAAGTTCTGGACCATGGTCTCTGAATTAACTGTTTCCTTCTCCATCCTAATGTAGAACTCCACCATACTATGGTCACTCTTCCCCAAGGGGCCTCGCACCACAAGATTGCTGATTAGTCCTTCCTCATTACACAACACCCACTCCAGGATGGCCTCCCCTCTAGTTGGTTCCTCAACATATTGGTTTAGGAAACCATCCCTTAAACACTCCAGGAAATCCTCCTCCACCGTATTGCTTCCAGTTTGAGTAGCCCAATCTATATGCTTATTAAAGTCACCCATGATAACTGCTGCGCCTTTTTTGCATGCACCTCTAATTTCCTGTTTCATACCCTCCCCCACCTCACTACTACTGTTTGGAGGTCTGTACACAACCCCCACTAACGTTTTCTGCCCTTTGGTGTTCTGCAGCTCAACCCATATTGATTCCACATCCTCCAAGCTAATGTCCTTCCTAGCTATTGCATTAATCTCCTTTTTAATCAGCAATGCTACCCCACCCCCTTTTCCTTTTATTCTATCCTTCCTGAATGTTGAATACCCCTGGATATTCAGTTCCCAGCCTTGATTGTTGGAGGGGCAGTACTGAGGGAGTGCTGCACTGTCGGAGGGGCGGTACTGAGGGAGCGCCGCACTGTTGGAGGGGCAGTACTGAGGGAGCACCGCACTGTCGGAGGGTCAGTACTGAGGGAGCGCCGCACTATCGGAGGGGTAGTACTGAGGGAGCGCTGCACTGTCGGAGGGGCGGTGCTGAGGGAGCGCTGCACTGTCGGAGGGGCGGTACTGAGGGAGCACCGCACTGTCGGAGGTGCAGTACTGAGGGAGTGCTGCACTGTCGGAGGAGCAGTACTGAGGGAGTGCCGCACTGTCGGAGGGGCAGTACTGAGGGAGCGCAGCACTGTCGGAGGGGCGGTACTGAGGGAGTGCCGCACTGTCGGAGGGGCAGTACTGAGGGAGCGCTGCACTGTCGGAGGGGCGGTGCTGAGGGAGCGCCGCACTGTCGGAGGGGCAGTGCTGAGGGAGCGCCGCACTGTCGGAGGGGCAGTACTGAGGGAACGGCGTACTGTCGGAGGGGCAGTACTGAGGGAGCGCTGCACTGTCGGAGAGGCGGTGCGGAGGGAGGGCCGCACTGTCGGAGGGGCGGTACTGAGAGAGCGCCGCACTGTCAGAGGGGCGGTACTGAGGGAGCGCCGCACTGTTGGAGGGGCAGTACTGAGGGAGCACCGCACTGTCGGAGGGTCAGTACTAAGGGAGCGCCACACTGTCGGAGGGGCAGTACTGAGGGAGCGCCGCACTGTCGGAGGGGTAGTACTGAGGGAGTGCTGCACTGTCGGAGGGGCGGTACTGAGGGAGCACCGCACTGTTGGAGGGGCAGTACTGAGGGAGTGCTGCACTGTCGGAGGGGTGGTACTGAGGGAGCGCCGCACTGTTGGAGGGGCAGTACTGAGGGAGCACCGCACTGTCGGAGGGTCAGTACTGAGGGAGCGCCGCACTGTCAGAGGGGTAGTACTGAGGGACCGCTGCACTGTCGGAGGGGCGGTGCTGAGGGAGCGCTGCACTGTCGGAGTGGCGGTACTGAGGGAGCGCCGCACTGTCGGAGGGGCTGTACTGAGGGAGCGCCGCACTGTCGGAGGGGCGGTACTGAGGGAGCGCCGCACTGTCGGAGGGGCTGTACTGAGGGAGCGCCGCACTGTCTGAGGGGCAGTACTGAGGGAGCGCCGCACTGTCGGAGGGGCGGTACTGAGGGAGTGCCGCACTGTCGGAGGGGCAGTACTGAGGGAGTGCCGCACTGTCGGAGGGGCAGTACTGAGGGAGCGCCGCACTGTCGGAGGGGCAGTACTGAGGGAGTGCTGCACTGTCGGTGGTGCCCGTCTTTCAGATTAGACGTTAAACCGCGTCTGCTCTCTCAGGTGGATGTAAAAGATCCCACGGCCCGATTTCGAAGAAGAGCAGGGGGAGTTCTCCCCGGTTTCCTGGGCCAATATTTATCACTAAAACAGATGATCCGGTCATTATCAGTTGCTGTTTGTGGGAGCTTGCTGTGCGCAAATTGGCTGCCGCGTTTCCTACATTACAACAGTGACCACACTTCAAAAAGTACCTCATTGGCTGTAAAGCGCTTTGGGACGTCCTGAGGTGGTGAAAGGCGCTGGAGAAATGGGAGTCTGTTTTTCTTTTATCCGCTCCTGGGTGGGCATGGTACAGGGCAAGGCAGAGGTCTCAGAGCTGGTCTCTACCTACCCATCCTCCATTCAGGGAAAGGGTCACACTTAGGCTTTGCCATATTTGACCAAGTCCCGAACCAGATGTAGAATGGGATCATCGGCCGACTGATGATATTCATCTTCCTGCTCTCGAGAACTTACTGAAAACCTTTATGTTGGGGTGGAGGGAGGGGAGAGAGAGAGGAGCTGAGAGGAATGAGTTCTCTCCGAGATATTCCCAGTACGTGTTACTTCCCTCACCTCCCCCTCTCGGCAAAAATAAGACACAGTGGATGGAACCCCTTGCTCAGCGATCCCCAGGTGCCGAGTTAGCCAGATTGCTCCAGCACCCTTCCCAGTTCTGGAGTTGCTCTTGAAGTTCCCTCTCTTACACGTGGCTGCACCTGCGTCTCCACTGGTGCTACGCTCAAAACGTTGACTTCATTGCACTGGCGCTGCCCATGAATCGGTACCATGTGTGCAACAGTGGTTTCTATGCACTGGTGCTGTGCATGCAATACTGCAGTCTATGCACTGGTGCCGTGCATACAATACTGCAGCCTATGCACTGGTGCCGTGCATGCAATACTGCAGCCTATGCACTGGTGCCGTGCATGCAATACTGCAGTCTATGCACTGGTGCCGTGCATGCAATACTGCAGTCTAAACACTGGTGCCATGCATGCAATACGGCAGCCTATGCACTGGTGTCGTGCATGCAATACTGCAGTCTATGCACTGGTGCCGTGCATGCAATACTGCAGTCTATGCATTTGTGCCGTGCATGCAATACTGCAGCCTATACACTGGTGCAGTGCATGCAATACTGCAGTCTATGCACTGGTGCTGTGCATGCAATACTGCCGCCTATATACTGGTGCAGTGCATGCAATATTGCTGTCTATGCACTGGTGCAGTGCATGCAATATTGCTGTCTATGCACTGGTGCAGTGCATGCAATATTGCTGTTTATGCACTTGTGCCGTGCATGCAATACTGTCACCTATACACTGGTGCAGTGCTTGCAACACTGCAGCCTATGCACTGGTGCTGTGCATGCAATATTGCAGTCTATGCGTTGGTGCTGTGCATGCAACACTGCAGTCTATGAACTAGTGCTGTGCATGCAATATTGCAGTCTATGCACTGGTGCTGTGCATGTAATACTGCAGTCTATGCACTGGTGCGGTGCATGCAATATTGCAGTCTATGGACGGGTGCGGTGCATGCAGTATTGCAGTTCATACACTGCTGCTGTTATATTTTTGCAGCCTATGCACTGGTGCTGAGTAAATGCAACTGCAGTCTATGCACTGGTGCAGTGTATATACAAACTGCAGCTCACAGACTTCCATTTTGAAAAAAGGCAAGCATTGCTTCACAGTGAGGACATTTCTGCACTCAAAAAACCACACGGTCTGGTCCAAAGCAGGCAAGTGGCAGCTCTCCCAATGGTGTAGACTGAGGAATCCAAAATACCAGGGTGAAAAATGTATTATGAATAAAAGCTAACTGGAATGAAACATATGGGCAATCTCCTTCTTTTAACTCGATAAAATTCCATGGCCTCCTCGCCCCTCCTCCCTATCTCTGTAACCTCCTCCAGCCCCACAACCCTCTAAGATCTCTGCGCTCCTCCAATTCTGGCCTCTTGCGCATCCCCCTGATTTTAATCGCTCCACCATTGGCGGCCGTGCCTTCAGCTGCCTGGGGCCTGAGCTCTGGAATTCCCTCCCTAAACCTCGCCGCCTCTCTCTCCTCCTTTAAGACGCTCCTTAAAACCGACCTCTTTGACCAAGCTTTTGGTCACCTGTCCTAATATCTCCTCATGTGGCTCGGTGTTGAATTTTGTTCAATTGCGCTCCTGTGAAGCGCCCTGGAGGTTAAAGGCGCTATATAAATGCAAACTTGGCGCTGTTGTTTGAAAACCAGCACAATGATAATCAGTTCTCGGCCCCTCCCTTCTACATGTTGCGATTTTGCGACCTGATCAACGAAAAGTTGGGTGACAGAAAACCCGACCTCCTCTGGTCAGGCCAGCTCGTTAAGCTAATTGAGCAGCAAGCTCCTGAGGGAATAGCCTCGTTATAAATTCCACCATCTTGCCGCAGACACAGCTCCTGCACGTGGCAGGGCACCTGAGCGGACGCCAGCGGACAAACCCCAGGTGTGAGATGGTCACGTAGCTAAACACAGCGAGCCCCAGGGAACGATCACGTCACGTTTCCTTATTCTCTACTTCTTCTTTTTTCTATTCTCTGTCCCCGTCTTCCTTGGCGCAGAGAAGGTTGAGAGGAGATTTGATTAGAGGTGTTTAAAATCATGAGGGGGTCTGGTTAGAGTAGATAGAAAGAAACTGTTCCCATTGGCGGAAGGGTCGAGAACCAGAGGACACAGATTTAAGGTGATTGGCAGAAGATCCAAAGGCGACATGAGGAAAAACTTTTTTACGCAGCGAGTGGTTCGGATCTGGAATGCGCTGCCTGAGAGGGTGGTGGAGGCAGATTCAATTGTGGCTTTCAAAAGGGAGTTGGATAAGTATCTGAAGGAAAAAAATTTGCAGGGCTACGGGGAAAGGGTGGGGGAGTGGGACTAGCTGAGAGTCGGCATGGGTTCGATGGGCCGAATGGCCTTCTTCCGTGCTGTAACCATTCTATGATTCTATGATTCCCGCCTTCCTCTTCCACCCATCTTTTTGCTTCTCTTTCTCAGTCTGTTTCTTTTTGACTGAATTCTCATTGAAACGTATAAGATTCTGAGGGGATTGACAGGGTAGCTGCAGGGAGGATGTTTCCCCCTGGCTGGAGAGTCTAGAACCAGGGGTCACAGTCTCAGGATAAGGGGTCGGCCATTTAGGACTGAGATGAGGAGGAATTTCTTCACTCAGAGGGTGGTGAGTCTTTGGAATTCTCTACCCCAGAGGGCTGTGGAGGCTCAGTCGTTGAGTATATTCAAGGCTGAGATCGATAGATTTTTGGGCTCTAGGGGAATCGAGGGATATGGGGATCGGGCGGGGAAGTGGAGTTGAGGTAGAAGATCAGCCATGATCTTATTGAATGGCGGAGCAGGCTCGAGGGGCCGCATGAGAACAAAAGGGTATGGTAGTGTCGTTAGTGGTTATGTTACTGGACTAGTAATCCAGCTAGGCCTTGACCACTAATCCATTAAAGATGTGAGTTCAAATCCAACCATGAATTTAAATTCATGTTAATTAAATAGATAAATCTGGAATATCAGTAACGGTGTCCATGAAACTTTGGATTGTTGGACAAAACCCATCTGGTTCACTAATGTCCTTTAGGGAAGGAAATCTGCCGCCCTTACCCGGTCTGGCCGGTGTGTGACTCCAGACCCACAGCAATGTGGTTGACTCTTAAACTGCCCTCTGAAATGGCCCAGCGAGACACTCAGTTGTAACAAACCGTTACATAGAACAGCGGTTCAAGAAGGCAGCTCACCACCACCTTGTGTACCAAACCACTGAAGGGAAGAAAGACTTGCATTTCTCCAGCGCCTTTCACCACCTCAGGACGTCCCATAGCGCTTTACAGCCAATGAAGTACTTTTTGAAGTGCGGTCACTGTTGTAATGTGGGAAACGCGGCAGCCAATTTGCGCACAGCAAGCTCCCACAAACAGCAATGTGATAATGACCAGAAAATCTGTTCGTTTTAGTGATGTTGGTTGAGGGATAAGGTTTGGCCCCAGGACACCAGGGAGAACTCCCCCTGCTCTTCTTCGAAATAGTGGCCGTGGGATCTTTTACATCCACCAGAGAGGGCAGACGGGGCCTCGGTTTAACGTCTCATTCGAAATACGGCACCTCCGACAGTGCGGCGCTCCCTCAGTACTGGCACTGGGAGTGTCGGCCTAGATTTTTGTGCTCAAGTTGGCTGGAACCCACAACCTTCTGACTCAGAGAGCGAGAGAGAGTGCTGCCCACTGACCCTCAACTGACACTACGACAAAAACTTCACCACAAGGACTGCAGCTGCTCAAGAAGGCGTCTCACCACCCCCTTAAAAAGAAACACAGAAAACATGCAGATTTAGGCATTTCGGACAATCAACAGCAACTGCATTAAGACTCCACACCAGCCCCCTCCCCACCCCCCACTTTCCACTAAAAGTCGAAGGTAAGGATGAAATACGATGCAGTATAAATTATTCAACTGCAGTTGAAAGCAGGAATTCTACTCCATAAAACATGAGTTGTAGCATGTATCCGTGATACATGGCAAAGTCAACATGTCTCTGAATATACGGCTGATTAGACATCTATTGCGACTGTCTCTGTCAGCTCAACAGTTCTTTCTCCAGGCTCTCACCTCCCTCCCCCAGGTTCTTGCAGCCTCCTTGGCTGAGCTTGCTCAACATCTCACTCGCCCAAGTCTGTGTCAGCCGTGGCTCAGTGGGCAGCTCTCTCGCCTCTGAGTCAGAAGGTTGTGGGTTCAAGTCCCACTCCAGATACTCGAGCACAAACATCCAGGCCGACGCTCGCAGTACAGTACTGAGGGAGCGCCGCACCGTCGGAGGGGCAGTACTGAGGGAGTGCCGCACCGTCGGAGGGGCAGTACTGAGGGAGTGCCGCACCGTCGGAGGGGCAGTACTGAGGGAGTGCCGCACTGTCGGAGGGGCAGTACTGAGGGAGCGCCGCACTGTCGGAGGGGCGGTACTGAGGGAGCGCCGCACTGTCGGAGGGGCAGTACTGAGGGAGCGCCGCACTGTCGGAGGGGCAGTACTGAGGGAGCGCCGCACTGTCGGAGGGGCAGTACTGAGGGAGCGCCGCACTGTCGGAGGGGCAGTACTGAGGGAGCGCCGCACTGTCGGAGGGGCGGTACTGAGGGAGCGCCGCACTGTCGGAGGGGCAGTACTGAGGGAGCACCGCACTGTCAGAGGGGCAGTACTGAGGGAGCGCCGCACTGTCGGAGGGGCGGTACTGAGGGAGCGCCGCACTGTCACAGGGGCAGTACTGAGGGAGCACCGCACTGTCGGAGGGGCAGTACTGAGGGAGCGCCGCACTGTCGGAGGGGCAGTACTGAGGGAGCACCGCACTGTCGGAGGGGCAGTACTGAGGGAGCGCCGCACTGTCGGAGGGGCAGTACTGAGGGAGCGCCGCACTGTCGGAGGGACATTACTGAGGGAGCGCCGCACTGTCGGAGGGGCAGTGCCGAGGGAGCGCCGCACTGTCGGAGGGGCAGTGCTGAGGGAGCGCCGCACTGTCGGAGGGGCAGTACTGAGGGAGCGCCGCACTGTCGGAGGGGCAGTACTGAGGGAGCGCGGTACTGAGGGAGCGCCACACTGTCAGAGGTGCTGTCTTTCGGATGAGACGTTAAACTGAGGCCCCGTCTGCCCTCTTGGGTGGATGTAAAAGATCCCACGGCCACTATTGGAAGCAGAGCAGGGGGAGTTCTCCCCAGTGTCCTGGGGCCGATATTTATCCCTCAATCAACATCACTAAAAACAGATGATCTGGTCATTATCACATTGCTGTTTGTGGGAGCTTGCTGTGCGCAAATTGGCTGCCGCGTTTCCTACATTACAACAGTGAACACACTTTTAAAGTACTTTGTTGTCTGTAAAGCGCTTTGGGATGTCCTGAGGTGGTGAAGGACGCTGGAGAAATGCAAGGCTTTCTTTCTGCAAAAGCCCCTCTCCGAGATGCTACTTCTGATTTAATCTCTTAAAATGGCTGCCCGCATCTCAAAATGGCCATCGCACAGTATTTACAGCACAGAAACAGGCCATTCGGCCCGACTGCTCCGTGCCGGTGTTTCTGCTCCACTCGAGCCTCCTCCCACCCCTCTTCCTCTCACCCCATCAACATATCCTTCTATTCCTTTCTCCCTCATGTGTTTATCCAGCTTTTCCTTAAATCCATCTCTGCTATTCGCCTCAACCACTCCCTGTGGGAGCGAGTTCCACATTCTCACCACTCTCTGGGTAAAGAAGTTTCTCCTGAATTCCCGATTGGATTTATTAGTGACTCTTATATTGATGGCCCCTAGTTCTGGTCTCCCCCACAAGTGGAAACATCTTCTCTAAGTCTACCCTATCGAAACCCTTCATAATCTTAAAGACCTCGATCAGGTCTCCCCTCAGTCTAGAGAAAAGAGTCCCAGCCTGTTTTGCCTTTCCTGATAGTTATAACCTCTCAGTTCTGGTATCATCCTTGTGAATCTCTTTTGCACCTTCTCCAGTGCCTCTGTAATCCTTTTTATAATATGGAGACCAGAACTGTGCACAGTACTCCAAGTGTGGTCTAACCAAGATACATGGAGACCAGAACTGTGCACAGTGCTCCAAGTGTGGTCTAACCAAGATACATGGAGACCAGAACTGTGCACAGTGCTCCAAGTGTGGTCTACCGAGGTATATGGAGACCAGGACTGTGCACAGTGCTCCAAGTGTGGTTTAGCCAAGGTATATGGAGACCAGGACTGTGCACAGTGCTCTAAGTGTGGTCTAACCAAGGTATATGGAGACCAGAACTGTGCACAGTGCTCCTAGTGTGGTCTAACCAAGGTATATGGAGACCAGGACTGTGCACAGTGCTCCAAGTGTGGTCTAACCGAGGTATATGGAGACCAGAACTGTGCACAGTGCTCCAAGTGTGGTCTAACCAAGGTATATGGAGACCAGAACTGTGCACAGTGCTCCAAGTGTGGTCTACCGAGGTATATGGAGACCAGGACTGTGCACAGTGCTCCAAGTGTGGTCCAACCAAGGTATATGGAGACAAAGACTGTGCACTGTGCTCCAAGTGTGGTCTAACCGAGGTATATGGAGACCAGGACTGTGCACTGTGCTCCAAGTGTGGTCTAACGCAGGTATATGGAGACCAGGACTGTGCACTGTGCTCCAAGTGTGGTCTAACCAAGGTATATGGAGACCAGGACTGTGCACAGTGCTCCAAGTGTGGTTTAGCCAAGGTCTATGGAGACCAGGACTGTGCACTGTGCTCCAAGTGTGGTCTAACCGAGGTATATGGAGACCAGGACTGTGCACAGTTCTCCAAGTGTGGTCTAACCGAGGTATATGGAGACCAGGACTGTGCACAGTGCTCCAAGTGTGGTCTAACCGAGGTTCGATACAAGTTTAACACAACTTCTCTGCTTTTCAATTCTATCGCTCTAGAAATGAAGCCCAGTGCTTTGTTTGCTGTTTTTATGGCCTTATTAACCTGCGTCGTTACTTTTAGTGATCTGTGTATCTGTACCCTCTACCCCATTTAATAACTTATTATCCTCGCAGTGTGTGGCCTCCTTATTCCTCCTCCCAAAATCTGCCACCTCACACCGATCTATATTGAAGTTCATTTGTCGTTATTCAAATCTCAGCTAATGAGAAGGGAAGGCCTGATAGAGGTCTTTAAAATTATGAAAGGGTGGGACAGGGTCGATGCGGAGAGAACGTTTCCACGTGTGGGAGAATCCGAAATTAGGGGCCATCAATACAAGATAGTCACTAATAAATCCAATGGGGAATTCAGGAGAAACTTCTTTACCCAGAGAGTGGTGAGAATGTGGAACTCGCTACCACAGGGAGTGGTTGAGGCGAATAGTATCGATACATTTAAGGGAAGCACTTAAGGGATGAATAGCATAGACAAATCTAGACGAGTACATGAGAGTAAAGGGAATAGAAAGATATGCTGACAGGCTGAGATGAGGTCAATGCAATGGGAGGAGACTCGTAGAGTTACACAGCACAGAAAGAGGCCCTTCGGACCATCGTGTCCGCGCCGGCCATCAAGCCCTGTCTATTCTAATCCCATTTTCCAGCACTCGGTCCGTAGCCTTGTACGCTATGGCGTTTCAAGTGCTCATCTAAATGCTTCTTGAATGTTGTGAGGGTTCCTGCCTCTACCACCCTTTCAGGCAGTGAGTTCCAGATCCCCCACAACCCTCTGGGTGAAAAAGTTTTTTCCTCAAACCCCCTCTAAACCTCCTGCCCCTTACCTTGTGGAGTATCAGAGCCGGCACAGACTGGTTGGGCCGAATGGCCTCTTTCTGTGCTGTCTGTTGCATGGAATCGTGAAATCTCACAAAATGGCCGCCTCAACTTTACAAAAGGACTTTGCCTGTCGCGCCAGCACGCCTATCGCGCAGCGTCGATCTCCCGCAGGCAAACACGAGACGTCATGAAGACACTAAGGAGGTCATTTTAACCCCCCCGCCCCACCCCCTCACACCAGTGGGAAACTGCCACCCGATGTTATTTTCCCATTTATTTGGTTACAATTGTCCTCTTAAATGTTGCGCTTTAAACCCTTCAATTATCTCCCCTTCTCACTTGGGTTCTGGGCCCCGCACCTCAGGAAGGATATACTGGCCTCGGAGAGGGGGCAGCGCAGATTCACCAGAATGATACCCGGGACTTAAAGGGTTAAATTACGAGGACAGGTTGCACAGACTGGGCTTGTATTCCCTCGAGTTTAGAAGATTAAGGGGCGATCTAATCCAGGGATGAGGGACTTCAGTTATGTGGAGAGACTGGAGAAGCTGGGATTGTTCTCCTTGGAGCAGAGAAGGTTGAGGGGAGATTTGATAGAGGTGTTCAAAATCATGAGGGGTCTGGACAGAGTCGATAGAGAGAAACTGTTCCCATTGGCGGAAGGGTCGAGAACCAGAGGACACAGATTGAAGGTGATTGGCAGAAGAACCAAAGGCGACATGAGGAAAAACTTTATTACGCAGCGAGTGTTTAGGATCTGGAATGCGCTGCCTGAGAGGGTGGTGGAGGCAGATTCAATCGTGGCTTTCAAAAGGGAGTTGGATAAGTACATGAAGGCAAACAATTCACAGGGCTACGGGGAAAGAGCGGGGGAGTGGGACTAGCTGAGAGCCGGCACGGGCTCGACGGGCCGAACGGCCTTCTTCCGTGCTGTAACCAGTCTATGATTCTATGAGGTGCTTAACGTGATTAAAGGAGTTGATAGGAGAGAAACTATTTCCTCTGGTGGGGGGAGTCCAGAACAAGGGGGCACAACCTTAAAATTAGAGCCAGGCCGTTCAGGGGTGATGTCAGGAAGCACTTCTTCACACAAAGGGTGGTGGAAATCTGGAACTCTCTCCCCCAAAAAAGCTGTCGAGGCTGGGGGGGTCAATTGAACATTTCAAAACTGAGATCGATAGATTTTTGTTGGGTGAAGGGTATTAAGGGTTACGGAACCAAGGCGGGCAGATAGGGTTAAGCTACAGATCAGCCGTGATCTCACTGAATGGCGGAAGAGGCTCGGGGGCTGAATGGCCCCCTCCCGTCCCTAAAAGAAGCAATCTCTGTACCAGTGAGGCTTGCAGGAGCAGCAATGCTCTGGCTGTTCCCCCATGTGAGGACCTGGATGGGGGGACATCAGCAACGGGCTAAGGCTGACGTGTCTGCTCCTGGCCTGACCCAGTTTTGTAGTGACTGCAAGCGCTGCCTCTCGTTGTGTTTAACAACTGTCTAGGACAGGAGATTCCAAGCCACTTACATCTGCAACACGGAGCCTCAGGGGCCACATTCGAGAGTTTGAAGGCACCTTCCCATTAATTTGCAGCAAAGGCGAACAGATCGCGGTGTTCTGATGCATCCATCAGCGAGGGAACAGCGCTAAGTGCATACCCTTTCCAAAGCTCCAGGCCCACTGAATTTCAACAGGACTCACCAGGGAGGACACGTTACAGGGGTGAAATAGGACAGGGTCGCCTGGGCCATGTTGGCCAGGTTGCTGGGGACCTCAGGCTGCACAGAGACCGGGGGGGGGGGGGGCGGTGGTGTTCCAAACCACAGCCCGTGCACTTGGAGCAGTTTGGCCCTCCCAGCTCTCTGCCCTCCTCCAATTCCGGCCTCTGATTTTAATCGCTCCACCATTGGCGGCCGTGCCTTCAGCTGCCTGGGGCCCTAAGCTCTGGAATTCCCTCCCTAAACCTCTCCGCCTCTCTCTCTCTCCTTTAAGACGCTCCTTAAAACCGACCTCTTTGACCAAGCTTTTGGTCGCCTGTCCCTAATATCTCCTTATGTGGCTCGGTGTCGAATTTTGTTTGATCATCGCTCCTGTGAAGCGCCTTGGGACGTTTTACTACGTTAAAGGCGCTATATAAATACAAGGTGTTTGGGACATTAGGAGAATCCTTTTCAGCAGCTCGGAGGAATAAAGTGAAGCCATTTTGTTTAGTTAATAAGTGAGTCTGTTACAGCGTGATGCAAGAAAACTACTAGGCACTTGGTCTAAGCGTTAAACAAAGCTTTAATCAACTGTTTTTCAACATGGAGATCTAGTTGTGTCCTTCTATCGTTCCGGTTAAAGAATGTCCTAAGCAAGCTGGGCCCATACCCGAGAATTTATACTCTCCCTGGACAGCGCCACCAGCAGGCTGCCCAGTATTACTTCATACATGAATGACAAGATTCATGTCACAGTGCATATGAGGTTAAGCGGCCACTGGTGTATTCAATGACCACCCATTCTTCCTCTTAGGCCCTATGTCTAAGTCGCCCCGACAGCGGCTCAGTGGGCCGCACTCTCGCCTCTGTGTCAGAAGGTTGTGGGTACGAGCCCCACTCCAGGGACTTGAGCACAAAAATCTAGGCTGACACTCCCAGTGCAGTACTGAGGGAGCGCCGCACTGTCGGAGGGGCAGTACTGAGGGAGCGCCGCACTATCGGAGGGGCAGTACTGAGGGAGCGCCGCACTGTCGGAGGGGCAGTACTGAGGGAGCGCCGCATTGTCGGAGGGGCGGTACTGAGGGAGCGCCGCACTGTCGGAAGGGCAGTACTGAGGGAGCGCCGCACTGTCGGAGGGGCGGTACTAAGGGAGCTCCGCACTGTCGGAGGGGCAGTACTGAGGGAGCGCCGCACTATCGGAGGGGCAGTACTGAGGGAGTGCAACACTGTCGGAGGGGCAGTACTGAGGGAGCGCCGCACTGTCGGAGGGGCAGTACTGAGGGAGCTCCGCACTGTCGGAGGGGCGGTACTGAGGGAGCGCCGCACTGTCGGAGGGGCAGTACTGAGGGAGCGCAGCACTGTCGGAGGGGCAGTACTGAGGGAGCGCCGCACTGTCGGAGGGGCAGTACTGAGGGAGCGCCGCACTGTCGGAGGGGCAGTACAGAGGGACGCCGCACTGTCGGAGGTGCGGTACTGAGGGAGCGCCGCACTGTCGGAGGGGCAGTACTGAGGGAGCGCCGCACTGTCGGAGGGGCAGTACTGAGGGAGCGCCGCACTGTCGGAGGTGCGGTACTGAGGGAGCGCCGCACTGTCGGAGGGGCAGTACTGAGGGAGCGCCGCACTGTCGGAGGGGCGGTACTGAGGGAGCGCCGCACTGTCGGAGGGGCAGTACCGAGGGAGCCCCGCACTGTCAGAGGGGCAGTACTGAGGGAGCGCCGCACTGTCGGAGGTGCGGTACTGAGGGAGCGCCGCACTATCGGAGGGGCAGTACTGAGGGAGCGCCGCACTGTCGGAGGGGCGGTACTGAGGGAGCGCCGTACTGTCGGAGGGGCAGTACCGAGGGAGCCCCGCACTGTCAGAGGGGCAGTACTGAGGGAGCGCCGTACTGTCGGAGGGGCAGTACTGAGGGAGCGCTGCACTGTCGCAGGGGCAGTACCGAGGGAGCGCCGCACTGTCGGAGGTGCGGTACTGAGGGAGCGCCGCACTGTCGGAGGGGCAGTACTGAGGGAGCGCCGCACTGTCGGAGGGGCAGTACTGAGGGAGCGCCGCACTGTCGGAGGTGCGGTACTGAGGGAGCGCCGCACTGTCGGAGGGGCAGTACTGAGGGAGCGCCGCACTGTCGGAGGGGCGGTACTGAGGGAGCGCCGCACTGTCGGAGGGGCAGTACCGAGGGAGCCCCGCACTGTCAGAGGGGCAGTACTGAGGGAGCGCCGCACTGTCGGAGGGGCAGTACTGAGGGAGCGCTGCACTGTCGCAGGGGCAGTACCGAGGGAGCGCCGCACTGTCGGAGGTGCGGTACTGAGGGAGCGCCGCACTGTCGGAGGGGCAGTACTGAGGGAGCGCCGCACTGTCGGAGGGGCAGTACTGAGGGAGCGCCGCACTGTCGGAGGTGCGGTACTGAGGGAGCGCCGCACTGTCGGAGGGGCAGTACTGAGGGAGCGCCGCACTGTCGGAGGGGCGGTACTGAGGGAGCGCCGCACTGTCGGAGGGGCAGTACCGAGGGAGCCCCGCACTGTCAGAGGGGCAGTACTGAGGGAGCGCCGCACTGTCGGAGGTGCGGTACTGAGGGAGCGCCGCACTGTCGGAGGGGCAGTACTGAGGGAGCGCCGCACTGTCGGAGGGGCGGTACCGAGGGAGCGCCGCACTGTCGGAGGGGCAGTACAGAGGGAGCCCCGCACTGTCAGAGCGGCAGTACTGAGGGAGCGCCGCACTGTCGGAGGGGCAGTACTGAGGGAGCGCTGCACTGTCGCAGGGGCAGTACCGAGGGAGCGCCGCACTGTCGGAGGGGCGGTACTGAGGGAGCGCCGCACTGTCGGAGGGGCAGTACCGAGGGAGCCCCGCACTGTCAGAGGGGCAGTACTGAGGGAGCGCCGCACTGTCGGAGGGGCAGTACTGAGGGAGCGCCGCACTGTCGGAGGGGCAGTACTGAGGTAGCACCGCACTGTCGGAGGGGCGGTACTGAGGGAGCGCCGCACTGTCGGAGGGGCAGTACCGAGGGAGCCCCGCACTGTCAGAGGGGCAGTACTGAGGGAGCGCCGCACTGTCGGAGGGGCGGTACTGAGGGAGCGCCGCAATGTCGGAGGGGCAGTACTGAGGGAGCGCCGCACTGTCGGAGGGGCAGTACTGAGGGAGCGCCGTACTGTCGGAGTGGCGGTCCTGAGGGAGCGCCGCACTGTCGGAGGGGCAGTACTGAGGGAGCGCTGCACTGTCGGAGGGGCAGTACTGAGGGAGCGCTGCACTGTCGGAGGGGCGGTACTGAGGGAGCGCTGCACTGTCGGAGGGGCAGTACTGAGGGAGCGCTGCACTGTCGGAGGGGCGGTACTGAGGGAGCGCTGCACTGTCGGAGGGGCAGTACTGAGGGAGCGCCGCACTGTTGGAGGTGCCGTCTTTCGGATGAGACGTTAAACCGAGGCCCCGTCTGCTCTCTCAGGTGGATTTAAAAGATCCCACGGCCACTATTGGAAGAAGAGCAGGGGGAGTTCCCCCCGGTGTCCTGAGGCCAATATTTATCCTTCAATCAACATCGCTAAAACAGATGATCTGGTCATTATCACATTGCTGTTTGTGGGAGCTTGCTGTGCGCAAATTGGCTGCCGTGTTTCCTACATTACAACACTTCTAAAGTACCTCATTGGGTGTGAAGCGATTTGAAACGTAAGTCTTTTCTGTCTTTTTAACCGTGGCAGTCGTTGTCATCGGTCATTGAGACAACGGGCGAGCTCGCTGGTTCTAAGGCGCGTCTCTGCGCTGGGGCACTGCTGCGGACAGCTCTGCATGGAGCCGCGTCGGCACAGAGGTGCCGCTGGCGGGACTGTCGCACAGCGTGGCCCGCGGTCTAGAGGCGCCCTGCCTGGAGCGTCCACTCCGCCTTCACCCCTCTCCGAACCCACTCCGCCAGCTAATCCCCATCCACCTCCTGAGCGGGCCCCACGGTTTATATTGCTGGCCGTGCCCGGCAGACGTGCTAAACACGGCGTTGCTCCCAGCCGTGATTTATACCGCCTGTCCCTCCTGGTAATCCTGCTGTTGGCCCAGTGTATTTCACAGCCAGTGAGCAGATCTATCCCTATAATCCATAATGACTGGCACCAGAGCCATGATCCCAGTGACCAGGAATCAGCAAGGGTGTGTGTGTGTGCGTGCAAACACATCATTTTCTTCCTGCAATTGCCTCGGTGTGTGTCTCCGTCTCTTTCTGCGGACCAGCCCCTATTTGCTCTGTATGTGCCCCCTTTATACCGGTGTGTGTTTTTTCTCTCTCTGCATCCCTGTATCTTATTGTCTCTGTGTTCGCTTCCCTCCCCCCCCACTCTCTTTCCACACTCCTCGGTCTGTGTGCGTCTCCCTTATTCGGAGAGCCCCTCTTCCTATGGATGAGGCGGGTGTGGGTCGCGCGCTCCCTCCGTCGCTCAGCCAGTCGCTGCCTGCCTGTGTCACTTGGCTGTGCCTCTCATTCCGAGAGTGTCTCCCAGCCCACCTCTCTCTCTCTCGGTCTCTCCCTCGTGTTCTTTGTCGCTCTCTCTCTCGCTCGTGTTCTCTCTCGCTCGCTCTTTGTGCACATTTGTCTGTCTCTCTCCCTCTCTCCTTCTCTCTCTCCCTCATGTTCTCTCCCTCTCTCCTGTTCTTTCTCCCTCTCTCGTGTTCTGTCTCTCTCTCTGTCTGTCTCTCGCTCATGTTCTCTCCCTCTCTCGTTCTTTCCCTCGCTCCTGTTCTCTCTCTCTCTCGTTCTCTCTCTCTCTCGTTCTCTCCCTCTCTCGTTCTCTCCCTCTCTCGTTCTCTCCCTCTCTCTGTCTCTCTCTCTCTCGTTCTCTCTCTCTCTCGTTCTCTCTCCCTCTCTCTCTCTCTCTCCCTCTCTCATATTCTCTCTCATGTTCTCTCCCTCTCTCTCTCTCTCTCCCTCTCTCATATTCTCTCTCTCTCATTCTCTCTCCCTCTCTCTCTCTGTCTCTCTCTCATATTCTCTCTCTCTCTCGTGTTCTCTCCCTCTCTCGTTCTCTCCCTCTCTTCTTTTCTTTCTCTCTCTCTCTCATATTCTCTCTCTCTCGTGCTCTCTCCCTCTCTCCTGTTCTCTCTCTCTCTCATGTTCTCTCCCTTTCGTATTCTCTCGCTATCTCTCTGTCTGTCTCTCTCTCATATTCTCTCCCTCTCTCCTGCTCTTTCTCTCCCTCTCTCGTTCTCTCTCTCTCGTGTTCTCTCCCTCTCTCCTGTTCTCTCCCTCTCTCATGTTCTCTCCCTCTCTCATGATCTTTCTCTCTCTCTCATATTCTCTCGCTATCTCTCTGTCTGACTCTCTCTCATGTTCTCTCTCTATCTCTCTCGTTCCCATCTCTCTCGTGTTCTTTCGCTATCTCTTTGTGCTTCTGGGTCTGTCTCTGATTCTCTCTCTCTCTCTCTCTCCTGTTCTGTCTCTCTCTTGTGACTCTCTGCCAGCCTCGATCTTCTGCCCCTCTCTCTCTCTCCCCCTCACGGTTTATAAATCGACTGCTCCAGACCTGGAGGAGAGATTTAAAGGCTGCACAATAAAGGATATTGCCTCGTTGTTACTGCCTTTCACAGAGAAGTGAAAGTGCTGCAGGCGGACAGAAAAGCTCATCCTTCAGCTTAATGGCCAGTGGAGGGTCACCAGCGCGCACAACCTGGAGACAGCCCAAGATCCATTACAAAGCGGCACTCGCTTCTATTTTTAATCAGGTCCTCACCTCCTATTCCTCAAATTTTCCTCCAACTCTCCCCCTGCTTGATCGAGAAGTCCGACCATTCAGAGGGGCAGTTGAGAAGCATTCATTAATGGGCCAAAAATTCGGCCCTTGCCGGGTGAGTACGCGCTGTGTACTCACCCGTAAGGCCTCCTGAAGTGCCGGTTTCCTGCATGCACTGCGCATGCGCGGGAAAGCGGAACTTCCGGTCTCGTGGAGGGAGCGGATCAGAGGTGAACCGCGTACGCGGGAGAGGCTGCGCGCACGCAGCAAACTTCGGTTTTTTTTCAGGTTTCTACGGGAGGGTAAGTATGGAAGAAGCTGCGTTTTTAAAAAGGAGGCGTGAGACCTGTTTTCAACAAGGTAAGTGGTTAATTAATTATAATTTTAAAATTTTTCAACAGGTTTATCTTTTTTAGATACTTTAAAGAAAGGTAAGTTTATTTTTAGCACTGTTAAAACGTATTTTAATTTTTTCAAAAATTAAAATTTTTGTTGAAAGTAGTTAATTTATTTAACTTATAGTTATTTTATAAATGTGATGGTTTTTTTTATAATTTATTTGAAGTTTAGGTGTTGTTTTGGGGCCGATTTCAATTCATAGATTTGACAAGTCTTCCTGTCAAATCTATGAATGAAAGATGGTCTGCTGCCATTGGCTCTCCATGGCCCACGTGATCCCAGGGGACGCATCACACTAACTACGCCCCTGGGATACATAAGCACTGCGCGCCGGCAGTTGCAGGAGGCCCAGGAGCTGAAGTCCCCGTGGGCCCAGAGGTCAACGGCAGGCGCGGTAGGTAGGTGCGCGCGCGATCATTGCACCCGCGGGAAGCCAGGGAGCCGAATTTCTGGCCCATTATTCCTTACAATTCTTTTTTAATTCCTTCGCAGGATGTGGGCATTGCTGGCAAGGCCCGGCATTAATTGCCCTTGAGTAGGTGGCATTGACCCACTGAGTGTCTCGCTGGGCCATTTCAGAGGACAGTTAAGAGTCAACCACATTGCTGTGGGTCTGGAATCACCTACCGGCCAGACCGGGTAAGGGCGATAGATTTCCTTCCTTGCAGGACATCAGTGAATCACATGGGGCTTTTGCGACAATCCGGTAGTTTCACCATTAGTCATAGAGTCATAACGGCACAGAAGGAGGCCATTCGGCCCATCGAGTCCGTGCCGGCTCTCTGTAGAGCAATCCAGTCAGTCCCATTCCCCCGCTCTATCCCCGTAGCCCTGCAAGTTTATTTCCCTCAAGTGCCTATCCAGTCTCCCCTTGAAAACATTGAGTGTCTCCGCTTCCACCACTTCCGTCGGCAGCGAGTTCCAGGTCCTCACCACTCGCTGCGTAAAAATGTTTTTCCTCACATCCCCCCCTGTATCTCTTGCCCAAAACCTTAAATCTGTGTCCCCAACTGGTCACTGATACTAGCTTTTCATTCCAGATTTAGTGAATGAACTGAATTTAAATTCCCCAGCTGCTGTAGTGGGATTTGAACTCACGTCTCCAGATCATTAGTCCAGTCCTCTGGATTACTGGTCCACTAACAGAACCACTATGTCCAGTGTGAATGTGGCTCGTGGATCTTCATGGGAGGCACCTACGCAACCCATGAAGACCGTAAGGATATTTTTCAGTGGTTTAAATGGTCGAGTATCTCAGCATGCTGTGCTCCAGCATTATAGCCAGAAGGCGAAGGTGGAGAAAAAGACGGGGGAGTCAAGTCTTGCCTCTGCGCGTGAACAAAAAGACAGTTTGGAAGCTGCAAGACTACATCCCCTGGGATGAGGAGGATTGTCCTATGAGGAGAGATTGAGTAGACTATATTCCCAAGAGTTTAGAAGAATGAGAGGTGATCTCATTGAAATGTATACAATTCTTAAGGGGTTTGACAGGGTAGATGCTGGGAGGATGTTCCCCCTGGCTGGAGAGTCTAGAACTAGGGCTCACAGTCTCAGGAGAAGGGGTCCTGCTGTGACATCCATCCATTCCACAGGTTACTTGACCATCTCTGTCCAGCCACACCCTTCCAACCTCTACCACCTAGAAGGACAAGGGCAGCAGGCGCATGGGAACACCACCACCTCCAAGTTCCCCTCCAAGTCACACACCATCCGGACTTGGAAATATATCGGCCGATCCTTCATCGTCGCTGGGTCAGAATCCTGGAACTCCCTCCCTAACAGCACTGTGGGAGCACCTTCACCACACGGACTGCAGCGGTTCAAGAAGGCGGCTCACCACCACCTTCTCGAGTGGCAACTAGGGATGGGCAATAAATGCTGGGCCTTACCAGCGACGCCCACATCCTGTGCATGAATATAAAAAAACAACCTTTGCTCCCTGCTGTAAGAAAACTACTGGGCACTTGGTCTAAGCGTTAAACAAAGCTTTAATCAACTGTTTTCCAACATGGAGATCTAGTTGTGTCCTTCACTGGTTCCTGTTAAAGAATGTCCTGAGCAAGCTGGGCCCATGCCCGAGTATTTATACTCTCCCTGGACAGCGCCACCAGCGGGCCGCCCAGTATTATTTCATAAGTTAGCTCCACATGAATGACAAGATTCATGTCACTCCCATTCCCAACGAGGTATTTATCCAACAATTTTGTGTTGGGGACATGAGAAGGACCTTACGCCCGAGACGCTTGTTTATTTTCCCCCCAACCAGCCCACCTACTCAACTTCTCACCTTCGATCTCACCTCCTTTCAGTTCTCTTCCTGAAAGGCAGTCAAACTGGTGCAAAGTTAACTGCTTTGGCGAGGACCCTGCTCCACACATTCCCGACTGTGCGAGTCTGGTGACGCTGAATCAACACAGTCAGCTGATCATCGGTAAAAGTCACTGCCATTCATGGGCGATGGAGCTGAAGAGCTGCTTAAGTGCCCTGATGCAAATGAAATCGTCCCATTGATCAAAGCGGCTCCATTAAACAGAGCCGCTCGCCAACGCAACTCCCACCTGAAACAACGTCCCCTATCAAAGGCGCGGCCTCACTAGCTCTGGTCGTCAACTCGCCAGAAACAATCTTCTGAAGATCGGAAGGGGCGGTGTGGTGTGGGTGGGGGGGAGGGATGGTAGAAGAACAAAGACACAGCGAAAGTTAAAAGCTATTTTTTTTTGAGAAGGTGCAATTAGAACAATTGGCTACTGAGGCAGAGACTGTGATGTAACTTAAAAGGGAATGTGAAAAGGAAACTGTGGCTCGCACCAACTGAAGAGCCAACAGGGGCAATGGGGTGTGTTCAAATCCATCAATGGCCTCGCCCCTCCCTATCTCTGTAACCTCCTCCAGCCCTCACAACCCTCCAAGATCTCTGCGCTCCTCCAACTCCGGCCTCTTGAGCATCCCCCAATCGCTCCACCATTGGCGGCCGTGCCTTCAGCTGCCTGGGGCCCCGAGCTCTGGAATTCCCTCCCTAAACCTCTCCCCCTCTCTCTCTCCTCCTTTAAGACGCTCCTTAAAACCTCCCTCTTTGACCAAGCTTTTGGTCGCCTGTCCTAACATCTCCTAACGTGGCTGGGTGTCAGATTTTCTCCACAGCGCTGCAAGAACTGGCGACAATAAGAAGGGAAGACTCAGAGAAGACCAGATAAAATTAGGAATGGGTCGGACAGGGTAGATGTGGAGAGAATGTTTCCACTTGCGGGGGAATCCAAAACTAGGGGCCACAAATACAAGATAGTCACCAATAAATCCAATCGGGAATTCAGGAGAGATTTCTTCACCCAGAGAGTGGAACTCGCTACCACATGCAGTGGTTGAAGCGAATCGCTAAGATGCTTGCAAAAGGAAACTGGGCGAGCATGTCCCCCCCACATGGCCAAATAGCTCGCCACATTTCCTTAAGACTGATACACAAATTAAATAAGAGCATAAAGATCATAAGAATTGAGAGCAGGAAGCGGCCATTCGGCCCCTCGAGCCTGCTCTGCCATTCAATAAGATCATGGCTGATCTTCGACCTCAACTCCACCCTCCCGCCTGATCCCCATATCCCTTGATTCCCCGAGAGTCCAAAAATCGATAATCGGTCAGAAGGGTTGCCAATACACATGGCGCTGTGTCCCCCGCCCCACCATCAAAAGTCCCCTGAAGAGGCCAGGCAGATAAGGTGGTTAAGAAGGCATACGGAATGCTTGCCTTTATTAGCCGTGGCATAGAATACAAGAGCAGGGGGGCTATGCTTCAACTGTATAAAACACTAGTTCGGCCTCAGCTAGAGTACTGCGTGCAGTTCTGGTCACCACATTACAGGAAAGATGTGATTGCACTAGAGAGGGTACAGAGGAGATTTACGAGGATGTTGCCGGGAGTAGAGAATCTTAGCTATGAGGAAAGACTGGATAGGCTGGGTCTGTTTTCCTTGGAACAGAGGAGGCTGAGGGAACCTTATTGGGGTGTATAAAATTATGAGGGGCCGAGATAAAGTGGATAGAAAGGACCTATTTCCCTTAGCAGAGGGGTCAAAAACCAGGGGGCACGGATTTAAAGTAATTGGTGGAAGGTTTAGAGGGGATTTGAGGGGAAATCTCTTCACCCAGAGGGTGGTGGGGGTCTGGAACTCACTGCCTGATAGGGTGGTAGAGGCAGGAACCCTAACCACATTTAAAAAGTACTTGGATGTGCACTTGGGATGCTCTAACCTGCAGGGCTACGGACCAAGAGCTGGGAAGTGGGATTAGGCTGGATAGCTCGGACACGATGGGCCGAAATGGCCTCCTCCCGTTCTGTAACTTTCTATGATTCTATGAAATACCTGAAGGGGAAAAATTGGCAGGGCTATGGGGAAAGGGCAGGGGGGAGTGGGGACCGGTTGGAGAGAGGCAGGACGGCCCGAATGGCCTCCTACTGCGCTGTATCGTTCTAAGTCCGCAACTTGCGGAGGAGAGAGAGGGAGGCAGCATCGCCGTTGGTCTTTAATGAACTGCAAGATACCAGTTCAGGAACACAGCATAAGATGGGAACTTTGTGGGGGGGGGGGAAAAAGACTATTACATCGCAATAATGTGCCAGCCTCTGAGAAGCAATTCAGCGCAATTACGCCAGTGTCATTAACGATGGGCTTCGAGATAAGGTAATGAGTGAAGAAGCGAAGAAATGATCAGGCTCACTCATAACAGGTGAACGAGCAGAGCAATCGATGGCCAGTGATACAGGCTCCCGACTGCGCGCCGTAATCTCTCATGTTCGAGCGACCAAACGTTAACAGGAGCAAAACAGCTGCTTTTCAAGACCGCTGTCGAATTGAGCCAGAGGGCGAAGCTGGAGTCAGTGGGACGGGCATCAGATGGGTTGATGGCTGCCCTGCGTGAAAGACCCCTCGCTTCACGGCCAACAGAGTCAGCGCAGTGAGTTCTATCCCCATTAATCGTTGGCCGGTTGGATCTTCTCAATCATCAGCCTCCAGACACAGGCAACCAAGTTCAGGGGGAGCAGACCCCCAGGCAACCGACAACCTGCCAATAACCCTCTCAATCGTCAGCAAAGTGATGGAAGGTGTCATCGACAGTGCTATCAAGGGGCACTTACTCGCCAATAACCTGCTCACTGATGCCCAGTTTGGGTTCCGCCAAGACCACTCGGCTCCCGACCTCATTACAGCCTTGGTCCAAACGTGTTTGCATGAGTACTGTGTGCAGTTTTGGTCGCCTTATCTGAGGAAGGATGTTCTTGCCATGGAAGGAGTTCAGCGAAGATTCACCAGGCTGATACCTGGGATGGCAGGAATGACGTATGAGGAGAGATTGGGTCGATTGGGCTTATACTCGCTGGAGTTTAGAAGAATGAGAGGGGATCTCATTGAAACTTATAAAATTCTGACAGGACAGGACAAACTAGATGTAGGAAGGATGTTCCCAATGGTCGGGGAGTCCAGAACAAGGGGGTCACAGTCTAAGGATAAGGGGTAAGCCATTTAGGACAGAAATGAGGAGGAATTTCTTCACCCAGAGAGTGGTGAACCTGTGGAATTCTCTACCACAGAAGGCAGTAGAGGCCAATTCATTAAATATATTCAAGAAGGAGTGGATATATTTCTTAAGGCTAAAGGGATCAAGGGATATGGGGAGAAAGCAGGGACAGGGTACTGAATTTGGATGATCAGCCATGATCGCATTGAATGGCGGAGCAGGCAAGAGGGGCCGAATGGCCTACTCCTGCTCCTATCTTCTATGATTCTATGGACAAAGGAGCTGAATTCCAGAGGTGAGGTGAGAGTGACTGCCCTTGACACCGAGTGTTGCATCAAGGAGCACTCGTAAAACTGAAGTCAATGTGAATCGGGGGGAAAACTCTCCACTGGCTGGAGTCATACCTAGCACAAAGGAGGTGGTTGTGGTGGTTGAAGGTCAATCATTACAGCCCCAGGACATCACTGCAGGAGTTCCTCAGGGCAGTGTGCTAGGCCCGACCATCTTCAGCTGCTTCATCAATGACCTTCCCTCCATCATAAGGTTAGAAATGGGGATATTCGCTGATGGCTGCACAGTGTTCAGCGCCATTCACAACTCCTCAGATAATGTAGCAGTCCATGCCCGCATGTAGCAAGACCTGGACGACATTCAGGCTTGGGCTGATAAGTGGCAGGTAACATTCGTGCCACAGAAGTGCCAGGCAATGACTATCTCCAACAAGCGAGAGTCTAACCAGCTCCCCTTGATATTCAACGGTATTACCATCGCTGAATCCCCCACCATCAACATCCTGGGGGTCACCATTGACCAGAAACTTAACTGGACCAGCCACATAAATACTGTGGCAACAAGAGCTGGTCAGAGGCTGGGTATTCTGTGGCGAGTGTCTCACCTCCTGACTCCCCAAAGCCTTTCCACCATCTACAAGGCACAAGTCAGGAGTGTGATGGAATACTCTCCACTTGCCTGGATGAGTGCAGCTCCAACAACACTCAAGAAGATCGACACCATCCAGGACAAAGCATCCTGCTTGATTGGCACCCCATCCACCACCTTAAATATTCACTCCCTCCACCACCGGCGCACCGTGGCTGCAGTGTGTACCATCTACAAGATGTACTGCAGCAACTCGCCAAGGCTTCTTCGGCAGCACCTCCCAAACCCGCGACCTCTTCCACCTAGAAGGACAAAGGCAGCAGGCGCATGGGAACACCACCACCTCCAAGTTGCCCTCCATTCACACACCATCCTGACATGGAAGTATATCGGCGATCCTTCATCGTCGCTGGGTCAAAATCCTGGAACTATCTCTCTAACAGCACTGTGGGAGTGCCCTCACCACATGGACTGCAGCGGTTCAAGAAGGTGGCTCACCACCACCTTCTCAAGGGCAATGAGGGATGGGCAATAAATGCTGGGCCTGGCCAGCGAAGCCCACATCCCATAACCTAATTTTAAAAAAGCATCTTTTTTAAATAGACTCTGTAGACTGTTTGCTACAGTGCGCTGTTTAAATAGACTGTTTGCTGTGAGTCTTGCCACAAGTCCTGCCCCGCCTCCAACTCATTGGCTAACACAGTGGAATCAATAGTTACGAGCATCCTGAAATTCTCCAGCCTTGTGCGCAGCCGCAGCCTATCCGAGAGTTCAAGCTTCATCTCAAAATGGATGTTGCAGCATTAACAAGGATTGCACCCCTAATTGCCACAACACCAGCTTCTGCCACTGAGCCTCACTTGACGGGGTGGGGGGGGGCGGCGCAAGTCGGAGGGTAGAGGTAGGAGGGCACGGCGCCTGGTTCGTTTAAGGACATCGATTTTGCATCCATTCCGAAAACCAGAAGTCAACCAAAAGCACCTGCCAGATTTTCAACCACCCAAATCCCAGAGACCTCCGACCCTCCAACAAGTGTCCCAGAACCCAATTATTGGTTCAGCTACGGGAATCATGCTCCATCATTGGCCGAATCGAACTGCCATGATAGTTCCTCAAGCCTCCCCATTGCAAATCACTAAAAAAAAATATCATAGAGTCATCGAGTTAAACAGCACAGAAAGAGGCCCTTCAGCCCATCGTGTCAGGGCCGGCCATCAAGCCCTGTCTATTCTAATCCCATTTTCCAGCACTTGGTCCGTAGCCTTGTATGCTATGGCATTTCAAGTGCTCATCTAAATGCTTCTTGAATGTTGTGAGGGTTCCTGCCTCTACCACCCTTTCAGGCAGTGAGTTCCAGATTCCAACCACCCTCTGGGTTAAAAAGTTTTTCCTCAAATCCCCTCTAAACCTCTTGCCCCTTACCTTGAAACTATGCCCCCTGGTTATTGACCCCTCTACTAAGGGGAAAGGTTCCTTTCTATCTACCCTATCTATGCCCCTCATAATTTTGTACACCTCAATCAGGTTCCCCCCTCAGCCTTCTCTGCTCG
This sequence comes from Squalus acanthias, assembly GCA_030390025.1. Classification (NCBI taxonomy): domain Eukaryota; kingdom Metazoa; phylum Chordata; class Chondrichthyes; order Squaliformes; family Squalidae; genus Squalus; species Squalus acanthias. The sequence goes on from JASTWF010000072.1 coordinate 692,469, forward strand.
AAGGAAAACAACCCCAGCCTGTCCAGTCTCTCCTCATAGCTGAAGCGCTCCAGCCCAGGTAACATCCTGGTGAATCTCCTCTGCACCCTCTCCAATGCAATCACATCCCTCCTATAGTGTGGCGACCAGAACTGCACACAGTATTCCAGCTGTGGCCTAACTAGCGTTTTGTACAGCTCCATCATAACCTCCCTGCTCTTATATTCTATGCCTCGGCTAATGAAGGCAAGTATCCCGTATGCCCTTTTAACCACCTTATCTACCTGTCCTGCTGCCTTCAGGGATCTATTCAACAATTCACAAAACAAGCTTACCTCTAAACGTTCCCATTTTGCCTTCCTCTCACTCCAATGTCCTCCTGGCCAATATTTATCCCTCAATCAACATCACTTAAAAACTGACGATCTGGTCATTGTCACATTGCTGTTTGTGGGAGCTTGCTGTGCGCAAATTGGCTGCCGCGCTTCCCACATTACAACAGTGACTACACTTCAAAAAAAGTGCTTCATTGGCTGTGAAGCGCTTTGGGACGTCCTGAGGTCGTGAAAGGCGCTGTAGAAATGCAAATCTTTCTTTCTTTTCTCATCCCCAAATAGTCTTTTCCATGACGAGAGATGCTCCCATCAGTCACAATCCTATACTCCAGTCGCTAGTTCAATTAAAACCTGGTGGGGCGGGGGGGGGGGTTAATTTTAACACATCTCGCCTGTTGGGGGATCCCATGGTGATAGGGTAAAAATTATTGGGCTTAAAGCAGCAACGTAAAAGTTAAAGAATGTGCTGTAAAAGGTAAATTCGTAAAAACAGAATGGTTTCGCTGACACAGTGCGACGAGTAATGTCTGTGGTCAACATGCGTACGTGTGAGGCACCAAGGAGGCCCACTAAGACAACAATAGTACAACGGTTACACTTGAGAACCAATCACCGCATGACCAGCCAGTCCGGCCGGACAGATGTGCCGCAACACTCTATGTTTACAGTTTCGGAAGGGAAGTAACAAGAAAAATTTAGCTTAAAGTGCAGATTATAATTCAGGAGCTTGTTGCTGGGGGAATGTGATTGGGTGGAGACATTTGTATGTAATGAATTGCGTATCCGACCCTATAATGTATAAAAGAAGTTCCGATACCACTGTAACGACGAGAAGTGGATCACTAGACCGCGGGGTCTATGGCTCTTCTCCCAGGGCGCTCTGTTAAATAAACTGTGATCTTCTGCTTTGAGACCGACTCGAGTGAATTCATTTTTCACCAACACATGGGGTCGGCCGGAACGCCAGTTTCATGCCCCGCTCGATATTGACTTAAATGGAGAGTTAAAATCAGGCAGGACGCAAAGCCAGACTTGCACCCGGTCCCGTCAATTTACCCCGACGACAGGCGAGGTTAAAATTGATCCCCTCACATCGCAGCCAACGTGAAAACCAGCCCAAAGATGTCCGCGTGCTGACGACTTTATGCCCCAAACCACCCTCTAGTTGCTCCCTGCTCATTCGCTTAGTGTCCCAGCACCACCGCCCCAGCGCCCCTGAGCAGTCTCCGGCCACGGGTCCGCCTCGCTCGGGATTCTGGCTGCTGCTTCCCCTGCAGCACCACAGCAGCCCCGACCTCAGGAATTTCAGCCCAGCTTCCGAGACCGACCTGAAGCTCGACAGACCACACACCCTTTGACGTGAATCTTGTCATGACTTATGAAGTAATACTGGGCGGCCTGCTGGTGGCGCTGTCCAGGGAGAGTATAAATACTCGGGCATGGGCCCAGCTTGCTCAGGACATTCTTTAACAGGAACTAGTGAAGGACACAACTAGATCTCCTTGTTGGAAAACAGTTGATTAAAGCTTTGTTTAACGCTTAGACCAAGTGTCTAGTAGTTTTCTTACATCACCCTCCTCCCCAAATCTTGCACATCGCTGAACTCTGCAATGCTAAAGAACATTCGAGTACTGCATGCAGTTCTACTCACCACATTACGGGAAAGATGTGATCGCACTAGAGAGGGTACAGAGGAGATTTTCGAAGATGTTGCCAGGGCTGGAGAATTTTAGCTATGAGGAAAGACTGGATAGGCTGGGGTTGTTTTCTTTGGAACAGAGGAGGCTGAGGGGAGATTTAATTGAGGTGTATAAAATTATGAGGGGCCGAGATAGAGTTGATAGGAAGGACCTATTTCCCTTCGAGAGGTCAATAACCAGGGGGCACAGATTTAAAGTAATTGGTGGAAGGATTAGAGGGGAGTTGAGGGGAACTTTCTTCACCCAGAGGGTGGTGGGGGTCTGGAACTCACTGCCTGAAAGGGTGGGAGAGGCAGAAACCCTCATCACATTTAAAAAGTACTTGGATGCGCACTTGTAACCTACAGGGCTACGGACCAAGAGCTGGAAAGTGGGATTAGGCTGGAGAGCTCTTTGTCGGCCGGCACGGACACGATGGGCCGAATGGCCTCCTTCTGTGCTGTCAATTTCTATGCTTCTATGATTCTAAGATCAGCTGTGAAGTTATGCTAAACCTGTCTCGAACCTTGGTTAGACCACACTTGGAGTACTGCGTACAGTTCTGGTCGCCATATTATAAAAAGGATATAGAGGCACTGGAGAGGGTGCAGAGAAGATTTACAAGGATGATACCAGAAATGCGAGGGTATACATATCAGGAAAGGATGAACAGGCTGGGTCTCTTTTCTCTTGAAAAAAGAAGGCTGAGGGATATCCTAGTAGAGGTCTTTAAAATTATGAAAGGTTTTGATAGAGTGGATACAGAGAGAGTGTTTCCACTTGTGGGGAAGAGCATAACTAGAGGCCATCAATATAAGATAGTCACCAAGAAATCCAATCGGGAATTCAGAAGAAACTTCTTTACCCAGAGAGTGGTGAGAATGTGGAACTCGCTACCACAGGGAGTGGTTGAGGCGAATAGTATCGATGCATTTAAGGGGAGGTTGGACAAGCATATGAGGGAGAAGGGAATAGAGGGTTATGCTGATAGATTTAGATGAGGAAAGACGGGAGGAGGCTCAAGTGGAGCATAAACGCCGGCATGGACTGGTTGGGCCGAATGGCCTCTTTCTGTGTAACTCATGAAGCGACACTCAGATGCCTAATTATTAAATATGGGTCCAATTAACTGTAAACTGCTCCAGTGAACTAAATGTCATTAGCATGGCCTGGTTGCAGAGCTGGAGATTCAGGTGGCAAGGGGGAACTTAAAAACATTTTTTAACCTTCATTAAATTCATCCAAGCAAATGGCCACACAACGAAAGACTAATTTCCGCTCCTAGCACACTGGCTAACATCTGGCGTAAAATTCCTCTCCGTGCTGTTATAAGTCAGCTGTTATCAGGGTAGCGTCGATTAAACTCGCACAGAAAGGGATTGCAAGCGAATGTGTTAACTGGCGCACTGCCAGCAGAAATTCAAAACCCCTGAAAGTCTTTAGATACCAAAGGAAAATAAACACGGGCAGGGGGGAAAATTCCGACCCAGGCGTGATTCCGTAGCGGGCCGAAACAGCAAGGTGACAGCGACAACCGAAACACGGAGAATACACTCGCCCGCTCACTCACACTCGACAGAAACAGTTGTGGAAAGAGACCGTCACCTGTGACTGCATGTTTCATCCATCAGGAACACAGGAACAGGAGGAGGCCATTGAGCCCCCCGAGCCTCTTCCGCCATTCAATGAGATCGTGGCCTTTCGGGAGTGAAGTTAGGAAACGCTTCGACACACAAAGGGTGGTAGAAGTTTGGAACTCTCTTCCGCAAACGGCAATTGATGCTAGATCAATTGTTAATTTTAAATCGGAGATTTTTTTTAACCAAAGGTATTAAGGGACATGGGCAAAGGCGGGTAGATGGAGTTAGGTCACAGATTGGCCATGATCTCATTGAATGGGGGAACAGGCGAGGGGCTGAATGGCCTCCTCCTGTTCCTAAGAAAATAAGGACATAAAAAGTAGGAGCAGGAGTCGGCCATTCGGCCCCTCGAGCCTGCTCCGCCATTCAATAAGATCATGGCTGATCTTCGACCTCAACTCCACTTTCCTGCACTATCCCCATATCCCTTGATTCCCTTAATATTCAAAGATTTATCAATCTCTGCCTTGAATGTACTCCGGAGATGCCGGTGTTGGACTGGGGTGGACAAAAGTGTGAAGTCGCGCAACACCAGGTTATAGTCCAACAGTTTTATTTGAAATCACAAGCTTTCGGAGCGCTGCTCCTTCGTCAGGTGAAGTCAAATAAAGCTGTTGGACTATAACCTGGTGTTGTGCGACTTCTCACTTTTGAAAATACTCATCCACAGCCCTCTGGGGTAGAGAATTCCAAAGATTCACCACCCTCTGAGTGAAGAAATTCCTCCTCATCTCAGTCCTAAATGGCCGACCCCTTATTCTGAGACTGTGACCCATGGTTCTAGACTCCCCAGCCAGGGGAAACATCCTCCTGCATCTACCCTGTCAAGCCCTTTAAGCATTTTATATGTTTCAATGAGATCACCTCTCATTCTTCTAAACTCCAGAGAATATAGGCCTAGTCTACTCAATCTGTCCTCATAGGATATTTGCCCTCTCATCCCAGGAACCAGTCTGGCGAACCTTCGCTGCACTCCCTCTATGGCAAGTATATCCTTCCTTCGGTAAGGAGACCAAAACTGTGCCCAATACTCCAGGTGTGGTCTCACCAGGGCCCGATGTAATTCCTGTGGGAGTAGGGGGGAAACGCACAGCAGCTCCTGAGATCCCCATCTCTGGATTTCCCAAAAGGAAAGGCCCCCATCGGCCAGCTGAGCAATTTCTCCTCAGCGCTGGTTCAGTATCATTCACAGATGTCTGCGGCTGTTTTTATCTTTTTCTCGTGGCGAAACAGGCATTACTGGGGCTGGACGAGGGCCTTGACCGTCCATCCCAGCCGCTGCTCGTACGGGGGAGGGGGAGCGGGTGGGGGGGTTGGTCTGTTTTAGTTAAGCATCGACAAGAGAGAGAGTGAAAAAATCAATGCCGCGTTACAGAAACACCAGCCTCCAAGCTCCGACACCGCATCGAACTGCAGGCTGCTCAGACGAAAAGCACAGGAGCCACTCAAACACCTTCTGTTCCACGTCTAAAAGGTCAGGTCCATATTATTTATTGGAAAAAGGCTCGACTAAATCAGCTCTAAAGTGCAGCGGCTCAAGTTGCGTGGCTCTCAAATACCTTTCTGCCTCTATTCATTTATCAAGTGCCTCGCTCGCCCTGTCTCAGCGACTAATAAGCTCCACTGTCTGAATTAGAGACAAATTGGTAGGCTGCCGGAGGGAGCAGTTAACCCTTGCGCTCTCGCGCTGGCTGATCCCAGCTGCAGCCCAGACCGGCGTTTGAAATGCCACGCGCACGGAACGAGCCCGCTTGGGGCCTGAACGCCAAAGGGGCGGCGACTGGGAAATGGGACTTTGGCCGCTGATTTTTCGGTGATCTAAATTAGCCATCCGCTGGGCCTGAGTTTGTACCGATCAGGAACGGGTGAACAGGCTGGGTCTCTTTTCTCTAGAAAATAGGAGGCTGAGGGGCGACCGAATGGAGGTCTTTAAAATTCTGAAAGGTTTTGATAGAGTAGCTTGAGGGAGCGCCGCACTGTCGGAGGGGCGGTACTGAGGGAGCTCCGCACTGTCGGAGGGGCAGTACTGAGGGAGCGCCGCACTGTCGGAGGGGCAGTACTGAGGGAGCGCCGCACTGTCGGAGGGTCAGTACTGAGGGAGCGCCGCACTGTCGGAGGGGCAGTACTGAGGGAGCACCGCACTGTCGGAGGGGCAGTACTGAGGGAGCGCCGCACTGTCGGAGGGGCAGTACTGAGGGAGCGCCGCACTGTCGGAGGGGCAGTACTGAGGGAGCGCCGCACTGTCGGAGGGGCAGTACTGAGGGAGCGCCGCACTGTCGGAGGGGCAGTACTGAGGGAGCGCTGCACTGTCGGAGGGCAGTAGTGAGGGAGTGCTGCACTGTCTGAGGTGCCGTCTTTCAGATGAGACATTAAACCGAGACCCCGTCTGCCCTCTCAAGTCAACGTAAAAGATCCCACGGCCACTATTGGAAGAAGAGCAGGGGGAGTTCTCTCCGGTATCCTGGGTCAATATTTATCCCTCAACCAACATCACTAAAACAGATGATCTGGTCATTATCACATTGCTGTTTGTGGGAGCTTGCTGTGCGCAAATTGGCTGCCGCGTTTCCCACATTACAACAGTGACCACACTTCAAAAGTACTTCATTGCCTGTAAAGCGCTTGGGGATGTCCAATAATATAAGATAGTCAGATAGAAATCCAATAGGGAATTCAGGAGAAACTTCTTCACCCAGAGAGTGCGGAGAATGTGGAACTCGCTACCACAGGGAGTGTGACATGAATCTTGTCATTCATGGGAAATGACTTGTGACATAATACTGAGCGGCCTGCTGGTGGCGCTGTCCAGGGAGAGTATAAATACTCGGGCATGGGCCCAGCTTGCTCAGGACATTCTTTAACAGGAACTATGAAGGACAACTAGATCTCCATGTTGTAAAACAGTTGATTAAAGCTTTGTTTAACGCTTCAACCAAGTGCCTAGTAGTTTTCTTATGTCAGAGTGGTTGAAGCAAATAGTATAGATGCATTTAAGGGGAGGCTAGATAAACTCATGAGGGCAGAAGGGAATAGAGGGTTAGGCTGATAGGGTGAGATGAGGAAAGACGGGAGGAGGTTCGTGTGGAGCAGAAACGCCGGCATGGACTGGTTGGGCCGAACGGCCTGTTTCTGTGCTGTAAGTTCGATGTCAGTCTATGTGATATTGGACCGATCGGTTCAGAATTGGGAGGACCTGCCCCAGTTACACGGAGGACTCCGCCAGCCTGCTCATAGTCCAGTCCTCGGGGGGCATGCATGAACTGCACCTGTGCGGGAGGGAGCATCTTGTAGCAGCAGTGTGAAACGGAACACGCCAGGCCGAATGCCTGGCAATGGAGGCGCGAGATCGGAGCGAGTGTTCGAACTCAAGAGTCTCATCAGGAGCACGGGGTGCAAGAGAGACAATGGCTCGCCACCAACGTCACCTGGCATGGACCTGCTGAGGTAAGTAAAAATCATGGCCAGAGAGCTGGCATGCAGGTACAGCAAGCAAATAGGAAGGCAAATGGCATGTTGGCCTTTATTGCAAGGGGGTTGGAGAATAAGAGTAAGGAAGTCTTGCTACAATTGTTCAGGGCCTTGGTGAGACCACACCTGGAGCACTGTGCACAGTTTTGGTCTCCTTATCGAAGGAAGGATATACTTGCCTTGGAGGCGGTGCAACGAAGGTTCACTAGATTGATTCCTGGGATGAGAGGGCTTGTCCTATGAGGAGAGATTGAGTAGATTGGGCTGATACTGTCTGGAGTATAGAAGAATGAGAGGTGATCTCATTGAAACATACAAGATTCTGAGGGGGATTGACAGGGTAGATGCTGAGAGGCTGTTTCCCCTGGCTGGAGAGTCTAGAACCAGAGGTCACAGTCTCAGGATAAGGGGTCGGCCATTTAGGACTGAGATGAGGAGGAATTTCTTCACTCAGAGGGTGGTGAATCTTTGGAATTCTCTACCCCAGAGAGCTGTGGAGGCTCAGTCGTTGAGTATATTCAAGGCTGAGAGCGATAGATTTTTGGACTCTCGGGGAATCAAGGGGATCGGGGGAGTTGAGGTTGAAGATCAGCCACGATCTTATTGAATGGCGGAGCAGGCTCGAGGGGGCGTATGGCCTCCTCCTGCTCCTATTTCTTACATTCTTATGAATCTCACCCGTGGTGTACCCGTCCCTGGGAGTGATTGATGCCTTCGCTCCACTCACGAGCACTCGATCCCTCAAATCAGTATAAAATATATTTTTTAAACTATTTCTGCAATGAACAATAAATGTAGAATATGATCAGGTGTGTCATCATTTGTTCTGGACAAATGAGAGTCTCTGAGTGGCCTGTGCTTGCAGTTCGGGGGAAACCAGTTGTGGATTTGTAATCTAGGTAAACATTTCCCTCTACTGCTGAGTTGCAGTATTTTAGGCAGCTTTCACAGCCATCTATTTTATTGCAACAAGGGTCGGAATTTGAAGATCTTGGCCCAGTCTGGAGCGGGGAGGAGTGGGGTGTGGGGCTGGGTAGTGCACGGGAAACCCGTGAGTCTGGGTTTCCCCGCACACTGTGGAAGCTTTGACAGGCTTGGCTTCCAGTCGGCCAGGGAACAATTGGACAATCAGAGAATCAGAGAAGTTTACGGCACAGAAGGAGGCTATTCGGCCCATCGTGTCCGTGCCGGCCGACAAAGAGCTCTCCAGCCTAATCCCACTTTCCAGCTCTTGGTCCGTAGCCCTGTAGGTTACGGCACTTCAAGTGCACATCCAAGTACTTTTTAAATGTGATGAGGGTTTCTGCCTCTACCACACTTTCAGGCAGTGAGTTCCAGACCCCCACCACCCTCTGGGTGAAGAAAGTTCTCCTCAACTCCCCTCTAAACCTTCTACCAATTACTTTAAATCTATACCCCCTGGTTATTGACCTCTCTGCTAAGGGAAATAGCCCCTTCCTATCCACTCTATCTCGGCCCCTCATAATTTAATACACCTCAATTAAATCTCCCCTCAGCCTCCTCTGTTCCAAAGAAAACAACCCCAGCCTCTCCAATCTTTCCTCATAGCTAAAATTCCCCAGCCCAAGCAACATCCTCGTAAATCTCCTCTGCACCCTCTCTAGGGCAATCACATCCTTCCTGTAATGTGGTGACCAGAACTGCACGCAGTACTCTAGCTGCGGCCTAACTAGTGTTTTGTACAGTTCAAGCATAACCTCCCCCTGCTCTTACATTCTATGCCTCGGCTAATAAAGGAAAGTATCCCGTATGCCTTCTTAACCACCTGATCTACCTGTCCTGCTACCTTCAGGGATCTGTGGACATGCACTTCAAGGTCCCTCTGATCTTCTGCACTTCTCAGTGTCCTCCCATTTAATGTGTATTCCCTTGCCTTGTTAGCTCTCCCCAAATGCATCACCTCACACTTCTCCAGATTGAATTCCATTTGCCACTGTTCTGCCCACCTGACCAGTCCATCCTGCAGTCTACAGCTTTCTTCCTCACTATCAACCACACGGCCGAATTTTGAGAAGTCGCAGCAGCCCCAAGTAGGTGCGAGCCCCGACCCCACCTCGGGAGGGAGGGGTGGGTCCGATTCCTGACCCTGGGGTGGGGGAGGTCCAAACCTGGGGCGGCTGAAAGGTGGGAGGAGCTTAGGGGGCCGGGAGGAAGCACTCCTGCATCTCACGGCCCACGAGATTGCTCCCTCGAGGCTGTCCTCTCCTCGCTGCAACTGCCAGGAATCCCGAGGCCCTGAAACCCCGGTTAAACCTCCACAGCGGGTTAAATCCGAGGCTTCCAGCCTCGTTATAATATTTAAATACCAACCCGCCTCCCGGGAGCGGGATAGCTTACCGCCCCGGTCCCACCTCCGATAAACCCGGAAGTGGGCGGGGATGGAGGCGGGTTGGGGTCAGGATTCACGTTTTTAACACCGGAACCTCCCACCCGATCCCAACACCTCGTCCCGGTTTTTGGGGCTAAAGCTTCCCCCCGGCCCCCCCCCCCCCCATTAAATGGAAAGAGTCACGCACCGAAAATGTTGGCTTGAACGAGAAATTTGAAAGTTGGCAGTGGAGGAACTTCCTTCACTGGGCCAAGATGCCAAGTGTTCGTAATGAAACAGCACATGAGAAATCTCACTTCGAGTCGTATGGCCAATTAATTGCTTGCCCAGAGGCACATATGGTGATGTACGCCACAGACCAGCACAGAATGAAGCCATCATCGTCAGCGCTCCCATCGCAAGAAGGGTTTATTTCGAGAGGTATGAAATTGAAAAGTAGGGAAGTTATGCTAAACCTGTATCGAACCTTGGCTAGACCACACTTGGAGTACTGCGTACAGTTCTGGTCGCCATATTATAAAAAGTATATAGAGGCACTGGAGAGGGTGCGGAGAAGATTTACAAGGATGATACCAGAAATGCGAGGGTATACCTATCAGGAAAGGATGAACAGGCTGGGTCTCTTTTCTCTTGAAAAAAGAAGGCGGAGGGGTGACCTAATAGAGGTCTTTAAAATTATGAAAAATTTTGATAGAGTGGATAGAGAGAGAATGTTTCCACTTGTGGGGAGAGCATAACTAAGGGGCCATCAATATAAGATAGTCACTAAGAAATCCAATCGGGAATTCAGGAGAAACTTCTTTACCCAGAGAGTGGTGAGAATGTGGAACTCGCTACCACAGGGAGTGGTTGAGGCGAATAGTATTTAAGGGGAGGCTGGACAAACATATGAGGGAGAAGGGAATAGAGGGTTATGCTGATAGATTTAGATGAGGAAAGATGGGAGGAGGCTCGAGTGGAGCATAAACGCCGGCATGGACTGGTTGGGCCGAATGGCCTCTTTCTGTGTAACTGATGATGGCCTGTTTCTGTGCCGTATATCCGATGGAATCCTAGATAAGAATGTTCATGGCAAAGCATGTGTGGAACACTAACCCAGTGAGAGGGCAGGAGACAAACGGTGCCCAGTATTTGCCCGGGTTACTGAGGGCATAAAGTTAACAAGGAGAACATAAGAAATAGGAGCAGGAGTCGGCCATTCGGCCCCTCGAGCCTGCTCCACCA
>JASTWF010000072.1:703343-725843 GCA_030390025.1 Squalus acanthias
TGTAAGGGGGGGGAACAGTTTAACTGGATGCAACGCTCAGGATTGTGATCCGGAGACGGAATCAAGTCCTGCCAATGGACTTCCCATCACGGGGCTCCTTCGGAGGGTGACGCTCGCAAGGGAGAGGAAGAAAAAAACGGTGAGCCTCAAACTCTTCCTCCCTCAGCACTGCTCCTGCGCATTTCTAATCTACTGGAATTTTTTGAGGATGTAACTGGTAAAATAGATAAGGGAGAACCAGTGGATGTGGTGTATTTGGACTTCCGAAGGCTTCCGATAAGGTCCCGCATAAGAGATTGGCGTGCAAAGTTAAAGCACATGGGATTGAGGGCAAGATATTGACTTGGATAGAGAACTGGTTGGCAGACAGGAAGCAAAGAGTTGCAATAAACGGGTCTTTTTCCGAGTGGCAGGCAGTGACGAGTGGGGTACCACAGGGATCGGTCCTAGGACCCCAGCTATTCACAATATACATTAATGATCTAGACAAGGGAACTAGATGTAATATCTCCAAATTTGCAGACGACACAAAGCTGGGTGGGCGTGTGTGCTGTGAGGAGGATGCAGAGAAACTCCAGTATGATTTGGACAGGTTGGGTGATTGGGCAGAATCCAATATAATGTGGATAAATGCGAGGTTATCCACTTTGGTGGCAAAAACAGGAAGGCAGATTATTATCTGAATGGCAATAGATTGGGAGAAGGGGAAGTGCAACGAGACCTGGGTGTCCTTGTGCACCAGTCGCTGAAGGAAAGCATGCAGGTGCAGCAGGCGGTTAAGAAGGCAAATGATATGTTGGCCTTCGTAGCGAAAGGGTTTGAGTACAGGAGCAAGGATGTCTTGCTGCAGTTGTACAGGGCCACACCTTGAGTATTGTGTGCAGTTTTGGTTGCCTTATCTGAGGAAGGAGGTTCTTGCCATGGAGGGAGTGCAGCGAAGATTCACCAGACTGATACCTGGGATGGCAGGAATGATGTATGAGGAGAGATTGGGTCGATTGGGCTTATACTCGCTGGAGTTTAGAAGAATGAGAGGGGATCTCATTGAAACTTATAAAATTCTGAAAGGACTGGACAGACTAGATGCAGGAAGGATGTTCCCGATGGCGGGGGAGTCCAGAACCAGAGGTCACAGTCTAAGGATAAGGGGTAAGCCATTTAGGACTGAGATGAGGAGGAATTTTTTCACCCAGAGAGTGGTGAACCTGTGGAATTCTCTACCACAGAAGGCAGTAGAGGCCAATTCATTAAATATATTCAAGAATGAGTTGGATATATTTCTTAAGGCTAAAGGGACCAAGGGATATGGGGAGAAAGCAGGGACAGGGTACTGAGATTGGATGATCAGCCATGATCTCATCGAATGGCGGAGCAGGCTCGAGGGGCCGAATGGCCGACTCCTGCTCCTATCTTCTATGTTTCTATGTAAAATGAAAAGACTGAACACAACATCCAAATTGTTCTCGGATGCGAGAAGGGAAGATAAATGGGAGGCACGTAAAACAGAAAAGTGTCGTCAGCTCTGCAGCTGATAGCAGATGGCGCTGCACAGTGGTACGGTAGCAGTGTGGTTCTGTTACTGGACTAGTAATCCCGAGGAATAACAACAGAAACCGCTGGAAAAACTCAGCAGGCCAGGCAACATCCGTGGAGAGAGAAACAGAGTTAACGTTTCAGGTCGAAGACCCTTCGTCAGAACTGAGAAAAAAGCAGGAAATGAAACGGATAAAAAAGCAAGTGGGAGGCTGGAGGGAGGAATAAAAGAACAATAGGGGAGGTCTATGGTAACTAGAGACATTAAGAGATATTCAAGGCGAGACGAGATGGTAATAGGACAGGTTAAGAAACAAAAGATGGCTCAGAAGTGTGAAATGTGAAATGCTGGCAGAATGAGAGACAGCTGCCGTGGGGGGAGAGAGAGAAAAAAAAGGGAAAAGGCACAAACTAAAAGTGTGGATAAAATATATATATAGTAATTCAGAGGCCTGGATGATCCAATGGACATGAGTTCAAATCCCAGCACGGCAGCTGGGGAATTTAAATTCAGCTAAATAAAAAAAACTAGCATCAGTAATGGTGATCATGAAGCTACCATCTGGTTCGCTAATGTCCTTTAGGGCAGGAAATCTACCGCCCTTGCCCGGTCTGGCCGATATGAAGGGGTTGTCTTATGAGGAAAGGTTGAGCAGGTTGGGTCTATACTCATTGGAGTTTTTAAGAATGAGAGGTGATCTTATTGAAACATATAAGATTCTGAGGGGGCCTCGACAGGGTAGATGCAGAGAGGATGTTTCCCCTCGTGGGGGAATCGAGAACGAGGGGCCACAGTTTCAGGATAAGGGGTCGCCCATTAAAGATGGAGATGAGGAGGAATTTCTTCTCTCAGTGGGTCGTGAATCTTTGGAATGCTCTACCCCAGAGAGCTGTGGAGAGAGAGTCATTGAATATATTCAAGGCGGAGACAGACAGATATTTGAGCTACAGGGAAGTCAAGGGGTATGGGGGATCGGGCGGGAAAGTGGAGTTGAGGCCCAGATCAGATCAACCATGATCTTATTGAATGGCGGGGCAGGCTCGAGGGGCCAAATGGCCTGCTGTGTGTCAGCTGTGGCTCAGTGGGTAGCACACTTGCCTCTGAGTCAGAAGGTAGTGGGTTCAAGTCCCACTGCAGAGACTTGAGCACAAAAATCTAGGCTGACACTCCCAGTGCAGTACTGAGGGAGCGCCACACTGTCGGAGGGGCAGTACTGAGGGAGCGCCACACTGTCAGAGGGGGCGGTACTGAGGGATCGTCGCACTGTCGGAGGGGCAGTACTGAGGGAGCGCCGCACTGTCGGAGGGACAGTACTGAGGGAGCGCCGCACTGTAGGAGGGGCAGTACTGAGGGAGCGCCGCACTGTCGGAGGGGCAGTACTGAGGGAGCGCCGCACTGTCGGAGGGGCAGTACTGAGGGAGCGCCGCACTGTCGGAGGGGCAGTACTGAGGGAGCGCTGCACTGTCGGAGGGGCAGTACTGAGGGAGCGCCGCACTGTCGGAGGGGGCAGTACTGAGGGAGCGCCGCATTGTCGGAGGGGCAGTACTGAGGGAGCGCTGCACTGTCGGAGGGGCAGTACTGAGGGGGTGCTGCACTGTCGGAGGGGCAGTACTGAGGGAGCACTGCACTGTCGGAGGGGCAGTACTGAGGGAGCGCCGCACTGTCGGAGGGGCAGTACTGAGGGAGCGCTGCACTGTCGGAGGGGCAGTGCTGAGGGGGCGTCGCACTGTCGGAGGGTCAGTACTGAGGGAGCGCCGCACTGTCGGAGGGGCGGTACTGAGGGAGCGCCGCACTGTCGGAGGGGCAGTACTGAGGGAGTGCCGCACTGTCGGAGGGGCAGTACTGAGGGAGCACCGCACTGTCGGAGGGGCAGTACTGAGGTAGCGCCGCACTGTCGGAGGGGCAGTTCTGAGTGAGTGCCGCACTGTCGGAGGTGCCGTCTTTCGGATGAGACATTAAACCGAGGCCCCGTCTGCCCTCTCAGGTGGATGTAAAAGATCCCACGGCCACCATTGGAGGAAGAGCAGGGGAGTTCTCCCCGGTGTCCTGGGGCCAATATTTATCCCTCAACCAACATCACTAAAACAGATGATCTGGTCATTATCATATTGCTGTTTGTGGGAGCTTGCTGTGCGCAAATTGGCTGCCGCGTTTCCCACATTACAACAGTGACCACACTTCAAAAAGTACTTCATTGGCTGTGAAGTGCTTTGAGACGTCCGGTGGTCGCTTTCTTATGTTCTTATATGTGACTCCAGACCCACAGCAATGTGGTTGACTCTTAACTGGCCCTCTGGAATGGCGTAACGAGCCACTCATTCAAGAAGGCGGCTCACCACCACCTTCTCAAGGGCAATTAGGGAGGCGGCAATAAATGCTGGGGCTTGCCGGCGACGCCCACATCCCGTGAATGAATTAAAAAAGAACCACACGGGACCACCTGGTTGTACAGGAACATGGATGGTGGCCCTGCGGCGGGGGGGGGGGGGGGTGCGTCATCCTCTTGCCGTTTTGATTCAGGGCTGGGGAGGCTTCGACGTCTGGGATCTGCTTTGCTGCAGAGCAAGATCCCGCGGAAACAAGAGTCAACGTCCGTGCAGCACGAGACGCAGAGACATTTCCTTCAAAATAACAGGCCCTCTGGGCACCTGGTTTTAGGTTTGACAGGTGTTGGGGAGGACATCAGGTGGACAGTCCAATCGGCAGGTCGACAATGACAACCAGTTGTAGGCTGCAAAGAGACATTGATAGGATGCAGAGCTGGGCCGAAAAATGGCAGATGGAATTTAACCCTGATAAGTGCGAGGTGATTCATTTTGGTAGGGCAAATTTGAATAAGGATTACAGGGTCAACGGCAGGGTTCTGAGGAACGTGGAGGAGCAGAGGGATCTGGGGGTTCATATCCACAGATCTCTGAAGGTTGCCACTCAAGTGGATAGAGCAGTAAAGAAGGCCTATGGTGTGTTGGCGTTTATTAACAGAGGGTTTGAGTTTAAGTACCGTGAGGTTATGCTACAACTGTACAGGACCTTGGTGAGACCACATTTGGAATATTGTGTGCAGTTCTGGTCACCTCACTATAGGAAGGACGTGGAAGCATTGGAAAGAGTGCAAAGGAGATTTACCAGGATGCTGCCTGGTTTGGGGGGGAGGTCTTATGAGGAAAGATTGAGGGAGTTGGGGCTTTTCTCTTTAGAGCGGAGGAGGATGAGAGGCGACTTAATAGAGGTTTATAAGATGATGAGGGGGATAGATAGAGTGGATGTTCAGAGACTATTTCCTCGGGTAGAGGCAGCTGTTACAAGGGGGCATAACTATAAGGTGCATGGTGGGAGATATAGAAGGGATGTCCGAGGTAGATTCTTTACTCAGAGAGTGGTTGGGGTGTGGAATGGACTACCGTCTGTGATAGTGGAGTCGGACACTTTAGGAACTTTCAAGCGGTTATTGGATAAGCACATGGAGCACACCAGAGTGATAGGGAGTGTGATAGCTTGATCTTGGTCTCGGACAATGCTCGGCACAACATCGAGGGCCGAAGGGCCTGTACTGTGCTGTACTGTTCTATGTTCTATGTTCCATGTAACAGGAGACCCTGCTAGACCGTTAAGAATGGGCTTTAACCTTTTAATGGAAGTTGAGAGAGATGACGAAGGGAAGGGGAGAGGGAGGAGAAAAGAGAGCCAAGGGGAAGTGGGAGGAAGTGGAGGGAAGACTAGAGTGAGTGAGTGGGAAAGAGGGGAGAGATAGAGAGAGAGTGAAATGGAACGAGAGCGAGAGAGATCAGTGTTAACCTCAATTTTTCTGATTACTTTTGACATGAATCTTGTCATTCATGTGGAAGTGACTTATGAAATAATACTGGGCGGCCTGCTGGTGGCGCTGTCCAGGGAGAGTATAAATACTCGGGCATGGGCCCAGCTTGTTCAGGACATTCCTCAACAGGAACTAGTCAAGGACACAACTAGATCTCCATGTTGTAAAACAGTTGATTAAAGCTTTGTTTAACACTTAGACCAAGTGCCTAGTAGTTTACTTACATCAACTTTGTTCCATAAAAACTTCAGGTCGGGACCTACATTCTGTCAACATATGGAAGATTCTAAAAAACGTAATTAAACCGCTGCGACCGCGTGTAGATCGAAAACTGCGAACGAACGGAGAAATGATAACGGACGGACTCCAAATGGAGGAATCACAGAATCCCCACAGTGCAGATGGAGGCCATTTCGGCCCATCGAGCCTGCACCGACACATATCCCACCCTATCCCCGTAACCCCACGTATTTAATCCCCCTAACACTAAGGGTCAATTTATGATAGCCAAATCAACCTAACCCGCACATCTTTGGAAGTCAGCGGTGGGGGGGGGGGGGTCCTGTGTTTGTGAGGCTACATGGACACGAAGGAGAAACACCGGATGAAGAGGAAGTCCCGCCCCCCCCGCACACCTCACAGGAGCATGGGACGTGTCATGCCGAAGGAACTCCAATCAGGGTAGGTTGGGAGTGAAACTGACCTATCAGAGGGAGGCGGACGAAGAAATACGAGGGGGGTGCCGGCAGGAAGGCACGATAAAGGAGTGACCGGGAAGCGGGAAATTCAGAAGAAGAGACAAAGGAGGCGGTTTGACTGGCCAGTCTATGTTTGCAACCTACTGCGTTTTCCAGACTGATCACCCTGGGATAAGAGTATGTATGAAAGTCGGACACAGAGCACAGATGTTGCCAAAGGCTACTTTGATGTACGGTGGACTTGGGTTATGAATCGCATGGGGTTGCTGGGAATACTTTGATGTACGTTTAGCTAAACTGTGTCGCATATTGATTGCGAGGGTGCTTCTATGTACTGCTTGAATAGTGGTTGGGGTTTTGAGTCTGCCTTAGGAACAATAAAAGGTTAAAGACAGAACCGGTGTGTCCACTGTAATTTCTCGTAAGTCTCAAGTCCGAACTCTATAACCTGTTAGATGGGGTGAGGGGTAATTCCGCACGTCCTAGACCTATTTATTGAATTGACTCAGTTTGCTATGGTATTATTAGCCGGGCAAACGATGATTAAGTCTGCTTGAAGGATTGGTGAGGGAATATGCTACAGGATCTGCAAAGAGATGGGGGAATATCTGAGGTTGAGGGGGGGGAGGCGGATGGTGTGGGGGGAGTGTCTTCAAATTCTGCCCCCTTCTTCAACCGTTAACCCTCAAACCAAAAAGAGCGCAGTTGCTGAAGCATTGTGAGAAAGGCTGGCCTGAAATATGCGTGAGCAATGCTTCCTCAGGTCTGGCACACTGCACACTGCCCTCTCGTGGCACTGAGGGCTGCTGCAATCCTGGGCGAATTCAGCCGGGCAAGTATTGGAGGAGCGACAGCATTCACCAAGTATACAGAGAGGCAGGAGCAAGATCACTGGCCGGTTCCTCCGCTGGTGAAATTCAGCAAACGCCTCAATGTTGCCTCCACGTCACGAGACACAGAAATAAGTTAGGGCGGGGGGTGGGGGGGAATCATTTTTCCACTAGTTTTAAAAAAAGCAACTTCAGATTAACCATTTCCAGTTTTTTCAGAAACTTCCTCAGTCTAAAACAAAGTCAAACTTGGAATTAAGTTGTTGGCGCTGTAGCTGCCCGGAATAAGGGATTGACAAGGGTTCTCGTCGAATGAGAGGGTTGTAGAAATACACGAGAGGTCCCAAGGGAGACTTCAAGGGTGAAGTTACGAGGAGCGATTACACAAATTAAGGTTGTATTCCCTGGAATTTAGAAGGTTAAGGGGTGATCTGATCGAAGTTTTCAGGATATTAAGGGGAACTGATAGGGTAGAGAGAGAGAAACTATTTCCGCTGGTTGGGGAGTCTAGGACTAGGGGGCAGAGTCTAAAAATTAGAGCCAGACCTTTCAGGAGTGAAGTTAGGAAACACTTCTACACACAAAGGGTGGGAGAAGTTTGGAACTCTCTTCCACAAACGGCAATCGATGTTACCAGACTGATACCTGGGATGGCAGGAATGACGTATGAGGAGAGATTGGGTCGATTAGGCTTATATTCGCGTGAGTTTAGAAGAATGAGAGGGGATCTCATTGAAACTTATAAAATTCTAACAGGACTAGACAGACTAGATGCAGGAAGGATGTTCCCAATGGTCGGGGAGTCCAGAACCAGGGGTCACAGTCTAAGGATAAGGGGTAAGCCATTTAGGACTGAGATGAGGAGGAATTTCTTCACCCAGAGAGTGGTGAACCTGTGGAATTCTCTACCACAGAAGGCAGTTGAGGCCAATTCATTAAATATATTCAAGAAGGAGTTAGATATATTTCTTAAGGCTAAAGGGATCAAGAGATATGGGGAGAAAGCAGGGACAGGGTACTGAATTTGGATGATCAGCCATGATCTCATCGAATGGCGGAGCAGGCTCGAGGGGCCGAATGGCCTCCTCCTGCTCCTATCTTCTATGTTTCTATGCTTCTATGTTAATGTTAAATCTGAGATTGATAGCTTTCTGTTAACCCAAGTTATTAAGGGATACGGGGCAAAGGCGGGTAGATGGAGTTCGGTCGCAGTTCAGCCATGATCTCACTGAATGGGCTCGAGGGGCTGAATGGCCTCCTCCTGTTTCCTATGTTCCTCCGTTCACAGTAAGTCAGAGAGTGTTTCCAGTGAGGGGCATGAAAGTGATTTTTTTTGGGGGGGAGGGGGGCGGGGGTGAAGTGTTGAATCCGGCTGTGCAGATATACCCTCTCTCAACCTGCCCTATTCCCCATTTATCTCCTCGTACGGCTTCTTGTCCACTCACGAGGATGAGACAGCCCGTGAATGTCCCCACCATCATTGAGCAACGGGTGAACGGTCCTGACAGTCAGATCCGCACAAGTCCTTAGGACTCTGAGCAGCGTCAACCTAGCGGTCGTAATGTGGACATGTTGGCTGCTCACTGCGGGAGAAGGTCCTTGCGCAATTGGACCGATGACTATGGAACGGGAGGACCTTCCTTTAGTTTTGGTGTCCATACTTAAGAAAAGACATCCTTGCTCTCGAGGCAGTACAAAGAAGGTTCACTCGGTTAATCCCCGGGATGAGGGGGTGGACATATGAGGAGAGGTTGAGTAGATTGGGACTCTACTCATTGGAGTTCAGAAGAGTGAGAGGCGATCTTATTGAAACATATAAGATTGTGAAGGGGCTTGATCGGGTGGATGCGGTAAGGATGTTCCCAAGGATGGGTGAAACTAGAACTAGGGGGCATAATCTTAGAATAAGGGGCTGCTCTTTCAAAACTGAGATAAGGAGAAACTTCTTCACTCAGAGGGTAGTAGGTCTGTGGAATTTGCTGCCCCAGGAAGCTGTGGAAGCTACATCATTAAATAAATTTAAAACAGAAATAGACAGTTTCCTAGAAGTAAAGGGAATTAGGGGTTACGGGGAGCGGGCAGGAAATTGGACATGAGGCTGAGTTTGGATCGGTCAAGGCCCTGTGGGTGGTGGAGTGGGCCCAGGGGCTGAGTGGCCAGGTCCTGCTCCTACTTCTTGTGTTCTTTAGATTTGAGGTTAGGATCAGATCAGCCATGATCTTATTGAATGGCGGAGCAGGCTCGAGGGGCCGATTGGCCTACTCCTGCTCCTATTTCTTATGTTCTTATGTTCTAACTCTCCTACACCTTCTACTGTAGATTAAAGGCAGCCTGGAGGCTTTAGAAAAGGTCGGAGCACGACGAGGGTGTCTGTTGAGACGCCAACTGCCCCAAGGGCTCAACTGCGCCGCCCTCCTCCTCCTCCGAGGAGAGAATAATGATTGCGGGATATTCCAATCAGATTGCCCTGACTGATAATTTGTCAGCTATTCAGGCTCGTCTGAAAAGATTCCCGGCAAGGCCATCTGAGAGCTCGGATAATTCAGGAGGAAAAAGGCCGTGTCGTTTTCCGGGACTTGCTGAAGGTGTCCGCGTAAATGGCGGCAAGGCGTTATTTATTTTTCCAACCCCCACCGTGAACCTAACAACCGGATCCTGTGTTTGAAAAAAAAAGCGAGGAGTCGTTAGAACGAGGAGGAATTAAAGGAGAAAGATCGGACGCGACGGTCCCCGGCCGGCGCGAGCGGCCCGCGACAGGTCTTCGCTCGGTGCAGACGGAAGCTCCGGCTGGGGGGGGTCGGGCAAGACTTGCTCTCGAGGCAGTTCAGAGAAGGTTCACTCGGTTGATTCCGGAGATGAGGGGGTTGACTTATGAGGAAAGGTTGAGTAGGTTGGGCCTCTACTCACTGGAATACAGAAGAATGAGAGGCGATCTTATCGAAACATATAAGATTGTGAGGGGGCTTGATCGGGTGGAGGCGGGGAGGATGTTTCCACTGATGGGTGAGACTAGAACTAGGGGGCATAATCTTAGAATAAGGGGCTGCCGTTTCAAAACTGAGATGAGGAGAAACTTCTTCACTCAGAGGGTAGTAAATCGATGGAATTTGCTACCTCAGAGAGCTGTGGAAGCTGCGACATTAAATAAATTTAAAACGGAGATAGACAGTTTCCGAGCTGATAAGGGAATTAAGGGTTATGGGGAGCGGGCAGGGAAGTGGACGGGAGTCTAGGTTCGGATCAGCCATGATCCTATTGAATGGCGGAGCAGGCCCGAGGGGCCGTATGGCCTACTCCTGCTCCTACTTCTTATGTTCTTATGTTCTTATGCAGTGTTTCGGTTCGCTTGGCAGGTCTTGCGACCGTTACGCGGGAGGCTTCTGGAAGGGTCAGGAATTGCCCCCCGCCCCCCTCGCGCCCCCCCCCCACCACACTCCCCCGCAAAAAAAAAATAAGCGACGCCTTGACCCGAAATCCTGGGGCATTCCGCGCGTCCTCGTGCCAAGGGGCTCTGCCGCACGTTCTCTATCTCAACGTCTGAGTGAATGCTCACCTGGAAGCCCCACACGGGACCAAAGGCTGAGGGGGACATGTTTCCTCATTCAAATATAAACGATTGAAAACCAAAAAAAACCATGATTAGCGGCTCACACAAATCTAACATTTCCAAAAAAACAAACTGCGTCCGCTCAGTTCCCTTCGAAGTCGAGGGGGGGGGGGAAGAAAAAGAATTAAGGTAAGCACCAACTGCAGACACATGTTCAACACCTGCACATGTGCGACCGACGGCGTTAAGACAATCACAGTGATACTTAAACTCTAACCCGATTATTACCGACTGGATCCCACTCTGTAATGGAACGCACGGGGCCAATTAAAGAGAGAAAACCCCTTTTCCCGAGCCAAAGGTTGCTGACCTCCCAAGATCAGCAGCGGTCTCTGAGTCCCTGGTTGAAGGGGCTCAGTTGATTTGAGTTATATCACATTCCTGATCTTCATTGGTGTGCTACAAGCACTTTATGAAGTGATACCACCCCATTGAGAGATTCACACACCCACAGGGCAACTGTTTCCCCTTGTCCTACTCACAGAGGTTGACGCTCGCTGGGGTACGGTTCCTTGAGCCAATCCCAAGGGGTCGCTCTTCATCAGCAGCACCTGGCTAACTACTTTTCTTTCATTTATTCATTCCCGGGGTGTGGGCCTCGCTGCCAAGGCCCGGCATTTATTGCCCATCCCTAATTGCCCCTTGAGAAGGTGGTGGTGAGCCGCCTTCTTGAACCGCTGCAGTCCGTGCGGTGAAGGTGCTCCCACAGCGCCGTTAGAGAGGGAGTTCCAGGATTTTGACCCAGCGACGATGAAGGAACGGCCGATATATTTCCAAGTCAGGATGGTGTGTGTGACTTGGAGGGGAACTTGGAGGTGGTGGTGTTCCCCATGCGCCTGCTGCCCTTGTCCTTCTAGGTGGAAGAGGTCGCGGGTTTGGGAGGTGCTGCCGAAGAAGCCTTGGCGAGTTGCTGCATTGCATCTTGTAGATGGTACACACTGCAGCCACGGTGCGCCGGTGGTGGAGGGAGTGAATGTTTAAGGTGGTGGATGGGGTGCCGATCTAGCGGGCTGCAAGTCAGGAGTGTGATGGAATACTCTCCACTTGCCTGGATGAGTGTAGCTCCAACAACACTCAAGAAGCTCGACACCATCAGTCAATCTTCTACTGCATCGCTAGTCCTGCTGACTATAGCCCATGTAGACAATTATGTTTATTCTATGCAGTTTACATTTCAAGGGGAATGACACCCATAAAACTATGGGCAAAACCAGCCCAGAGATCTAGCCAAAGAAGGTTTCCACATTACTTTATCATCACTGCTTTGGTCTCACTCACAACCCTGGCAATGGGCTGAGATACCAGTTGGTAGAGGACCTCAAAACAGTACCCCCCCCCGCCCCCATGGAAGTCAACCCTCCTTTCAGGCTTGGAAATGAAAGTGGCGGTTGTTGACGAGAGAACTTGACTCATTCCCATCCTCTCAAATCGGGGCAGTGCACCTTATCCAAGGTGAAGAATGAGGGACAAAAGATCAGAGATTATGGTCAGGATTGCTTGGCCCCCAACCACTCAAATTCCAATGACGTTGCAGTGTCAGAAGGTTTAGCCTTCTCAGTAGGACTGACCACAAAAAAAAGGGTTTTTCTCTCTTTGGCATCCCCCTTCCACTTTGCCCGTAAGGTAACAATCCACCTTTCGTTTTCCATTATATAAACATCGAACAATAATATATAAAGTTGAACGGTGACTTACTGGGATTACAGTTAGTCCTGACACAGTCTGGGTATGGAGGAAAACGATGAAGAGAAAAAAAACTGGATTTAAGTCCTTCAAGGTAATTTCTGCAGACATCCAATAATAATCACAGCCCACCCTTCCGGGGACAGACACGTGTCAAAGTGGCCATTTCACACCAGCGTTCGTAACCTTTCAGGAACACCATTCACCGGAGCATTCACAGACCTTGCGGACATGGACCTCGGAATATTGGGAATAAGGCTATGTCGAGCGTATTTATAATACGGAGATCGATTGAAACCTTTTCCACCATTTCTTCCCAGTAAGAAGCTTTTCCAAATGGGCTAAGGACAACTCGCTCAATCCAGTTTATACTTAATGCAATTCAGCTCCGCCCAACTTATCCGAATTCACTCTAAGCTAACCAAGTTTATTCATACTTTAGTCCAACGTAATCGAACCAAACTCAAACCAACCCTTCCTAATTTTCTATCCCACCCATTCTCGTTTTTCAGTTTATCCAATTGAATTTAGCTCAGTTTCAGCAAGCCTAATGCAGTTGAATCCAGTTAGACCTAATCCCAACCAGTCACTTTAATTCTCCGCTCCACTCCCACTCTGACCTCTCTGTCCTCGGCCTCTTACACTGTTCCAATGAAGCTCAATGTAAGCTCGAGGAACAGCACCTCATCTTTCCATTAGGCACTTTACAGCCCTCTGGACTCAACATCGAGTTCAACAATTTCAGACCATAACCTCGGCCCCCATTTTTTCACATGGCAGGTGTTGATGATTCTGCCATTCCCATTTACACCTCCTCTAGACCCATCTTATGTTTCTTAACTTGTCCCATTACCATCTCCTTTAGCCTCGCACCATCATCCCTTTTGTCATTTAATCTCTCCTGCCTTCCAGCCTATCACAGACCTTCCCTTTTGTTCTTCCCTCCCCCCTTTCCCTGCCCCCTACACTTGCTTAAAAACCTGTTCCATCTCCAACTTGTTCCAGTTCTGACGAAGGGTCACCGACCTGAAACGTTGACTCTGTTTCTCTCTCCACAGATGCTGCCTGACCTGCTGAGTGTCTCCAGCAGTTTCTGGTTTGATTTCAGATTAGCAGCGCCCGTGGTATCTTGCTTTCGACCGAATCTGATCCTACCCGACTCGCACTCCATCTAACCCAACCCAATGGGACCCAGCCCAATCGGGTTGAACTTAATGCAAGCTTAATTAGCTCAATCCGATTTAAACAGACCCACTTTCAACCCAGTCTTACCTAGTTCAGCTCAGTTTAACTAAATCTGCCACATTGTCTTTGATGTAATGTTTTCCTGACTGACCTGTTTGGACACCATCCACACCTTTGATTGCCGTGATTATCTCTCTGCTGAGGTGTGAGAAAGGGCAGTTAGAAAGATTAACTGTAATCATCTGGCAGTGTTCTGACTATATATGCCGTGCCTATATGCATCTCTTCACTTCACCTGACGAAGGAGCAGCGCTCCGAAAGCTTGTGATTTCAAATAAAGCTGCTGGACTATAACCTGGTGTTGTGCGACTTCTCACATTTGTCCACCCCAGTCCATCTCCACATCATAACTAAATCCAGTTCAACTCACTTGAACCCAATCCAAACATAATCGAAGAGTCCGATTTATTGACTGACTAAAGTCTGGGCTGGGCGGCGGGCAACGCTGTTCTGGTCACACGCCCCGACCGGAAGGGGTTAAAGCTCAGAGCAATAGTTTTATTCGCTATGCGTTCCGAGTATGAGCCGGGCGCGCTAAAAAGCTACTGTCGGCTCCTGTGTTCAAGTGGGATGGGCGGGCGGAGAAAACGAAAAGAACACAATCTCATTCACGAACCTTCAACAAAACATTCCTGTGAAATGGCCACCAGATATCCCAGCCACACAGCGGGCGATCCGTAGAATTGGCAGTTAGTCTTTGATCTCCCCCCCCCTCCCCCCGTTTGCTAATAGATTCAAAGGCAAGGGCTGCGTTCGGCTGAGAAAGAACATGGTCCAGATGGTTTTTTGACCCTGTGTTCTGTCACAGCGATTACAGCGGTGCCTATTCTCGGGATGGCACGCCCTGGGCACGGTGCCAACGCGCCCTCAAGAACAATGTCTGAACCGCGAAGCGCTGTTCAGTCGCAGGTTATCAAGTCGGGGAGTTTAGCCTTTGCCCGCTTCGACGTTTAATCGGCTCGCAGCGCTAGTGTAGAGGAACAAAAGGGAGTGCATGTCCACAGATCCCTGAAGGTAGCAGGCCAGGTGGTTTAGAAGGCGTACAGGATACTTGCCTTTATTAGCCGTGGCATAGAATACAAGAGCAGGGGGGGTTTATGCTTCAACTGTATAAAACACTAGTTAGGCCTCAGCTAGAGTACTGCGTGCAGTTCTGGTCACCACATTACAGGAAAGATGTGATTGCACTAGAGAGGGTGCAGAGGAGATTTACAAAGATGTTGCCGGGAGTAGAGAATCTTAGCTATGAGGAAAGACTGGATAGGCTGGGTCTGTTTTCCTTGGAACAGAGGAGGCTGAGGGGAGACCTTATTGAGGTGTATAAAATTATGAGGGGCCTCGATAAAGTGGATAGAAAGGACCTATTTCCCTTAGCAGAGGGGTCAAAAACCAGGGGGCACAGATTTAAAGTAATTGGTGGAAGGTTTAGTGGGGATTTGAGGGGAAATTTCTTCACCCAGAGGGTTGTGGGGTTCTGGAACTCACTGCCTGAAAGGGTGGTAGAGGCAGGAACCCTAACCACATTTAAAAAGTACTTGGATGTGCACTCGGGATGCTGTAACCTGCAGGGCTACGGACCAAGAGCTGGGAAGTGGGATTAGGCTGGATAGCTCTTTGTTGGCCGGCGCGGACACGATGGGCCGAAATGACCTCCTTCCGTGCTGTGACTTTCTCTGATTCTATGATTAGGGGCGTCTGGTAGCTCGCGCAGATTACCCCAGCGGATTCTGTTGAAATATTCCTTCGCTCCTCCCCCGGTGCTGCTGCCCCCCGGATGTTTACCTCGAGCGTCTCACCGGTTGCGATCCGAGTGAATTCACTGGGTGAGTGGCTCAAACGTGCGCCGCGCGCCTCAAAGGGGTTAAAGTGGGAATAGCGCAGCCCGGCCTCGAAACTTTGTGGAACGTTGGGATGGATTTGGAAGCTGCCGCTCGGGTTTCAGGGCCGGGGGCCCCGAGCCAGCCGCCCGTGACACAAACCTGCATGGTTTCCGTTACCATGGAAATCATAGCATTCCACAGTATTTACAGCACAGAAACAGGCCATTCGGCCCAACTGGTCCGTGCCGGTGTTTCTGCTCCACACCAGCCTCCTCCCACCCTCTTCATCTCACTCCATCAACATATCCTTCTATTCCTTTCTCCCTCATGTGTTTATCCAGCTTCCCCTTAAATGTATCTCTGCTCTTCGCCTCAACCACTCCCTGTGGTAGCGAGTTCCACATTCTCAGCACTCTCTGGGTAAAGAAGTTTCTCCTGAAATCCCGATTGGATTTATCAGTGACTATCTTATATTGATGGCCCCTAGTTCTGGTCTCCCCCACAAGTGGAAACATCTTCTCTACGTCTACCCTATCGAACCCCTTCATAATCTTAAAGACCTCGATCAGGTCACCCCTCAGTCTTCTCTTTTCTAGAGAAAAGAGCCCCAGCCCGTTCAATCATTCCTGATAGTTATAACCTCTGGTATCAATCTAGTAAATTTCTTTTGCACCTTCTCCAGTGCCTCGATATCCTTTTTATAATATGGAAACCAGAACTGTTCACAGTGCTCCAAGTGTGGTCCAACCGAGGTATATGGAGACCAGGACTGTGCACAGTGCTCCAAGTGTGGTCTAAACGAGGTATATGGAGACCAGGACTGTGCACAGTGCTCCAAGTGTGGTCTAACCGAGGTATATGGAGACCAGGACTGTGCACAGTGCTCCAAGTGTGGTCTAACCGAGGTATATGGAGACCAGGACTGTGCACAGTGCTCCAAGTGTGGTCTAACTGAGGTATGTGGTGACCAGGACTGTGCACAGTGCTCCAAGTGTGGTCTAACCAAGGTATATGGAGACCAGGACTGTGCACAGTGCTCCAAGTGTGGTCTAACCAAGGTATATGGAGATCAGGACTGTGCACAGTGCTCCAAGTGTGGTCCAACCAAGGTATATGGAGACCAGGACTGTGCACAGTGCTCAAGTGTGGTCTAACCGAGGTATATGGAGATCAGGACTGTGCACAGTGCTCCAAGTGTGGTCCAACCAAGGTATATGGAGACCAGGACTGTGCACAGTGCTCAAGTGTGGTCCAACCAAGGTATATGGAGATCAGGACTGTGCACAGTGCTCCAAGTGTGGTCTAACCGAGGTATATGGAAACCAGGACTGTGCACAGTGCTCCAAGTGTGGTCTAACCAAGGTTCCTACAAGCTTAACATAACTTCTCTGCTTTTCAATTCTATCCCTCTAGAAATGAACTCCAGTGCTTTCGGCACAGAAGGAGGCCATTCGGCCCATCGAGTCCGTGCCGGCTCTCTGTGGAGCAATCCAGTCAGTCCCATTCCCCCCGCTCTATCCCCGTAGCCTTGCAAGTTTATTTCCCTCAAGTGCCTATCCAGTCTCCCCTTGAAAACATCGAGTGTCTCCGCTTCCACCACTTCCATCGGCAGCGAGTTCCAGGTCCTCACCACTCGCTGCGTAAAAAAGTTTTTCCTCACTTTCCCTCTTGTATCTCTTGCTCAAAACCTTAAATCTCTGTCCCCCTAATCCTTGTACCATCAACTAGTTTTGCTTGCTTGTTTGTTTTCTGGCCTTATTAACCTGTGTCGCTATTGTGAGCGATTTGTCTAATCTGTACCCCCAAGTACGGGTCACCTTTCCGCTTCTCAGCCAAGTGGTTGTACTTTATGTCGGACGAGAGGCACAGGTTCAAACTAATGAGGGGCAACCTTACGAATGTCATCAGAGAGAGAACATCACCCAAAGCGTGGTCGGCACCTGGAATGGACTTGTGTACGGTGTCGGAGGCAGGTACCTGGCAACCACTTCAGAACAATTGGATGTTAGGGAGACTCGATGGCCTCCTTCAATGGAAGGACTGAGATGGGTCAAACGGTCTCTCTGATCCGTACCTACCAGGCCACACCTGGAGTACTGCGTACAGTTTTGGTTTCCATATTTAAGAAAAGATATACTTGCTCTAGAGGCAGTTCAGAGAAGGTTCACTCGGTTGATTCCGGAGATGAGGGGGTTGACTTATGAGGAAAGGTTGAGTAGGTTGGGCTTCTACTCATTGAAATACAGAAGAATGAGAGGCGATCTTATCGAAACATATAAGATTGTGAGAGGGCTCGATCGGGTGGAGGCGGGGAGGATGTTTCCACTGATGGGTGAGACTAGAACTAGGGGGCATAATCTTAGAATAAGGGGCTGCCGTTTCAAAACTGAGATGAGGAGAAACTTCTTCACTCAGAGGGTAGTAAATCTATGGAATTTGCTACCTCAGAGAGCTGTGGAAGCTGCGACATTAAAT
The DNA here is from genome assembly GCA_030390025.1 of Squalus acanthias. Lineage (NCBI taxonomy): Eukaryota > Metazoa > Chordata > Chondrichthyes > Squaliformes > Squalidae > Squalus > Squalus acanthias. The sequence goes on from JASTWF010000072.1 coordinate 721,053, forward strand.
AAATTTAAAACGGAGATAGACAGTTTCCTCGCTGATAAGGGAATTAAGGGTTATGGGGAGCGGGCAGGGAAGTGGACGTGAGTCTAGGTTCGGATCAGCCATGATCCTATTGAATGGCGGAGCAGGCCCGAGGGGCCATATGGCCTACTCCTGCTCCTACTACTTATGTTCTTATGTCCTCAAAATTCAAAAGGGGGAACAAATTGAGTTGGTTGGCGCCCCCGAGGGCAGCAGGGTCCCATGTGCGCCCCTCCCCTTTAATCGGGGGGGGTGTGGGGGGAGGGAGGCCTGCAATGACGCGGCGCTACCTGCTGGCGCGCGTGGCGCTGTTGCGCGTAGCGGCGCGACATTCACCGGTGGCGCCCCAGGCAGGAGGGGGAGCGCTCTGCAGTCGCCGCCCCGCCTCCTGCTTGGGGCGCTACCGGTGAATCTACGGCGCGAGGACGCTAACATTTTCGGGGCGCTAAAATTCGGAATATTCCTCCCCCCCCCCGAAGTGAAAGCCTGGAAGATGACGGAGATTTCCTTTGAGCCAGTGGGGCGGGCGTTCGAATGCGAATGGTTGGTTTGAAGTCGGCTTCTTCTCAAACTCCTTTGGGACCTGCAATCTAGTTTGACGGTCGTCGCCATTGTTCTTGAGGGCTCCCACGAAAGAGAAGCCGTTTTGGGGTCATTTCTAATGGTGGGGGGGGGGCGGGGGGCGGCGTCTGGGATTCAACACGTGTCGTCAACCGCAACAGAAAAGTGGACGCAAACAGCCATGGACCAGATATCCTCCCCCCAGTCCCGCGGTGACCGAGCCCCCAGTGTCGCGTCGGAAAGCGAACGGCAAGTCTTTTTTTTGCGCGCGGTTCAATTCGAAAGCGGGGGACCGAGATGTGGATCTGGCAGGTTGTCCACCCCCTTCAGAAGCTGGACACGCGAAGGGGGCTTCTCAAGTGTGGAGGCCGAGGAGGAGCTCTGCGCTTCGAACAAGACAGGGAATGTCTGCATTTCCCAGTTGCCCGGGGCTTATATCGCAGCAAAGTCCAGATTTAGGGAGACTGTCCACGTGAGACAGTCTTGCAAAACCTTGAGCCGCCAGCCAGCGTTGGGAAGAGAGGGCTGTTAAGTGGAGATACTTTCGATCAGAGCGCCCAACCAAAAGGCCAGAATCAACCCCGCTTTCGTTTGGGGATAATTTGACCGTACCTTGGGTGAGGGAAGGCGTTGCGCTGAATGGTTCCTGGCGACAGCAGGTCGGTGAATTGGGGGTCCGCACAGCTGAGCGATGTGAGGAGCTCCCCTTTCGCCAGCGCATGCGTTCTTATTCCAACTGTGCCAAGAGTATCTGGGAGCTGGGTTCTTAAATGAAAAGCCAACGCGCCAAAATGAACAAGATGTCAATTGAAGTGGGGTCGCTGTCACTTCCTGTGTTCCTGACTGCGGTTGGCCTGATTTGGGCCCATCAAGTAGTGCTCATAATCAGCGAATGTATTCAAGAGGCAATTGCCAGCGTTATACAGATTATTTTGTTAAAACTAATAGGTTAATTCCAAATATCCAAGGCTTAAAACACACAACTGCAAGGCAACGGACACGCAAAATCATAGTGACACAAGCACTCACACACACAATCATAGTGACACACACACACACAATCATAGTGACACACACACACAATCATAGTGACACAATCACACACACACACACAATCATAGTGACACACACACAATCATAGTGACACAAGCAATCACACACACAATCATAGTGACACACACACACAATCATAGTGACACACACACAATCATAGTGACACAAGCAATCACACACACAATCATAGTGACACACACACACAATCATAGTGACACACACACACAATCATAGTGACACAATCACACACACACAATCATAGTGACACACACAGACACAATCACACACACACACAATCATAGTGACACGAGGAGGCACACACACAATCATAGTGACACACACACACAATCATAGTGACACAATCACACACACACACAATCATAGTGACACGGGGAGACACACACACATGTAATTGTGGTGACACAAGGAGACACACACACACAATCATAGTGACATGAGGAGACACACACACACACACAATCATAGTGACACGGGGAGACACACACACACACACACAATCATAGTGACATAGGGAGACACACACACACAATCCTAGTGACACGGGGAGACACACACACACACAATCATAGTGACACGAGGAGACACACACAATCATCGTGATACAGGAAGACACACACACACACACAATCATAGTGACAAGGGGAGACACACACACACAATGATAGTGACACGAGGAGACATACACACACAATCATAGTGACACGGGGAGACACACACACACAATGATAGTGACACAAGGAGACGCACACACACACACAATCATAGTGACACGAGGAGACGCACACACACACACAATGATAGTGACACGGGGAGACACACACACACAATGATAGTGACACGAGGAGACGCACACACCCACACAATGATAGTGACACGGGGAGACACACCCACACAATCATAGTGACACAGGTGGAGACACACACACAATCATAGTGACACGAGGAGACGCACACACCCACACAATCATAGTGACACGGGGAGACACACCCACACAATCATAGTGACACAGGGAGACACACACACACAATCATAGTGACACGGGGAGACACACACACAATCATAGTGACACAGGGAGACACACACACACACAATCATAGTGACACGGGGAGACACACACACACACACACACACACACACAATCATCGTGACACGGGGAGACACACACACACAATCATCATGACACGGGGAGACACACACACACAATCATAGTGACACTAGGAGACGCACACACACACACAATCATAGTGACACAAGGAGACGCACACACACACACAATCATAGTGACACAAGGAGACGCACACACAATCATAGTGACACGGGGAGACACACACACACAATCATAGTGACACGGGGAGACACACAGACACAATCACAGTGACATGGGGAAACACGCACACACAATCATAATGACACGGGGAGACACACACACACACACAATCATAGTGACACGGGGAGACACACACACAATCATAGTGACACGGGGATACACACACACACACAATCATAGTGACACGTGGAGACACACACAATCATAGTGACACGAGGAGACACACACACACACACAATCATAGTGACATGGGGAGACACACACACACACAATCATAGTGACATGGGGAGACACACACACACACAATCATAGTGACATGGGGAGACACACACACAATCATAGTGACATGGGGAGACACACACACACACAATCATAGTGGCACAGGGAGACACACACACACACAATCATAGTGGCACAGGGAGACACACACACACACAATATCATAGTGACATGGGGAGACACACACACGCACACAGTCATAGTGACATGGGGAGACACACACACACAATCATAGTGACATGGGGAGACACACACACACACAGTCATAGTGACATGGGGAGACACACACAATAAGAGTGATACGGGGAGACACACACACAATCATAGTGACTTAGGGAGACACACACACACACACACACACAGTCATAGTGACACGGGGAGACACACACACACACAATCATAGTGACACGAGGAGGCACACACACACAGTCATAGTGACACGAGGAGACACACACACACACAATCATAGTGACACGGGGAGACACACACACACCCAATCATAGTGACACGAGGAGACACACACACAATCATAGTGACATGGGGAGACACACAATCATAGTGACACGGGGAGACACACACACACACAATCATAGTGACACGGGTAGACACATACACACACACAATCATAGTGACACGGGATCATCGTGACACGGGGAGACACACACACACAATCATAGTGACACGAGGAGACGCACACACACACACAATCATAGTTACACGAGGAGACACACACACACAATCATAGTGACACGAGGAGGCACACACACACAATCATAGTGACACAGGGAGGCACACACACACACAATCATAGTGACACACACACACACACAATCATAGTGACACAATCACACACACACAATCATAGTGACGCGAGGAGACACATAGACAATCATAGTGATACGGGGAGACACACACACACACAATCATAGTGGCACAGGGAGACACACACACACACAATATCATAGTGACATGGGGAGACACACACACGCACACAGTCATAGTGACATGGGGAGACACACACACACAATCATAGTGACATGGGGAGACACACACACACACAGTCATAGTGACATGGGGAGACACACACAATAAGAGTGATACGGGGAGACACACACACAATCATAGTGACTTAGGGAGACACACAATCATAGTGACACGGGGAGACACACACACACACAATCATAGTGACACGGGGAGAGACACACACACACAATCATAGTGACACGGGGAGACATACACACACAATCATACTGACACAGGGAGACACACACACACACAATCATAGTGACACACACACACAATCATAGTGACACAATCACACACACAATCATAGTGACACGAGGAGGCACACACAGAATCATAGTGACACGGGGAGACACACACACACAATCATAGTGACACGAGAAGACACACACACAATCATAGTGATACGGGGACACACACACACACACACAATCATAGTGTCATGGGGAGACACACACACACACAATGATAGTAACACGGGGAGACACACACACACACAATCATAGTGA